>JAVXUO010000701.1:0-356914 GCA_033065855.1 Escallonia rubra | reverse complement strand
CGCGACTTCCCTCGACACCGGCGATCTCCCTCGACGTCGGCAACCTCCCTCGACACCGGCGACGTCCCGCGACACCCATCGAACAGCCGCGACCACCCACAACCTCACCGAACAGCCGCGACCACCCACGACCTCACCGAACAGCCGCGACCACCGAAAACCATCGGGGGACCTCCGGCGACTACCGAAAATCTGAGAGTAGACACTGGAGAGAAGAAGAAGGAGAAGAAGAAGGAAGAAGAAGAAGAAGAAGAAGGAGGAGGAGGGGACTTCCGGCGACCCACTGCGTCGTCCCCCTGCGCCGAGTCCCGGAGACCCACTGAGGCGAGCGCCGTGCGCCTTCTTCCAGAGAGTCGACCCGTCGATGTGTGAAATTGATGTTATGTTATATTATTTACATATTATTAGTTTTGTTATATTATTTAAGGACCCCCAATGTTAAGTTATTACATAAATCAACCCCAGCATTTCATAGAAATAGAAGTGATACCACATAAAAGCTTTATTATGTTCAGTTTTACAATTTTAATATTTATAGAACAACCCATTAAACTTAACTAATTTGGTTGAAAGCTTTAAAATTTACAAAAGAACCCATTAAACTTAAAAACTCACTACTTTGTTTGGAATATTAATATCTTTTCACATATATCAAACACATATATATTATGATTATTAAGATTTAAATTGTTTAAAAATTAAATACTAAATATATATAATTAAAAAAAATATTTATAAAATATGCCGTATCCCCGCCGCACCTGTATCCTAGAATTTTTAAAAATGCCGTATCCGCGTATCCGCACCCGTGTCGTATCCGCACCCACACCCGAGTCCGTGCTTCTTAGGGGGCGAGGGAAGGGGCTGTCGCGGGGAGGGTGAGGTGCGGGGAGAGAGAATAGAAGGAAGGGGAAGGGTGACGTCGCCGGCGATGGAGGCGACGTCGCCGGCGATGGAGGCGACGTCGCCGGCGATGGAGGCGACGTCGCCGGCGATGGAGGCGACGTCGCCGGCGATGGAGGCGACGTCGCCGGCGATGGAGGCGACGCCGGCAGGAGATTGGTCGCCGGCAATGGGAGAGAGAACAGATCAAAATTTGCAAATTAGGTTTTCAAGAAACCCTAATTTGCAAATTAGGGTTTCAACAAAATCCTAATTGTGACTTTAAATTAAGGCTAGAAAATCTTAATTTAATTTTTTAAAAAATATTCAGTATATACAGTGCAAGGGGTAGTATCGTCATTTTAAAAATACATATTGATGACATGATATAAAAAATACAATTTTTTGACGGAACCCTGACGGATGGACCCGGCTGTTACATTTTAAAAGTGTTTGGTCACGGTATGTTACATTTTAAAACTTAATGTCCTTGATTGTAATTATACCATAACCTCAGGGACATAGGTGTAATTTGCCCTATATTTTACTATTCATAGCGATTTATTTAACTTGGTAACATTAGTCAAACAACAAATTATTAATTTTGCATGAAAGAAGCTTAACTCTTAATGTACAGATGTATTAATAATGTGATTATCAATTGTATGAGTACAATAGTAACGAATAAGTTAACATGCTATAAGAATTTAAACTAAAAAAAGAAACTAGTCTTGATATATTCGTGTTTTTCTTGTAATCTGAAATTTTAGAATTTGAAATTTGGAAGAACGAAGATGGAGCAAGAGAATGAGAAAGACAAATTTAAGATAGGTGGTGGCATAAAGAGTAAAAAATACAACAAAATGAAATCCTAATTAATTAATATTACAATATAGTGATATTTTCATAATTATTTTAAATATGTTTAACCATTATCTAAAAAAAAAATCTCCAAAAGATGGGAGGTGTTGTGGCCCCCTCCGGTCATGAGGGTGCTCCCCCCTTGCTCATGTTACAAGCCCCCGAGCACCGCACCTGTTCACCACACCATGAGCCCTCGCCATGGACGTGGAACATGCTTCGACCCACTCTCCGAAGTGTGCAGCATTCCGAGGGGCTCCGCTCGCAGTGCTCTGACATGAGGACCCTTCACAGCGAGATCGGCTCGCTACCACATAAGCTATCTCCACCTGAGGCGACTTGCATGACACTAGGCACGCCTCAGCTGTGACCACGTTGCACTCACGTTACTGGTGATCGTTGGTGCCCGCACCTGTTCACCACACCATGCGCCCCCGCCATGGACATGGAACATGCTTCGACCCACTCTCCGAAGTGTGCAGCATTCCGAGGGGCTCCGCTCGCAGTGCTTTGGCATGAGGACCCTTTATAGCAGGATAAGCTGGCTACCACAGAAGCTATCTCCGCCTGGGGCAACTTGCATGACACTAGACACTCCTGAGCTGTGACCACGTCGCACTCACGTTACCGGTAATCGTCGGCGCCCCCAAGACGATGACCCCCCGAGTCACTCTGAGACGAGAGCACGTCTTTGGAGGGCATCGTGGCTAGTCCCCTGGCAATCGGGCACAGGGACCTTTCCTCACTGCTGTCCGGTTCTCTCTGCGTCTCTAGACGCACCCCTGTGGGATTCAGTAAGGGCCTGGACCCGTGGCTAGAGCAAGGGCTTACTCTGATCATGCCGACGATGTGTGGTCAGTCTTTTCAGACAGGTAGAGCGACACTGTGCAGGGCAGGCAACCCGAATATGAGAACCGACAGTCCAAAGGAACACCGGTATTTGTGGACCCCTTGGTGACATGTCACTCCCAGGGGACGACACGTGACAACTAATGACACAGGCATACTTTTGCCTATAAATAGAGGACTTTGGAATTCATTTAGAAGGACTTTTCTCATTCTCACAAAATCACTTTCTCACTCTAGAATCCAGAGCTACTGAATTCTAGAGAGAGAAACATAATTGGACCGTGACATTGGACCTAACATCGACCGTGACATTGGACCTTGACGTAGACTTGGACTGTCGACTGTCGGCCCTGTTCTTCTCAGCCTTGTCTCTACAGCACTGCCACTCCTCACGGCCTGTCTGGGAAGCCTTGCTCTCTGCCCTTACTCCACCCTCATTGTGTCCCACTTTGTACATTTGGCAGCTGACACGGACTGTATCATTTGTGGCACCTCCACGTAACTACGAACCCAATTTCCTTGGCATCATTTTATAAGTTTAATTTAAGTTGCATCCTTTAAGCTGTGTAGATGCATTACATAAATCTTTAAGAACTTAAGACCCTCTATCATTCGGGAGGGGAAATGTGATGTGGTTCAATCACGACGTTGTCACCTAAACAGACTATATTGACCGAAGTTAAGTCACCCTAGTCGGACATACCACTATATGTTCTTGGAGAAAATTTAAATCTAAGCACGGCTAAAGCAACTAAACTTACGTGTGCATGTGATGATTACTTGAAGATTTGCACAGCTAGTACTATGCAAATCAACAAGCACCTCCACTCATCTGACTCCAGTACAGCTATTTGACAGTGTTCTGTATTTAGT
Source organism: Escallonia rubra (assembly GCA_033065855.1). Classification (NCBI taxonomy): domain Eukaryota; kingdom Viridiplantae; phylum Streptophyta; class Magnoliopsida; order Escalloniales; family Escalloniaceae; genus Escallonia; species Escallonia rubra. The sequence goes on along the minus strand of JAVXUO010000701.1, from coordinate 353,449 downwards.
GGGCTTTTAGATGTCGCTAAAAACAACTTATGCGTGCATGTAATCTGATCACGAAAAAATTTCAACAACTAGTACTGTGCAAATTAAGAAGCACCTCCACCCATCTGACTCCAGTACAGCATTTGACAGTGTTCTGTAAAGTTTTAGTGGACTTTTACATGTCGCTAAAAACAACTTTGTCGCCAAGCCTCTAAAATCACCAAGATTGTGCGCATTAATTACCTTATAGCCTAGTATATTTGACCTGATGCAACACCGTATACGATAAAATCGCATATTAACACATAAAATTAGGGAAGTTACCAGAATGGGATGACAGAAGGTAGTTTTGAGGAGCTCTTTGATGTCTTCCCTGGCGCTCTTCAGCTGATCGGAATCGGAGGCGAAGCACTTCGGAGAAGCCGCCGTGCTGTAATTGCGGGCGGAGGACGCGTGGACCGTCGATCTTTTCTGCTAAATGGAGATAGAAAAGCATACACCGATCTAAGTTGCATTGCAGGGTGAAGGTACAGCCTTTGCCGCGACGGATATAAGGAATGGGAAACTGAGAATGAAGTTAGTATACCTGGCGGAGGAACAGGTGGAAGAGAAGGGGAGTTGATCGGAGGCACTTGAGGGAAGGAGGAGGTGAGGCGGAGGAGAGGGAGACTGTGGACTTAGTTGCGGCGGCGGGGGGGAGGAGGCGGGAGGCGGCGGCGCCACCAAAAGCAGCAGCCATTGATGATGGTGATGATGTGAGAGAGAGGGGCATACTTAGATTGGTCGAGTTGAGTGTCTTTATAGGTGGTGCGACTGTGGCGTCCGTCTCCCTTAAGTTTTGGATTGGGGGGGGTGGGGGGGGTGGTCGACTGAGGTTCAGTCAAATGCTTAGAGAGTTCTGTTTGGTTGTTACTACCGAGTACTATTTTGGACTTGGAGCTATTTATTTAGTGGCTCTTTGCCTCTATCCTTATCTCAAAAGGACACCTAAGTTCACACTTGTCTATTTTCCATGTCGGAGCCACTTTGAATGTTTTTTCACACCACACATATTCAAATTTTCGGATTTTTTCTTGGATCGAAGTGTTTTTTGAACTCCAAGGTAACGGTGAAGGTCGTTTATTATGGGACTTAAAAAAAGAGTTTTAGTAACTTAAATTAAATGGAGTTCAAATATTAATCTTTTCCTCCTTTAGTGTGTAGAGCATTAAAATATCGAAAAGGTAATGATCTTTTGGATGATTATATATCATCATTTGAAAATTGAAATAAAATTGTAGTGAGTGCTTTCACATGTGGTTGTGAAAGTATGGGGTCATGCACGAAAGTATAGATGTTATACGGCTGATGGTAATAGTGGTGAACTCTGAAGGTGGTTGCAGTTAGAGATGTCAAAGAGCTGGGCTTGAGCCGGCCAGTTTGGGCCCTCCAAGCTTGGCAGGGAAACGGGCCTGATTGAGCCGTGGGCTGTGGGGAATCGGGTTGGGCCTTGACCGGGCCACCTGAAGGATATCAAGGCCCGGTCCAAGTTCAAGCCCTTGGCCCAAACTTTAAGGTGGGGCTTGGGCCGGCCCATCCCGACTGGTAGGAAAACGGGTCGGGCCGAGCCGTGGGCCGAGGGGAATTGGGTCAGGCCTTGGCCGGGCCACCTGAAGGATATCAGGGCTTAGTCCAAGTCGGCCCTTAGCCCAAAATTTAAGGCCGGCTTGGGCCAGGCCCGAGCCTAAATAAATAAAATATTTTTTTATATTTTTTATTCATTTTTTATTTTGCGGTAAAATTAAATTTAAGATAAATTTATTCATAGGTCTTCATCCTTTTATCCGGGCTTGGGACCGGAGGCTTATAAACAAGCAGACAAAGTTATATATTTTATTTTATATAAACGTTTTTAAAAAAAATGAGAAAAAATATCTATTTTGCTTGTAAATAGCAACATTCTCATGTCATTGTTTACTTTAAATACATTTAATTTGTTTCAAATTAATCCACGCGAAAATGTAAACTATCTTTTGAAAAATAATTTATTCTAAAAACTTGAGAAAAAGAAATTACCTAATCATCTGGAAGATGTTCAACGCTCGAACTGTTGCTCCTCATATCATCAACTCGTTTATCTTGTGTCCCACTATTTTGCATCAAGATAATCATTCTAATATATACATAACTCAAGTGACACGGGTTAAGACGACTCATCTTGCATCCAACACCCTCTCACTCGCTTAAAGATACGACTCTGGGGCAACCAAGAAGGCTTGCACCGGTAGTACATCACGGGCAATTTGGGATAAAGTTTTATAATTTTTTGCATTTTGTTTCCGAAAAGTTAACAAATTAAAATCCGTCTGCTCATCCATTAGTAATGAAGAATAATGATCAGTATTTGCATATAAACCAATTTCATTAAAAATGAAAAAGCAGACGAGCCTGTAGAACTAGAAATACATTCCCATGTTGTTTGTTTTGCCACTAGATGTTCAAAACTCTTAAGAAATGGCCCATAATATATTTTACCGCTCGACGATGTAGCTCGCCTGCGCACGTCAGCGGAATTTCGATATAAGTTATAAAGATCTTCAAATGACTTACTCACTTTCTTTGTAAGCGCGATTGTGTCGGTTGTCGTGTATCACATTTTTTTTAGATATTTCTACTATTAAGACATGCGTGCCATGAACTTGAACCTAGGATCCAAACACATGGTGACAGCAAAAATAAGAGGTAATTCCGTCCAATATTTAATAAACTTGATGTTCATATGTTCTACTATACTCTGAAAATGTCCTATATATCTCAATTTTGCTAAAATGTTAGCAATTTTAAAAATTTCTACCATAGCGATAGGGGACATGGGATAGTATGCACCAGACAATAGAACGGTAAGCGTGTAAAATACCTCAAAAAATTCAACTAGGTGTGCAACCATCTGCCATTTGTCGTGAGTTAGCAAGCCTTGTAAGAACATGGTTAGTAGGGATAAGCGGTCTCCTACGAGGCAAACTATATTGAAAACACAAAGTTTTAAATTGTTGGGACCTGAACAATTAATATACGCCGTCATACTTCTCATTTTGTGAAGAATATCTCTTGCGTGACAAATACATGGAACATGAAACAATTTACTATCAAGTATAGGTCTAAGGTTTGTCTTTAAGACTTCAACAGCAGTTATATTGTTAGAAGTATTATCAAAACTGATACTCATAATCTTATCATTTATTTTAAACGTGTAACATACTAGAACTATAATATTAGCAACGTGTATTGCATCATGCGGATAGAAAAAGAGTTCAAAAGCGATAATTCTTTTGTTCATAACCCAATCAGAATCAATCCAATGGACCGTCACACAAGAATAATTAACTAGAGTAAAAAGAGATTTTCAAACATCATAAGTAAAACTATCTCTACCACCAAATTTCTCAAAGCTCTTTTAGCAGCATTATACTGTCTAAGTGCATCAAACCTAGTTATGTTTTTATGAACTTTTTTATGCAAAGGTTACACGTAACTATTCATATATCTAGAGTACTTATCATTATCAGTAAAACTAAAAGTTTGTTCATCGTGAACAATAAATTCAGTAAGAACATATCTTTGGCATCGCTGATTATAAATAAATAACTTACCATCAAAAGATAATTGTGTTTGGGTAGAAGTGACATGGCCTTGATTAGATGCACATGTCGGGTAATGCCTACTAAGATGTACATTATCACTACCAAGCGAAAATAATTTTTCATAATACTTACATTGAGCTTTCCGAACGCCATCAACTATAATATTATCAAAATGATTCCAACATTGAGCTTTATTTATTTTTTTTCCTTTTGAACTTTTAGTGGACTAGAGGCAGAATTGCTCGATCCTTCATCATGATGACCACTCATCGTGATAAAATTATGTCCTGGAGAAGTAGTGTCGCCAACTGAGCTACATTCTTAACTAAAACATTAGGTATCTTGGGTATCTTGTGAAGGTGTATATTCAAAATCTGGAATGTTTTGGTTAAACTGAATAAAATTTTGGGTTTCTATACCCATTAATGGTGGATCTTGAAATTCTGGTGCTTGTAGTGGTGCTGGACGCTTTTGGCCACGTGGTCTAAATAATCTTAAGGAAGACACATTTGACGCTAAAATTGTTTGACAAGAATGAAAAATAAAACTGGTAAGAGTAATTAAATGTAAAAGAATAAAAGTACTAAATAATTAAATAGTACTTGTTATTGAAAATTGGAGAGAGTTAGTACTTAGTAACAAATAAGAATGGTAGAAAAGCTTGTAGAATTTAAAAGAGAGAGAGTGAGAAGATTGAAGTGAAAAATGTGAAGAAGATGAGGAGAATTTATTAATTTTCTAAAGTTCACAAAATACCAAAATACCTCAAAAAACTAGTCATTTATAGTTGTTGGGGAGGGTAAAAATATAAAAGTTCATAAAAGAGTTGTTGGAACCTAGTTTCACGAAACCCCCCAAACTAGTCGTTATATAACTATTGGAGGGGAGATGGGGTAAAAGTAAAAATTTTCTTTTATTTTTTTGAATTTTCGGACCGGGGCCAGTTCTGGTTATTGCCAGACCCGAACTTTTTGAACCGGGCCAAAGAAAGGGTCGTGCCCGAGCTTTTTAGGGACAAACTGTTTTGGGGCTTTGGATCGGGCCTAGCCCGGGTTTTTTTAGGATCGGGCTTGGCCTGGGCTTTTTGGTAAATATTTCAGCCTGGCACTGGCCTTAGACCAGGGCCGTCACTGTTCACCAAAAGGGTCGGGCGGCACAGCCTGTAATACCCCAATAATTTTCTTTTCCTTGTGCGGAATTAGTATTTTTGAATAAATAAGCTATGGTCTTTTGTTAAAATTAAGAAAATGAATTGGGATTGTTTCTGAATTTTTCGGTCGAGTGAAAGTGGCTTCATTCGAGTCAAAACTTATTGATGATAAAGTTTTTGAGTTCCGAAATATTCGGTCGAATGAAAATAGTTTGGCTTAGAATGAAAATGGGTTTTTGTGTGTAAATGAGCAACTGAAGTTTTCGGTCGACTTAAAGGTTTCAAGTCAACTCAATTTCGGTCGAAAGAAAGTGATTTTGTTCGAATCAAAATGAAGGGAAATTGTGTTTTGAAAATTCTGAAGTTTCAGTGATTTTAGTCGACTAAAAGTTTTTAGTCGATGAACAGTGTTTTGAACAGTCTTGACTAAAAGAGTTTTCGGTCGACTAAAAGTTTTTAGTCAATGAACAGTGTTTTTGAGCAATATTTTGAATAGTAACTTTGAACAGTGTTTTTGAATAGTACTTTTAATCGACTGAAATGTACTTTCAGTCGACTAAAATGTGTTTTCAGTCGACTAAAATGTGTTTTCAGTCGACTCAAATTGTTTTCGGTCGACTTAAAGTAGATTTTCGGTCGAATGAAAACTTTAAAAATTTTGTCCCCATAAATAGTGTTCTATTTAATTTCTAGCCTTTTTGGGTTCTCTGTTTCTTTTCTTCTCCTTTGTACGAGAGAGAGAGGGAGAGAGAGAGAAGAAGGCTTGGAAAATTTGGAAGCTCTAAGGAGGAGCTTAAGGATTTGTGACTCTCAAGAGGTTTGATAAAGGTAAGGGTTTACTTTTGAAATTCGAATCAGCGATGGACCAATCGCTCATGTAAATCTTTAGATTCTTTTGAAATCCGAATCTCTTCATATGGGGATAAGCGATTCTTCATCTCGTTTTTGTTTTGAACTTTGTTAAGAATGACTTGTTGTCAATTCTATGATTTGTGAAAAATCAAATTCCGTCGGATTTGTTTGACCTCAGAATATTGACATATTGATATCGTCGTTTCAGTGATTTATGATCGTTATTATTTTCGTGAACTCCACTTATTGTTTGACGAGTTCGTTGTTTGATAATGTGATTTTGAAACTTTTGAATATGGTTTGATTTGTCTGATATTTGATAACGGTTATTTTGAGATTATGTTTTGGTGACTTTATGAGCCATGTCACAGTGTATGTGACTTATTTCCGACTTACCCACGTGGATTGAAACGTTGGCTAGCTCAGGGGAGTTGAGCTAGAGATCGCGATCTTACTTTCTGAACCGGCCTCATATGTCAGGAATGACATATATGACCACTTTCTGAATGGCTCTCTAGTGTCTGTTTCGATAGTATCTGTTTCTGAACTCAGATATATTTTGACATTATTATTTAGCTCCCTAGTGTCTGTTTCCGTATTCAAATATATTTTGACATTTGATATATGGTTCGATAGTATCTGTTTCCGAACTCAGATATATTTTGACATTTGTTATTTGGCTCCTTAGTGTCTGTTTCCGTATTCAGATATATTCTGACATTTGATATATGGTCCGATTGTGTCTGTCTCCGTACTCTGATATATTCTGGCATTTGACATTTGGTCTGATCTCCATTCCGTTGAAACATTTTGTGCTTCCGAAATTTCGTTTCTCATATATTTTGGTTTTGTCTGATTGGTCATTTGAGCGACCTTACTGGGCATTTGACTCATTCCCTTATTGTTTTTCCTTTCAGGTGGTTAGTAGGTGGGATTTCGGATTCGAAGGGCTAACTGTGTGACCAAAAGTTAGCTGCCTTATTTCAGAGTTAGTATTGACATTTAAGTGTATTTAATTAAGACATGTTAGTATTGCTTAAGTTTTGTTTTGAAACTCCGTGTTGGAGAAAATTTTTGGATTGTATAAAGTTTTGGCCCCTATGACAGTTATTGATGTACTCTTGGGAGTTATTAATGCATGCTCTGATCGACCTTTTGTGATATTTTTTATATTTTAAGGTTTTCTGATTTTCGTTTGGGGGACTTTCGATATTGTTTCGTTTGGAATTTTAGTGTATGCTCTGATTTACCAATTTGAAGTCTTCTGATAATTATGAAATTTTATCTGATCTCTGTATATTTGGCATTAACGCTCCGTAAATAAATTCGGGGCGTTATACAACTCATTTGACACCTCTAGTTGTAGTAGTGGTGCGAGAAGAACTAGCTTATACAAAACTAGCAATTGTATTAGTGTGGGGGTATCGGGTGACGACAAAAATGGTGCTTTAGTAGTGCTGAAGGTGAAAATGGCATTGGCACGCGCATGTGAAGGAATAGATTTTTTATGAGTAGTGGCAGCAATCTCTCAAATACCTCTTATGTTCTCTCCTCTCGTGGTAAAAGCAAGCAACAGGCAGTGACATCGGTGGTGGTGCTACCAAGTGTGGTGGTGGTGGTGACAGCAATGGTGGTGGTGTTTGTGGCGATGCAAGAATAAGTAATTTTAATACTAGGTCACAGTGGCGGTCATGTTCCACGGATGGTGATCCGCTAACATTACGGTAGTAGCAGCTATAAAGGTAGTGTTAGTAATTTTTTGGTGTTGTCTTAATTGAAGTTCAGAATTAGTAAATTAAATATAGCTTTAATAAATCCAAATCCCATGCCAAATTTCCTTAAGATTCATTCGATGAAGAGAAGATAAATACCATAGAATTTACAAGTTTATCACATGTGAAACAAATGACATTGATGCCATTTAAGAGCACTAGGTTACGGGTTACATCTAAGTCTGGTTGCTGCCTTTAAAGCTTTATCAACTTAATTTGGATGCGTAACCTGGCAAAAGAGCCTCTTGCTTTCTTTGCCATGAGAGTGTTAATTTGGAAGACGACTCTTAGTTTTCGCCCTACTTTGAAAGAATGTTTGCATTGTAGTACTATGTTAGGAGTCTCAATATTCTTACCCACAAGGCGGTGGTAGTTATTGAGGCTTTTAAGGTATAAAAATAGTCCTCTTATTTCCTTATCGATATGAGTTGCTAACTTAGGAACCAAGGCTAGTCATGCATCGTAGTGGATAAGTCATCAGGTCCTTCAAAATATATGATAAAACAATTTGCTCCTAGATCAATGATTTCATACTCACTACGAAGATTCCACAGACCGGAATCTATGGACGATGAGTTAATCTATGGACGATGAGTTAATATCCCATTGACTTGGTCGAAGGATAGAACATGCAAAGTCAATCGTGCACCTCGTTTGATTTAACTTGACTTTCATTGGTGAATACTTTACATGTCTGCTGGTTTTTGGGGTTCTATTTTTGTTGTGAGGCAATATGTATCTTTTTGTTTTTCGGCCAAACTATTTTTGAAGATTGAATTCTTTCACTGACGGGGTAGCATAGTTGTTAGCGCCCGTCTGTCTTCATATGATTAACAGATAATTTCATTAATGTCATTAGGTTAACAATTAATATAAGTAAACTCCGATGACTATCTAAATGTCGCACGCCAATCTAGAATCTAAGCATTATGCTTTGATTGAATCCTTTTGTTAGTGCACATTTTAGATTTTATACAGAATTGGGAAAAATCACCATCCTGTACTTCATAAATAATGATACCGAACGATATGAGTATTTTCTTCCATCATTGCAGCTCCACCTTTTCGCCAACGTTCCCTGCCATTGGTATTACACAACCCAAAAGTACCGCCATCCTTTGTTTTATCCTTACTCTACCACCACCATGCATGAATCACCTCACCATACCCCTTTAAAAACACCACACTCACTTCCACTAATGCGATTAGTGTCCACAAAACCACCACAACCAAGTCGCCAAAAACCCAAGAATTGTCGATACCCCACCTTTCCCAACTATACCTCCCTACCTACCACAATCTCTAGAGCCTAATCCACAACCGTCAAAACATAACATTCAAAGTTGGGTTTGAATTCCCAAAAGAGTGGTTTCATTTCTTGATGCCAAGGAAAGTGGGTTCGTACCTACGTGGAGTTGCCACAAAGGCTGCAGTCCGAGTTAGCTTCTAAGTATGCAAGGTGAGAGACAGTGAGGGCGGAGTAAGGGCAGAGAACAAGGCTTCCTAGAGAGGCCGTGAGGAGTGACAGTACTGCGAAGGCAAGGCTGAGACGAACAGGGTCGGCAGTCGACAGTCCAAGTCAGGGTCCGAGTCGAGGTCCAATGTTACGGTCCAAAGTTATGTCCAATTTGTCTTTCTCTCACTAGAATCCAAGAGCTCCCAAATTCTAGAGTGAGAAAGTGATTTTGTGAGAATGAAGAAGAAGAAGTCCCTTTTTTGAGTCATAAAGTTCACTATTTATAGGAAACAATGTGCTTATGTCATAAAAGTGCCACATGTCATCCCTTGGGAATGACACGTCACCAGGGGGTCCCAAAATACCAGTTCTCCGTTGGATTGCCGAATCCCAAATTCGTATTGCCTACCTCGTACAGCGTCGCTCTACCTGTCTGAGAAGACTGACCACACCATGACAGCATGATCAGAGTAAGCCGGTTGCCCCAGCTACCGGTCCAAGCCCTTACTGAATCCCACGAGGTGCGTCAAAAGACGCGCAGAGAACCTGACAGTTGTGAGGGTTACCCCTGTAGCCAACTGTCAGGCGGACTAGGCGCGATGCCCTCCAAGGACCTGCTCCGGTCCCGGAGTGACCCGTGGGTCATTGTCCTAGTGGTGTCGACGATCAATGGTAACATGAGTGGACATGCTCGCAGCTCAGTGCTCAGAGTTCACTACGAGGGGTCCTTGTGCCGGAGCCCCCCGTGATTGTGATGGTGATGGCTTTAAGGTTGTGAGCTCATCCCGTGACCGTGATGACTATAAGGTTGTGAGTTCATCCCGCTGCGAGGGGTCCTCGTGCTGGAGCCCCCTGTGATTGAGACGGCGATGGCTTTAATGTTGTGAGCCATCCCGGTGCGGCGATGACTATAAGGTTGTGAGTCCATCCCGATGCAAGGGCCGAAGCCCCCTTGTGATTGAGACGGCAATGGCTATAAGGTTGTGATCCCATCCCGGTGTGAGGGCCGAAGCCCCCTGTGATTAAGACGATGATGGCTATAAGGTTGTAAGCCCATCCCGGTGCGAGGGCCGGAGCCCCCCTGTGATTGAGACGGCGATGGCTATAAGGTTGTGAGCCTATCCCGGTGTGAGGGCTAAAGCCCCTGTGATTAAGACGACGATGGCTATAAGGTTGTGAGCCCATCCCGGAAGTATGTAACATGATTGTGGCGCATGGGCGCGGTGCCTACAGCATGAGACAATACCTGATGCTGGGGGCACACGTTATGAAAGTGGTGCATGGGCGCGGCGACGAACGTCGCGGAGCAATGCTTGGTGCCGGGGCACGTATCATGACGATGGTGCATGGGCGCGGCGACGAACGTCACGAAGCTGGGGCGCGTCGGGTGTCCCGAAGATAGGATGTGAGCTAAGTGTACCTGTCATAACAAGATAGTGAATGCAACATGTAGTAGTGACAAAGTTGGGAGTGATGGTATGCGGTCGTCGGCGATGGGTCATTCGGTGGTAGCGCGCTGTGGGAAAGACCATAGGCCAAAAATGGGGGGAAGGCCAAGGCCAAGGCCCCTAGGAGGTCGAGGCTGACCCTCTACGGAGGCCTAGGCCGACCCTCGGGGTGGCCAAGGCCAAATGGCCAACTCCCATGAAGGAGCCCAAGGCCACTCCCCCCTCTTGGCAAACTTTGGGCGGGCTGACGGTAGGTGTTTTGATGGGCAAAGACAAATTCAAAAGTTGCATCATGACGAGCGTGTTGACGTGAATCGTACATACTTGACGAATAAGGTGTCAAAATCACGTGCGAAGTGTACGAAGCAAAAAAAGTGCAAAAAAGGGGGTGCTCGAAGGGGTGAACCACCGGGGGAAAATGGCCGAGGCCAACCCCTCCTGGAGGCCAAGGCCGACCCCCTAGGCATGGGGAAGACCGAGGCCGACCCCCTGGGGTTGGCCAAGGCCAAATGGCCAACTTCCATTTTTGGAGTCCAAGGCCACTTATCATTTTGGCAAACTTCGGGCGCGTTGTTCGTAGGTGTTTTGATAAGCAATGACGAATCCAGAAAATATGTTATGACGACCGTGTTGCCAAGAATCATACCCACGTAGCGAACAAGGTGCCAAGGTTACGTATGAAGCATACGAACCAAAAAAAGTGCAAAAAGGGGTTTGCGCGGAGGGGTGAACCACCGGGGGAAAATAGCCAAGGCCAACCCCTCCTGGAGGCCGAGGCCAACCCCTAGGCATGTGGAAGGCTAAGGCCGACCCCCTGGGGCTGGCCAAGGCCAAATGTCCCTTGACCCCGTTGCTTCAAATGCGCTGTCGGTTGATGTTTTTGATGAAAAGGTGTTCGGGTGGTCTCGGCATGACGATCGCGCTAGCGTGAGTGACGTCTACGTGAAATAAATTATGCCTAAGTCACGCACGAGGCGCGCAGAGCAAGAAATGCACGTGACTTGAGTACGAGGTAGAGCAGATGGATGCCGAGACTGCCAACACGGTTGGTTCCATGGACAGGGGCACAGTTGAGGAGGTGGGGGTAGCGGAGAAGGCGACGGCCTACCTCGTGGAACCGATCGGTCATTCTAGTTCATCGCCTGTCCCGGTCGAAGCAGTTGAGTCTCCATTTGGTGGCTAGATGGGTGGCTCCCACTTGTTCGAGGGGTCTGATTGGTGGGCGGTGAGGGAGCCGGACGCTTCGTCTGGCGTTCATCATGTTTTCGCTGCTACACATATGACTACTATATATCTGTCCCCGCAGCCTGAGGCACCTGTTCCACCTGCAGCGAAACCTGTTCCGGAGGCATTGTCAGGTTCGATAGCGGATGCTGGTGATACTTTGCTAGCGATGCATTCTGGTGCAGTGGATGCACAATCGGCAGGTGGCGGCGTCGCAAGGGTTGATGACGCCCGAGGTAGATTCCCGGTCATACAGGCGGACATGATCTCGTGGGACGGTAAGGAGTTGTCGGATGCAGTAGCATGCCGTCTAGAGATGGTTAGAGTGTGGCACCCACAGACATTCGCTGACTCCGCCCTGATTCGTGGTGCAGCATTCTCGAAGGCGATGTATGCGGCCTTCGTGGAGTGGTTGGTCACCCTTGGTGCAGTGCCGGTCCCGAGTTGGACTCCGTCGATCATATCACGGTACCTCTCAGAGCTTACGCCCTTCGCGACCCTTGGCTTTTAGTTGGACTGACTGGCGGACTACATCAGATTGAGAGGCCAGAGTGCTGAGGCGACAGCGGGACTAACTCTGATCGGAGCTCAAAAGGTTACCTTGTAGGGTCAGAGACGTGTGCTTGATGCAGAGGTGACAACGATGACCCAGGAGGTGACAGGGCTGCGCGCCCAACTTAGGGAGGCAGAGAGGCGGTTGGCCGAGACGGAGGGTCGACGAGCTGATTGGGGTGGCAGGTGGTCTGATCTTCAAGCACAGCGGTTGAAATTGGAGACGTATACCTCCGATCCTATCGGTTCATTATTTGTTCCTTTACATTAGATGTCATGTACTTTTCATTTCGCTAGTAGTCATTGGTCCGTAGCGGCCTGCAAACCTGTGACCTGTATACATTTTATTGATATTGATATAGCAGTCATATGGTTATTTTGTACCTGTGTTTGTTGTGAGGTGATGCTTAGCTTTTGATGTGCTTGTATATCTTGCATGTGGTGTCTTCCCGTTGTGGTTCCCCCTTCCCCGCCCATAGCAAGCGACTTAGTGAACGATGTGTAAATGAAACAGTGCATTACATATAGTAGTTGAGGTGAGTAAATGATCTTTGCATTGATAGTATTTGGGCCAAAATGCCATTACATGAATAAAGCAAGAACTTGTAATAAACAACAAAAGTTACAAGTCATGAACATGTGTGCATATATAAAAAATGTTGTGTGTAAATGTTCTAAGCTTTGGGCGGGTAGGGCTGGGGGAACACTCCGCTGTTGGTCATGCATAATACTTCTTCAAATAACGGCCGTTGATAGGTGCCGTGATTTGTCCATCTTCCGTGTTGAGCAGAAGGCAGGAGCCGTTGTCTCTGGCTTCATGTACTTGAAGTGGCCCTTCCCAATTCAGTGTGAACTTGGGGGCTGACATGTTGGCGCGTACATGTTTGGCGGCTTGGAGAACAAGGTCGCCCTCGACGAATGTTCTTTGCTTCCCAGTCTTTCCATATGCCTTGGTGAGTTGTTCGTGGTATTTCTTCATACGGCGCAAGGCATTGGCTCTCATTTCATCAAGTCTTTCAAGGGTGGTCATTCTGCTTTCTTCCTCCCCAAGCCCACTGCTTAGGGAGAGTCTGGCTGATGCGACCGCAATCTCGGTTAGTACCACACACTCGTCCCCGTAGACAAGGGAGAATGGTGTGGTCTTTGTTGCTGTATGCTTGGAGGTTCTGTAAGCCCAAAGTGCAAGGCTTAGCTTCTCGGACCATGAACCACATGCATCATGGACTATTCGTGATAACACCTGCAGTAGAGTCTTGTTAGAAGCTTCGGCTTGACCATTCCCTTGTGGGTAGTAAGGAGTGGATGTGGCGTGGTTGATGTTGTATCCTTCCATGAAAGCTCAGACATTCCTGTTGATGAATGGCGTGCCTTTGTCAGATATGATACACCGGGGGATACCAAAGCGACAGACGATGTGATCGCGCAAGAAGTTGGCGACGACGCCTTTCGTGGCTCGTCGTAAAGGTATGGCTTCGACCCACTTTGTGAAATGTTCCGTTGTGACCATAATCCAAGTGTGACCTCGTGATGTTGGGTGGATGGGGCCTATGAGGTCGAGAGCCCAAGAGTGAAATGGCCAAGGGGCCAAGATCATGCAGAGGTCGGACGCCGGCGTGTGCATTCTGTCAGTGTGTCTCTGGCAGGGTTGACAGTGTCGGACATGAGAGATCGCGTCAGATTCCATAGTCGACCAGAAGTACCCCAACCTTAGCAACTCTGCACACAACTTCTGAGAGCCTTGATGCTCACCACAATCACCATTGTGCACTTCGTTAATCACCTCGACTGCTTGGGCACCCTGCAAGCATCGCAGGGTGCGTCCCAAAAATCCCTTGCGAAACAACTCGCCTTCCATCATGAAATACTTGACCGCCTTGCGCTTGATAGATCGTGATGAGCTGCGGTCAGGTGGTAGAACCCCGTGGGATAAGTACTGGCTGAAAGGCTGGCGCCAGTCACCTTCGACGTTAATAATAAGAGCTTCCGCATTGTCCGGGGCATACAAACACTCGGGACAATCCCTTTGTATATCTAAGGCATTCTTGGCCATGGATGGCCAATAGAGGCCCATACGCTAGAGGCGACGGTATAGAGGGGGACAATCGAGGCCATAACACTTCTGATGACCGAGCCGTAATTTGTGCTTTGATTCTTCCTGGGCCAAGCACCTGGCCAGAATGCCTCTGGGACATCGTCTGTACAAGACGTCTCCCAACATCAAGAAATCTGTAAGGGTAGAGGCGGAAGCAAGAGATGGCACCTTAAGTTGGTCGACGATTGGCTACCTTCAATCGTCTGCAGTAACGTCCTTTGGGACTAGATTCAATGATATGCATGGTGTTGTCCTTTTGATAATGGTTAGCATGCACTGTTCACCGTCGACTTCTATCTTTGACGCGATTGTGGCCAAGCTGTCCGCATGTCGGTTGTGGCACCTGTTGTGATGTTCATACTGGATATGGCCAAATCTTCCTTCCAAGTGTTGCACCAAGGCACGATAAGGTGCCAAGGCCGGCTCCTTGACTGCAAACTCCCCGTCGGCCTGCTTCATGATCAAGTTTGAGTCTCATTTCATGCATAATGACGTAGCCCCCATACTGGTAGCCAGCATGAGGCCAATGACAAGTGCCTCATACTCAGCTTCATTGTTAGATACCGGGAATGCAAGCTTGAAAGATATGGATGTGGTAACACCCTCTGAGTTTCGAAGGACAATGTCGGCACCCCCTTGCCGGAAGGAAGCTCCATTGGGACATTTGCTAGTGGTTGAGTTGTCGAACTCAAGCGTCCACAATTCATCGATATCAGAGATCAGGGTCATCTTCTCCCCAGGCAATTGATCTGAGGTCGGTTCATACTGTTGGCGTGGGAAGAAGGCCAAGAAGTCTGCGAGTGCTTGGCTCCGTAGAGCTGTAGGATTCTTGATGGATAGGCCGAACTCGGCTAATAGCAGCAACCAATGAGTAAGCCGGCCTGACAAGGCAAGATGCGTGAGCATGTATCGTAATGGATTAGCCTTGGTGACAAGTGTAATCTGGTGCGACAAGAAGTAGTGTCTGAATTTCTGCGAGGTGTAGACCAAGGCTAAGCAGTGCTTCTCGAGCTCAGAGTAATTGGCTTCAGGGCCCCTGATTGATCGGCTGAGATAATAAACTGGGCGATCCACTCCATCCACTTCTTGGGCAAGCAATGCCCCTATGGACCTGGACGTGGAGGTCAAGTAAAGCAAGAGTGGGATACTTCGTTGTGGCACGACCATGGTCTGCGGCGACATGAGAACCACCTTGATATGTTCGAATGCTTGTTGTTGGGGCACACCCTAACTCCACGGTGCGCTCTTGCGCGTCAAGTGCTGGAAGGGCGTGATAAGTTCGGCCAAGGTAGGGGATGAATCGGCGGAGGTAAGAAACCTTGCCGATGAAGCTCTTCAACTGTTTGGTGCTCTTGGGATGGGGCATCTCTTGGATGGAGGCGGCCTTAGAAGGGTCAATGTCGATGCCCTGTCGACTGACCAAAAAGCCGAGGAATTTGCCGGAGGAGACTCCAAAGGCACATTTCAACGTATTCATCTGCATGTTGTATTGTCGACAACGATCGAAGACTGCTCGAAGGTCCGTGAGATGCTCACTTTCCTTTTTAGACTTGATGATAAGATCGTCGACGTAGTCCTCCACTGTGTGGTGTATCATGTCATGGAAGATTGCTGTCATTGCTCTTTGATATGTTACACCCACGTTCTTAAGGCCGAAGGGCATGACTTTCCAACAAAAGTTACCCATAGGGGTGCGGAAGGCTGTCTTGGCACAGTCGTCGGGGTTCATCCAAATTTGATTGTAGCCCGCGAATCCATCCATGAAAGATAAGGTTTCATGTCCGACAGCTGCCTCGGTGAGCATGTCGATGTTGGGCAGTGGGAACTCGTCTTTGGGGCATGCCTTGTTCAAGTCTCGAAGTCAATACAAACGCGGACTTGGCCGTTCTTCTTTTGCACATGAACAACATTGGCCAACCAGACAGGATGAGTGATGGGCTTAATGAAGCCAGCTTGTAGAAGTTGTTCGATCTCTTACTTGATCTTCAATTCGAGCTCGGGGCGAAAGGTTCGCGGATGTTGTCGGACAGGGCTGCACCCGTTAGCAATGTTGAGATGGTGTGTCACCAAGGTAGGATCCAATCCAGGCATCTCGTTGTAACTCCATGCCAATACGTCGCGATATTCGCGAATGAGGGTAACCAATTCCTCTCTTCGGTCCGAGGCGAGTTTTGTGCCAATGTATGTCAGTCGAGGTTCCTCGCTCGGGTCAGCCAGGTTAATTTTTTTAAGATCTTCGGCCTGCGGTGGAGGGTCGTCTTCATAGCAGGGTGGTGCAGCGCCCGGGGTAAGCTCAGGGTCGGGCGGGCAATGCTCGACCGCACAGCACCATTTAGTTTCCATGGGCGGGTCAGGGGGGTCAGATGACGAACTACCTGAAGCCCCCACACACCATCATAATTAGTAGATAACTTTGTCGTCTTTGACGATGCGTTGGAAGGTTGATTCGGCCTTTTGCTTCTTGGACTTGGGGGATGGAGGGGATGAGTTGGGTTTGGTAACAGGCGGAGGCATCGAGGTTGATCCCTTGTTCTTGGTACCTTTCTTGGTCTTGGACTTGGGAGGCTTGTTTCCACACAATTCATCCCAGTTTGGCAACTTGGTGGAATGTATATGAGTAGCATTCTCACAATCCTCGGCAAGCTTAGTGAAGAAGGAGGCCTCGGCGAAGTAAGATTCGGCGCATTCGAAGGGGGCCTTGGTTGCGGGGATTGTCATCGCTACCTCATGTCCCACAGGACCGGCCACCAGTTTCACACACTGGTGGTACCTTGAGGGAACAGCCTAGTTAACATGAATCCAAGGTTGGCCAAACAGGAGGTGGAAGGAAGACTCGCTATCTATTACGTGAAAAGTAGTGTCGGGAACGGACAGTTCCGACCATGAGGTCGACAGTGATATGGCCGAGGGTCGACTGAGGACCCTGCCCAAAGCCAATAATCTTGACGGGGTCACGGATGATCTTTCTCGGGGGAATGCCGGCCCGTTACAATGTGATGAGAGGGATAATGTTGATTGAGGCGCTGCAGTCTACTAAGGCACGACAGAAGCCCGTGCAGTTAACAGTGCATTTAAGGTACAACGGTCGGTTATGGTGTTCAATCGGTGGCGAGTCCTCGTCTGAGAAAATGAATGCGGTAGAAGAGACGTGTCTAAGTTCGGATTGGGCGGCAAAACATTCAGGACCGAGGTCTGTGGTGACCTCGATTAGACAGTTCGAGAGGTAAGTCCGTGCTTCGGGTGAAAACCCCATTTCATTAAAAAATCTTTTGATTTTTGTCATTTGTCCGACTGAGGACGCTGGCTGAGGAGCGGAAGGTACACAAGGTGTGACCATAGGAAAGACCTCCGTAGAAGCTTCGGGGACGAGAGACTCGATGTGGTCAGTAGTGGCCATGAGCACTTGATGCTCTCGATTGTTGTTACCATGGTGTGGGTAAGGATCCTTACGCACATCGTTGTTCTTCCGTAGCTGTAGGTCGCCTGACGCGACCTTTCTTGCAAAGATAGCTCGCAGTGCATTGTAATTTTTGAGAGGATGGCCAAGGGCTTGATGGAAATGACAGTAGTTGGGTCTGCTCATCTCTTCGTCCGTGATGGGGATCTCCACGGGTGGCAGTTTGAACTTGTTGTCATTGGCCACCCATTCTGCCAAGAGTGCTTTCACTGTATTCAAATCACATGGATAGTCGGGTGGAGTCCCATGTTGCCTTCGCTTGTCGGAGCGTCGGTCCCCATCTGGGAACGGACGCTTGAAGCCGGTGTAGGTGTTGATGTTGTTGTTGTTTGTGCTGTTGTTGTTATGCTGAGTGCTGGGTGTGTCTACCGAAGCCAGTAGTGCATTTTGCGGTCGAGGCTTCCACGGCTTGACAGGATCGACCGTCTCGTAAGTACGACATGCTGTTTCCTTGAGGTGTCCCCATGACCTCAATTGTAGGTTCTCGATATGCACACGGTAGATATCATTCATGTTTTTGATGCATATGGGAACCAACGTCCCGTCCTTGCTGAAGTCCGTGCACTCAGGGCATTTGACATGGAAACGGTGCACGTACTTATTCAAGTCTTCCCTTTAGTTCTGGCGGATGCCAGCAATGTCAACAATAGTCACGTGTTCGGCCTCGTAATGGAACTTGTCTAAGAACAACTGGACCATGTCGTTCCATGCGTGGACGGTCCCCGCAGGGATCTGGTGGTACTAAGTGTAAGCCAAGCCTGTAAGGGACTTGTGGAATTCCCTCAACTTCAAGCTATCTCCCATGCCATACTGTTCCAATGAGCCTGCAAATCTCGTCAAGTGCTCACGGGCGTTGCCCTCGCGTCCGTTGAAGAGCACAAAGGCTGGTTATTTGTACTCTGGGGGATATGGTATGGTGGCAATATCATTGGCATATGAGGCATGGCCTGTCAGGTGGGCAGAAGGATCAGGCGTAGAGTTTTGTGACAAGTGATGGATGAGTGTCTCCAAGTCTGAACGAGTGACATAGTTGGGAGACGGGTCGTCATGGACGGTTAAAGGGTGGTGGGTGACTGGGATGCCGCGAGCCCCCGAGCCCCCCGAAAGAGCAACTTGGTGGACAGGTGCAACAGATGGTTGATATATGACAATGGCTTGTGGTGGGAGTTGTATATGGGCATGGGTGGGTGGGCGAGACATGTCCACTACCTGGCCAGTGGTTTGATGTTGTTCGGTTGGGTAAGGGTTAGGTTCCATCTCAATGGAGTCATGGGTTTCGGACGAGCTTCGTGTCGGCATACGCTGAGGTGCGGGGACAGGGTGAATCTGTTGTAGCACGGGTCCAAGGTCTGCTTGAGGTCGGCGTGATGGAATCACGGGATGCAGTGCATCAGCTACTGAAGGCGAAGATGTCGCAAGTCCTACCGCCAATGGTCTAGATAATCGAGGTGGCGGTGGTCGCGATATTAGGGCCTGAGCGGCGTCAAGAGCCAACCCAGGTCCATAGGGTCTGGTGCAATGGTTTGTCAGGAGGCCATCGCCTGTATGGATTTTTGCATTTCCATCATGGCTGTCATAAGAGTGGCTATAGTGGGTGAAAACTGCTGGATGGCCGCATTGACTGCAACTTGTATGTCAGGTGCGGTAGCTAGTGGCTGGTCTTGGAGGCGCACAACACTAGTTCCCTCTTGTTCACCCGAGTGGTCCTCTTCTTGCACGGTATGTATAAGGCCCTGGTTGGTAGCTCTCGTAGCTCTTCGTTGTGTAGGCATGGTGCCTGAGTGTGGAAGATAGGCAGACTGCGATACGATGCTCACCTCCCCAGCGGAGTCGGCAAAATGATGCCAAGGAAAGTGGGTTCGTACCTACGTGGAGGTGCCACAAATGCTGCAGTCCGAGTCAGCTTCCAAGTATGCAAGGTGAGAGACAGTAAGGGCGGCGTAAGGGCAGAGAGCAAGGCTTCCCAGACAGGCCATGAGAAGTGGCAGTGCTGCGAAGGTAAGGCTGAGACGAATAGGGTCGGCAGTCGATAGTCCAAGTCAGGGTCCGAGTCGGGGTTCAATGTTACGGTCCAAAGTTATGTCCAATTTGTCTTTCTCTCACTAGAATCCAAGAGCTCCCAAATTTTAGAGTGAGAAAGTGATTTTGTGAGAATGAAGAAGAAGTCCATTTTTTGAGTCATAAAGTTCACTATTTATAGGAAACAGTGTGCTTATGTCATAAAGTGCCACATGTCGTCCCCTGGGAGTGGCACGCCACCAGGGGGTCCCAAAATACCAGTTCTCCGTTGGACTGCCGGTTCCCAAATTCACGTTGCCTACCTCGCACAGCGTCGCTCTACTTGTCTGAGAAGACTGACCACACCATGACAGCATGATCAGAGTAAGCCCGTTGCCCCAGCCACCGGTTCAAGCCCTTACTGAATCCCACGAGGTGCGTCAAGAGACACGCAGAGAACCTGGCAGTTTTGAGGGTTACTCCTGTAGCCAACTGCCAGGCAGACTAGGCGTGATGCCCTCCAAGGACCTGCTCCCGTCCCGGAGTGACCCGTAGGTCATTGTCCTGGTGGTGTCGACGATCAATGGTAACATGAGTGGACATGCTCGCAGCTCATTGCTCAGAGTCCGCTGCGAGGGGTCCTCGTGTCGGAGCCCCCCGTGATTGTGATGGCGATGGCTTTAAGGTTATGAGCTCATCCCGTGACGATGATGATTATAAGGTTGTGAGTTCATCCCGTTGTGAGGGGTCCTCGTGCCGGAGCCCCCCATGATTAAGATGGCGATGGCTTTAAGGTTGTGAGCCCATCCCGGTGTGGCGATGACTATAAGGTTGTGAGTCCAACCCGATGCGGGGGCCGGAGCCCTCCTGTGATTGAGACGGCGATGGCTATAAGGTTGTGAGCCCATCCCGGTGCGAGGTTCGAAGCCCCCTGTGATTGAGAAGGCGATGGCTATAAGGTTGTGAGCCCATCCCGGAAGCATGTAACATGATTGTGGCACATGGGTGCGGTGCCTACAGCATGAGACAATACCTGGTGCCGGGGCACACGTTATGAAAGTGGCGCATGGGCGCGGCGACGAGCGTCGCAGAGACAACACTTGGTGCTGGGGAACGTATCATGGAAGTGGCTCACGGGCACGGCGACGAACGTCACAGAGCAATGCTTGGTGCCGGGGCACGTATCATGACGATGGCGCACGGGCGCGGCGACGAACGTCGCAGAGCCGGCGCACGGGAGCGCGTCGGGTGTCCCGAAGACAGGATGTGAGCTGAGTGTACCTATCATAACAGATAATGAATGCAACATGTAGTCGTGACAAAGTTGGGAGTGATGGTATCCGGTCGTCGGCGATGGGTCATTCGGTGGTAGCGCGCGACTTTGGGTGACGGGCATCGCTAGAGCGGTGCGCGGTCATGGGCGACGGACGACGGATGTTGCGGGGTTGATGTACGAACGTCCGAAAATATCGCGGAGGTGCAAAGACTCAAGAAAATAAGTGCGCGCGGTGGGAAAGGCCATAGGCCAAAAAATGGGGGGAAGGCCAAGGCCAAGGCCCCTAGGAGGCCGAGGCCGACCCCCTGGGTAGGCCGAGGCCGACCCCCTGGGTAGGCCGCCAAATGGCAAACTCCCATGAAGGAGCCCAAGGCCACCCCCCTCTTAGCAAACTTCAGGCGCACCGATGGTAAGTGTTTTGATGGGCAAAAACAAATCCGAAAGTTGCATCATGCCGAACGTGTCAACGTGAATCGTACTTATGTGACGAACAAGGTGTCAAAGTCACGTGCGAAGCGTACGAAGTGAAAAGGGGGTGCGCGAAGGGGTGAACCACCGGGGGAAAATGGTCGAGGCCAACCCCTCTTGGAGGCCGAGGCCGACCCCCTGGGGTTGGCCAAGGCCAAATGGCCAACTTCCATTTTTGGAGCCCAAGGCCACTTATCCTTTTGGCAAACTTCGGGCGCGCTGTCGGTAGGTGCTTTGATAAGCAATGACTAATCCGGAAGTTACGTTATGACGAGCGTGTTGCCAAGAATCGTACCCATGTAGCGAACAAGGTGCCAAGGTTACATACGAAGCATACGAAGCAAAAAAATTGCGAAAAAGGGTTTGCACGGAGGGGTGAACAGTGGGGGAAAATGGCCGAGGCCAACCCTTCCTGGAGCGAGAAACGCACGTGACTTGAGTGTGCGCGCGTTGACGGTTCGATGCGTTGGAAAATTGACTGTTGACGATGTCAACGTGTTTGCGTGAAATGGGACCCCTATCGGGCCCTTGTGTACGACCAGAATAGGTTGGGAACAATACTTAATTATGATTTAAAATATTTGAAAGTGGAGATAATTCTGAGGTAGAAGGTGGTTATGGCATTGTTGCACCAGCGTTGTCTAGAATCTGGTCCGAACGGTCCAGTATAGAGTGGAAGAATGTGACCCGGAGGAGGTTAGGTCAGAGACCATGCGGTGCACACTCATTGGTTCATCCGGAGGCATTGATCACAACAAAAGATACGCACACATTCAATTGTTAGGTTCTCTACGCCATGAATTGTAATTTGGCCTTTTGTTTTTGGTAAATGAGTAAGTTATCATAGATCCATATCAAAATTATGAGTGACCCAAAGAAGTTTAAAACGAGACGGGGTATGCTTCGAAGAAAGAGAAAAGAGGGTGAAAGGACACAATTTCGCTAAATAGAGAAAGTGAAGCTGAAATGGTCATTTTAAGAGCAACCAACTCTGTCTGTGTTTCATATGGTATTTTCCATATATAACGTATATGTGATATTACCCATTGACCTCTATTGACATAATAATAGTACCCGTATTATTACTTCATTCATTCGTCCCAAAAAATTGATCATATTCTCTTTTTGGCCTATCCCCAAAGTTGATAACTTTTCAAATTAAGAAAGATTTTCTATGTGCTTTTCAATGCTTACCTTTTTTACAATTTTTTTAAATTCTATTTCTTACTTCACATTTAATCCTCTACTAACCTATCTTCTGACCCACTTTCTTTCCTTCTTTCTTTCGAATAAAATTGGAAACGTAAAATATATGATTAAATTACTTAATATATATTTTTTTGGTACAATTAAATTACTTAATATGCTTGCAAGTCAAATGTAATTAATTATTATGGACGGAAGGAGTATTTCATTGGAAAGTACAAGTTAGGCATTTAATTTTTTTCAAAACAGGCAGCGGAAGATCTTCATTATTTTGAATAATTAAATACATTAAGTGCCACCACGCTAGAAAGTTCAAAATTCAAGTCAAGGAGATTAACTTTACTGACGTGGTAAATCATCATTGGACATCCCACGTGCCCCCCATCTCCGTTTCTAAGTCCACACTTCACCTCGTCACACGTCTCTCATTCCCCAAAAACCCCGCACTCAATAATCCCCCCTTACTCGCCCTCCCCAGCCAACACCTGCCTAATCACCACCCCCTGTCACCAATCCCAACAAATAACTACCTCCCACGTGGCACAAATGACGCACACCGAGCGAGTAGAATCACCTTACCTACTCGCGAGAGTACGCATAGTACCCTCTACTGTTCAGCTCACGGAGTCATGCTAAAATCAGCCTCTTGTCCAATTCCTGTAGAGATTATTATTATTATTTATAAACGACCCCCAAACCTCTGCCACTTTATACAGAGACTGAGAAATCAGACTGGTGTGACAATGGCGTCTAGGGTTTCTATTGGTGCCTTCTGCGTCGTCGTTTTGTCGCTGACGGGTGTCTTTGCCTCTGAAGGTGAGGAAACGGCGTCGAAAGAGTTCGTTCTGACACTGGATCACTCCAACTTCGCTGATACCGTTAGCAAGCACGATTTCATCGTGGTCGAGTTTTACGCTCCATGGTAAATTCAGTTCAATTTCACTGTATCCATTTGCTGATTTACGAGCACCGTCTATTTTCATTTGGAATTGCTTTCTCTGGAACAAGTTTTCATTTCACTAGCACTTTTGGGAGATCTATTGTGTCTTTTGGAATATTTCATTGGGTGGAATTTGAGGTTTATCGATAAATTGGTGTCAAACCCTACCAAATCTGGGCTTTTTTGACTGTCATGCTGCGCTGTTGCAATCATTCAATTTGACTTCTTGGGCTTTATTATATGATATATCTATATCTATCAAATCAATTGATATCTGAAAAATATTTCTTTAGCAGAATCAGATAGTACACTGCCATGCAAACTCAATGGAATATTTGATGTGTGTATGGATGGATATAAGCAACGGGATTTGAGCTTTAGCAACTATCTGGTTGCAAACCGTACCAGTACCATGTTTGGGCTATTTTACTGTCGTGCTGCTATGTTCCAATCATTCAGTTTGACTTGATTTAGTTTTTTCTCGCTTAATATATGATTTGTATATGTATTAGATCAAATTGGTATTTGAAGCACATTTCTTGAATTAAAAAAACTTGGTTTTAATTTAGACTTGTTTAGCCCAATCAGGGAGACCGTATGCTGCAGTATGCATCTTCTTTAGGTGGAGGATGTGGGATGCTTGTAGAACTAAGGTCTAAGGCTTTAGCACGTGTAGTGGATTATCTTATGGCTAATGCAGTGATAGAATTTGACGTGTGAGTTTTGGCTCTGTATGTGATGCTGTAATGTGCGTTTAACATTTGTAGAAACATGTCCAGGGTGTAAAATGGTAACAGATATGCTAGGTGCCTTTTTATCCTGTAGGATGACATAGAGTAGACAGTCAAAGAGTGTGCACTATTTCACTGGATGCATTTAAACATTTTGTTATTCTGGACCAGTTAAAGAATTCTCTCCTTGAAATGTTAGGTAAACATTGCAATAATGTTAGCAACATAGAAACAACAGTTTCAGAGGGCGGAAGCTGGGGAAATGGGGCTGAGTGGGGTGAAGTAACTCCAACAGAACCTCATTTGTTTTTTTTTTATTTGATTCTCAATTTTTCTTGTTGGTGGTCTATTTTACTTTTTGAAATTAGCCTGATGCTTTTTTAATAAGCACTTCAATACTTTTTCTGTGTTTGCTTTTTGTTTCTATTACATATATTTTTTCTTTTTTTTTGCTTTCTTTCCATTATCTTTTTTATGTTTGTAATATGCCTCTCTGTATTGTCAACTTGTTAGTAATAGATCTAGCTGAACCCTTTTTTTTTTTGTTTGTAGAAAAGTAGAAAAAATTGTTTCCATCCTTGAAGAACCAAAAGAATGCTGATTTTTGAATTGAAAATGTGAGGGGTAGTTTTTTATGACTGGAAGCCAATATTTAGGCTCAAGTGATGTCCTGTGCCCTTATTTGGTTTTAAGTTATCTTGATTCTTTTGTTTCACATTCTTCTTCTTTGAATTTAAATTGTTCTGCTTTGCAATCAAACTATCAGGAGTTTTTGCGTTGTATTTGATTATGCTTCTTCGAAGTTTACATTTGCCAAACTCTTGGGTTAAAATTCGTTAGAAAAAGGGCAACCAGATACATGCATAGTATACTGAAAATAGAAAAAAGGAGACCAACTACTTAAGCGCTCACTGGACCCTATTCAGCCTCGCATTATCGTTTCCGGAGATTTTAAGCATTCTCGGTTCTCTCTCATGTCTACTCACGTCCCACAGTTTTTTCAGATTTTTGCACTCACAGAGCTTTGGCCCTCTATCAATCTGTCAAACTAGCTAAGTCTTTGTATATATGTGTATCCTTTTGTGTCATAATTTAAAGACGGTAAATAGTGCACTGAGAAAAGTTAATAGGTAAATCAAATGTTTATTTTCCATGATGAAATTGGAGCTACGTCTTTTTTAGTGTGCTAGGTACTTTATGCTGGATTGACTTTTATCTTTTGTGGTTAATATCATTGTTAATGATGTAACAGGTGTGGCCACTGCAAGAAACTTGCTCCTGAGGTATAACCATAGTTGATATTTTAAGTCCTCAGATAGGATTTACTTTGTACTTTGGATTGTAATCGGGGAGTGCATAGATGCTTAGTAAGCTGACAACTTGTCTATTAATTTGTAGTATGAGAAAGCTGCTTCCATATTGAGTAGTAATGATCCTCCAGTAATTCTAGCAAAAGTTGATGCCAACGAAGAACAAAATAAGGTTCTTGCTAGTGAATATGACGTTAAGGGCTTCCCTACTATCAAGATACTTCGAAGTGGAGGAAAAGTTGTTCAAGATTACAAAGGACCTCGAGAGGCTGATGGTATTGTTGATTATCTAAAGAAGCAAAGTGGTCCTGCATCTGCGGAAGTAAAATCTGCGGAGCAGGCTAAAGTTCTTATTGACGGAAATAAGATTGTTGTGGTAAGTGCCTTGTCCACTCATTTTCGACTTTCATCTTAATTTTTGTGTTAAGCCTGAATACGTATTTGCTGCATTAATAGGTTGGGGTGTTCCCAGAGTTCTCAGGAGAGAAATTTGATAATTTCTCAGCTCTAGCTGAGAGGTTACGCTCAGATTATGAGTTCGGCCATACTTTGGATGCAAAACATTTACCACACGGTGAATCATCTGTTTCTGGTCCAATTGTTAGATTGTTCAAGCCATTTGATGAACTTGTCGTAGATTTCGAGGTAGCAGGATTCTAAGCTTCTTTTTTTATCACCTTTACGTATTTAGTTGTTTAAAAGTTTTGATTGCAATAATTGTCTGATAGAAGAAGCAACATGCTTGCAGGATTTTGATGTGGATACTTTGGTGAAGTTTGTTGAAGAATCGAGTATTCCCACCGTGACGCTCTTTAACAATGACCCTAACAACCATCCCTTCGTAATTAAATTCTTCAACAGTCCAAATGCAAAGGTGAGTGGGACCATCCTTATTTTCTCTTGTTGATACCATTCTGTGCTCGGTGACTACATGGAGAACATCGTCTTTTGTCATCAAGAACTCGTCTATGTCAAATGTACATAAGAATAAGAAGTTTATTTATGCCACCACTTCACCCTTTTTGTGAAGTACTTCTGCTATACAGCTGCATGGGGGGTGTGTGTTTTTTTTCTAAGATATTGGAACTTGTTTAGTTCCAAGGAGATATTTTTTGTCTATCGACGGTACTCTTTTTTGGTCCTCCACATGGGACGACCTGTTTTGAAGAGCTTATAGCTGCTAAATCCTTTCTTTCTTACCCTAAATGCAGAATCTAATTAGATGTTGGAATGGACAGGCCATGTTGTTTTTGAACTTCAGTAATGAGCTCTTTGATTCTTTTAAGTCAAATTATCATGATGTTGCTAAGCAATACAAGGGACAAGGTATAAGTTTTCTGATGGGTGATCTGGAAGCTAGTCAAGGCGCTTTCCAGGTTTGTAGCTATTCGTCATTTTTAAACTCCTTTTGCTAAATATTTTATTGGTTTGCTGATCTTTTGTTGGCTTGAATGAACAGTATTTTGGGCTTAAAGAGGATCAGGTGCCTCTCATCGTTGTACAGACTAACGATGGGAAGAAATATCTTAAACCAAATCTGGAGCCTGACCACATTGCCTCATGGGTGAAGGAGTACAAGGTGATTGTGTTTCTCAGTTGTAAATCCCCTTGATGATTGTGGAGGAGTTAGGAAAATGAGGTAAAGATCAAATTCCTTGTTCTCTGGTGTGTTAACTTTTGCTATTTTATTCAAATGCAGGATGGTAATGTGCACCCCTTCAAAAAATCTGAACCCATACCTGAGGTTAACAATGAACCTGTTAAGGTGGTGGTTGCTGATAACTTTGAGGACGTGGTTTTCAACTCTGGGAAAAATGGTATGGATAAGCATTACTTAGTTCACTGTTCACTTTTACTGGTTGCATTGCTAAATTTTTCATTGAATCTTTTTTCTCTCTCATATCCTGTTGAATAGGAATGATATTTGGAAATTATCTTGCCTATGCTGCATATTTTTTTTTCCCTTTTCGTTCTTGTTTGGCGTGATGAAAAGGGCTGCATTTATTACCATTTGCTGCATACATACGATATAAGCAGCTAACAGAAATGATAACTTTTACATGTTTATGTTGTATATTTTGTTTCTACTTATCATTCCTACAGTTGAACACCTTGGATATCAACTTTATTTTTGTTTTGTATTATTGTGCAGTTCTTTTAGAGTTCTATGCACCATGGTGTGGACACTGCAAAAAGTTGGCTCCAATATTGGATGAAGTTGCCCTTTCATTTGAGAGTGATGCTGATGTTCTTATTGCCAAGATTGTAAGCTTTATAACTCATGTCCTTTTATACAACTATTATTTTGTTTGTATTAATAAATGTGATGCCATTGACATGGATCATCTATAGACCTGATACTGCAATGTTCTCATAAATTCTACATTCACATGGATAATTTATAAACCTTATACTGCAAGAGGCATTTTTACTATAAGCCCTGCCCTAATATTGGCATCTAAAACTACTGAGCAATATAGAGCTGACATTAGGAACTTATGTCTCTCTAGCTGTGTAAGTCCTTTTGTCCTTGAAATTTCATAAAGGAAGTCCTGGATTACCGAATTGAGGGTGAGGCCAGGGCTAATTATTGGATTTTAATTTGGAGCATGTGTCAAGCCAAACAATTTTAATCCAGATGTCAAATGCATAGACATGTATTTTAGTTGATGTGCTATCATTCTTTTATAACCCCATGCATTTCAGCCTTCTTACAGCAAACCTGTTTCAGCTTTTGCAGTTTTGGATTAACTTTATTAAGTGTTGATCCTTTCTTTCATCAGCTTCTATCGATAATTTCATTGCTGAAGATGTTGAATCTTTCTCATTTGAGTTTTACAATTGCATTCTCGAGTCATACCTGTAATTTCTGCTCTGTAGGATGCTACTGCAAATGACTACCCCAGTGAACCTTTCGACGTCAAAGGCTACCCAACTTTATACTTCAAGTCAGCAAGTGGAAATCTCTCCCAATATGATGGGGACAGAACCAAGGAAGATATCGTTGAGTTTATTCAGAAGAATAAGGACAAAACTACCCAGCAAAGTTCTGCAAAAGAGGAGCTGTAGTGAAGGTAATGAATATCTAATTTGGTAGGAAGTTTCTCGTCATCTGGATGTTTGGATTCGAGAATGATGGTGAAAACTTCCTTAAATCTGGCAAACTGATCTTGATAATCTGTGCATCTCGAAAAAAAAATATAGCCTTGTACGTCATTGTAGGGCATATCCCAAAAAACAAAAAAAAGAAAAAAAGAAGAAAAATACACCTTTCCTAATGGTAGTTGAAGAAGTTCATAGTTTAGTAGTTAAAGGTTTTGGCCATATCCACAGTTTTAGCCTTGAATTTTGCGTCACCCTATCAAGATGTCTCTCTCTCAAAAGGGAACCTTATTGTACAATTTATACTCTGAAGCAATTACTGGTGCACCGTATGGACTGGT
The DNA here is from genome assembly GCA_033065855.1 of Escallonia rubra. Classification (NCBI taxonomy): domain Eukaryota; kingdom Viridiplantae; phylum Streptophyta; class Magnoliopsida; order Escalloniales; family Escalloniaceae; genus Escallonia; species Escallonia rubra. The sequence goes on along the minus strand of JAVXUO010000701.1, from coordinate 324,475 downwards.
GCATCGTATGGTTGCAGTTGTAGTATGTGTCAATTGAGCTGTTCATATTTCCCCTTTTGCAGGCGTAGCTTGATCAACTACAAAGAAAGAACGCAACTGGATGTGTTTGGCAGCAGTCAAAACGAATCCTGTGACAAAACAAGGCTGATCCCCTCTACATCTCTACCTCATCCTTACCTTTTCTGGCTTTGTCTAAAAATCCCCTGTACCGTTAATAAAGTGGGATTGTTCTTTTGGCTTAGATGATTTTCAGTTTTGGCAATAGCTTAGATGCAACAATTTTGTGGCCATACAAACTTCTTCACCAGTGTAATTTGGTAAAGAATATAGTGGAGTCTCTCTGGTAAAGAATATAGTGGAGTCTCTCTCTCTCTCTCCCTCCCTCCCTCTCTCCCTCTCTTTCCCTCCCTCCCTCCCTGGTCGTCCAAGGTAGTTGCATCTGATAGGATTTGGATCTCCTACAGCATGCGAACGTCCCCTCTCCCCTTTGGTCAAAGGTAATTGCATCTGATAGGATTTGGATCGTCTGCTATAATTAGAGTTACAGCATACGAATGCACCACTAAAAACACTCCACTGTTGCACTTGGAGGCTTAATCAACGGGGTCCTGTGTCTTACTACATCCGGTAATTTGCACTCCCTTTCTCTCCAGAAATTAGACCTCCCTCCTATCTTCGTTTACGTCTCTAATTACAGCAGTAGTGCGAGGGTTGGATGTGGCGTGATAGTGTAGAGTTTGGTGGTTGGGGGACGACGAGATGATGTTGGAACCGTTGCGGGGATATGATGTCTTAAGTGTTGCTGGAAGGACCAGGAAGTGTCGTTGCCGAAAGGAAGGAATGTCTGAAGTGTCGTTTCTGGAGAGAGAGATGGTGCCGTTCGTTAATCCTCCCAAGACAACACTACGAGTTTTTTTAGTGGGATTCCTGACGTACGTCCGTTTTTAATCCAACTGCTTCCACCAGCGTTACTATAAATCTTTGAAAATAGACGACCCAGGGAAATGGTCAAATCTATCTTCCCCCAGTTCACATTTTTCTGCACCTACTTTTTTTTTTTGTTGGTTTATAAGAGAATTACATTGATAATAGAAATGAGTATCTGGCTTTAGGGCCATACAGATAGTTACAAAATAGTGAAAACAGTCAGGCTACACATGCCTATAAAATAACAGCGCACATCACACATATCTATGAATAAAAGCATCACAGCAAACAAAAAGGCTATCTCCAAGCGTTGTCATCGACCCAATCTTGGTAGACAGTAGTACGGGCTTGACAAGCAAACATAGCAAGGGAGCGTGCTTCTTTCAAAAGACGGGGATCCGCTTGTCAATGCTAAAATGATGATAGTCAGTTACACTATAGCAAAAATCATAGATGATGAGTGCCACCGTATCTAATATATCCTCAGAGCCTGTCATTTGGTTAAGGAGAAAACAAGACTCAGTTACAACCTTTATATGTAAAAACTTTTGTTTAAGTGCCCATGAAGATGCTATAAGAAGACTAAGAGCTAAATCAGTATAATTGTCCGACGACAAAGTTGAGAAAGCCGCTGAAGCACATTTAGAATTATTTGAGAAACAAGATAAACTAATACCAGCCCGAAGACGCTTATTATCAAAACAAGAATGAATGACCATGGTAACAATGTGGGGATTCAAGCAGGCGCAAGGCATAGGGGAGTTATGAACAATGGTTGGGCCTATACGTAAAACTGGATTATAGGGGTGAGTTTTTGTGGGACTTTTGGGTTGTGGTAAAGAACGTGGAGAGGTGGGTAGTCTAGATAAGCCAGAATTGATGGAATTTGTGTAGATAAGGATTTTTGGTATAATAATCCAAGGGTTAAAGGGTATGTTCCGGAAAACAAGATTATTCTATATATCCAGATGAACCAGAAAGTGACGAAAAAATATAAGGTTGCTAGGACATTGGTGCTCCTAGAAGAGGAGCCAATCCAAGTAATAAGCCATTCTCTTCCAGAACAGTTGATGTCGTCAGTGTGAATTCCGAGAGGTATACCAAACCAAATGGGTCTAACACTAGGGCATTCCAAGAAAAGGTGATTTGTATCTTCACTGTGATGTTCGCACAAAGGGCATCTATCGATCGGTTGAATGTTGAGCCTTTTTAGGTTCGATAAAGTCGGTAACCGATCCTATAGAATCTGCCAGATCAAGAAGCAAATCTTAAAAGGCAGAGGCAGTCTCCATAGCCTATTCCAAATACGTGCATTGGAGTTACATGGCGGGTAAGGTAGCTTCCTATTCGAATTTAACTCCATACCTTTTGTAGTATAAAGCATGTTATATGCTGAAGATACCGTAAACTCTCCATGTACCGACTTTCCCCAGACAAGTTGTCATCAAAATCCAGGCATGGAATATGAATAGCGAGGATAGAATTAGCGATAGGAAGAGTGAACAAATTTGCAATCTTGCTTTGATTCCACCTGCCATCTAGAATTAGGTCACTAACGAAATTAGTATTCAAGGCGCGGATACCCTCAGGTGCCAATGACATGCGGCCGTTTGAAGGGATCTAGAAATCATTCCAAATTGAAATGCTTCTGCCGTCGCCAACCTGCCACCTAAGGCCAGATAATAAGCTCGTCTTTCCATTTAAAATACCACACCATCCATTTGAGAAGCTACCCCTGGCTGGGGATAATAGGAAACCGTGACTAACACAATACTTACCTCGCAGCACCCGGGCAATGAGAGATTTTGGGTCTACCGTGATTCTCCATGCAGTTTTAGACAGGAACGCTAGATTAAACAACCTCGTGTCTTTGAAACCTAGGCCACCTATATCCACTGGCACGCATAAAGCATGCCAATTGATCCAATGTATGCTTCTATGGTTATCATTACCTGACCACCAGAAATTTGCGAGCAGAGAATCAATCTGTTGGCATACATGGACGGGAAAAAGACATACCTGCATATGGTAGATGAGAAGAGATTGAAGCACAAATTTGATTAGTGTAGCACTTCTTGCTTTATGTAGAAGTAGCCCTTTCCAACTTGCACATTGGTTTCTGACTTTGTCGATCAGGTCACGGTAGAAGTCTTTCTTCTTAGAAACGGAGTCTAGCGTGGTTCCCAAATAAGTCCCAAATGATGTCGACAGCGTGAACCCCAAGCTCTGTATTACTAGATTATTATCCGTCAGGCGGGCATTTGGGCTCAAAGTAACAGAGGACTTGCTCAGATTAATTTGTTGGCCGAATTTCGAGCAGTATCGACCCAGGATAGATTTAATACACCCTATCGATTGCAGAGTGATCTTGGTAAAGATCATGGCATCATCAGCAAAGAAAAGATGATTTATAGGTGGACTCAGCTTCCCTGCCTTGATACCAACAATCGCATGCGAATCTTGAGCATGAGCCAAAGCTGCAGATAGTCCTTCCGCACACAGAATAAAAAGATATGGTGATAACGGGTCCCCCTGCCTCAAACCACACTTTGGCTGGATACGTGTTGATGGGGTGCCATTGACTAGCACTTCATACGAGACTGTAGACATGCATTGCATCACCAGAGCGATAAGAGATGCATGAAACCTCATTTTCCTAAGGACAACTTCAAGATAATTCTAATTTACACGATCGTACGCTTTACTCATATCCATCTTGATAGCACCAAGAATGCCTTTTGATCTTTTGGTAAGCTTGATCTTGTTGGTTAATTCTTGGGCAATAAGAATATTATCAGCTATATGCCTCTTAGCCACAAAAGCATTTTGGAACTAAGAAATAAGGTCACGTAAAGATCCTTTGATACGGTTAACTAGTACCTTGGAGAAGATTTTATATAGGTGTTGCAAAGGCTGATTGGTCTGAAGTCCAGGGCCGATATTGGGTTTTTGCACTTGGGAATCAGCACAATAAAAGTTTTGTTTGTTACACATAGCATATGACCTGATCTAAGAAACGAAAGTGCAGTCGCCGTAATAGGTCTTCCCATAAAGTCCCAACAATGCTGATAAACAATTGCTGGAATACCATCCGGTCCAGGGGCTTTGAGTGGCTTGATTTGAAAGAGAGCTTGATGGACTTCTGATGCTGTGAAAGGTATTTCTAAAAAGCTTATCTGATCATCAGTAAGGGTTTTGATAATACCCTCTACTGTTGTCAAAATATCAGATTGATCAGGGGATTGATTAGGGGGACATAAAATGTTATTAAAATAAGGCTTAATTGCACTGTAAACCCTATGTTTGGCAATGAATTATAACCAAAACCCCAAAGTTTAAAACTCAACACACAAGACCCCAAGGTTTGCCATATGTTGCAATATCAGGATATCACTAACAGACGTGAGAAAATCCGTTAGTTATCAAGGGTAAGATGGTCAATCCATTAGTTCTTATTAATATGTTATCTTCTTCTTCAATCCTTGCTCATCCCAGCCCACCACCACCAAACACCAGAGACATACATTCCATAATCCCACAATACGTAATCCCACTATACATCAATAGCTTGAATAAAAATCTTCATTCACATTGCAGCACTTTTTAGTACCACGAACATCCAAAATCACAACCAGGGGAAAATGCTGGTTCGATTGTGATGGTGGCTTCAAATCTGAGCAGATCTACAGTTGTTGGTGGGTCTTGTAGTGGCGGCTGGGTGGTCGTCTGAAATGATGTTAATGGGTTCATGGTGGTGATACGGTGGCTGATTAGGATGGAGTTAGGGTCTTTGGGCTTTACAACGGCCAGTGATGGTGGTGCTAGGGGGGTGATACGATGGTGGTAGTGGTGGTAGATCAAGGACAACAACGTTGGTGGGTTGGTGCAGGCGATGGATTTGGCGGTGGTTGGTGGATGTTGTGGTGGTGGTTGGGTGTCGTCTGAAATGGTGTTGGTGGGTTGATGACGATGATATAGTGGGTGGGTGGGGTGGAGTTAGGTTGCGGTAGAAGGAGGAGCAGCCAGCGGCGCTTGGGGATGGAGAAGAAAGAAAGGAAAAAGAAAAGAAAAGAAAAGTTAAAAAGAAAGAAAGAAATCATAATGATACATGTTTCGATCTGGGCCGTCGAAGTTGGTTGAGATATGACTTATGCTGAAATAATATTAGGAATGACCTGAAAAGACAAAAGTATCCTTGAAAACTAACAAAATCGTTGACTCCCGTTAGTGATATCCTGATATTGCAATAGATGACAAACCTTGGGGTCTTGTGTGCCGATTTTTAAACTTTGGGTTTTGGTTGTAATTCTTTGCCAAACATAGGGTTTACAGTGCAATTAAGCCTTAAAATAATATACCAGACATTTCTCAACTTCCGGATGAGAGGTGTGAATGATAACATCATCATCAGTAATAACAGCAATTCGGTTCCAATTCCGTCTAATCTTTGTGGAGTTTTGAAAGAACCTTGTATTGCGATCACCTAGTTTTAGCCACTTTATCTTGGCTTTCTGAGCCCAGAAAATTTCTCCACACTCCAGACGCCAGTCAAGTCTCCGACGATTTTGTTGATCCAATTTTTAAGCATCTGGATTAGGGAGAAGGGATTGAACATGATTCAACTGCGTAATAGTATCTTTGATTTGAGAATGTAGGTGACCAAAACATTCTTTGTTCCAGAGTGCCAAATCCTTCATAATGATATTTCCCCACGAGGCAACTTGGAAGAGAAGAGATCCAACAATAGGATGCTGTAGGTTTCCCCATAGGATGTTTCAACCACATGGCTTCAAACCGCTTAGGTCGGGGTAGCTGGGAAAGAACATGTTGGGTGTCAAGTAGTAATGGTGCGTGGTCTGATGATTGAATCCTAATGTTTGTTAAAGTAGCTTGAGGGAACAGAGAGAACCACACAATATTTGCAAATCCTCGATCGATTCGCTCATAAGTACAAGTAAGATCTTGATGGTTATTTGTCCAAGTGAATGAGGGCCCCACCCATTTAAGATCAGATAACATATGTTTCTGAAGAAACTCAGCCAAGCTTTCATGTCCAGGTGTACACCTAGCATTGGTTCCCGTCTTATCCGATGGTGACAATACTTAATTAAAATCCTCAATCAGTAATAAAGGAGATCTCACAGGTGATAGGGCCTCAGAGAGTTTTTCCCAAGTCTTTTTCCTTTTAGCCAAGACCGGTTGCCCATATACAAACCTGGATACCCACATTTTGCCACTAGAATCTTGAAATTGAACAAGAATGAGATTTTGATCGATATACAGAATGGAGCCACTTAGCTCCTCCGTCCATCCGACCCAAAGGCCCCCTTTCGTACCAGAGGCACCACCAGGATCAAAGCCAGTAGAGGATGTGAAACCCATCGTCAGAAATTTTGAGGTAGCAAAATCCTTTGACTTTTTCATTTCTTGTAAGAAAATAGAGGAAGGTTTTTAAACCTTTGCCATTTTTAGTGCTGCACGAACTGATAGGGCATGGCCTAACCCACGGCAATTCCAGTAGAGCTGTATCATTGATGGTGAAGGGGTTGTTGCGAGACAACACCCGAAACCCATGATGGTTCCATTAAAGGTTCTTGTAAAAAAGGGTTTTCGCTAATATACCAAGACCTTTTCAGGGAGGCAAAATGTTTCACAGGAACCTCCTTGTTTAAAAGATCAATCCCTTCTCGACTAAGAGAATCACTAAAATGTCGGAAGGCGACACCACCGGAGAGATGCCGGTGTCTCTTAAGCCACGGTGAGAGGCCCAAAATTCTATTATTCAGATTCCAAGACCCCCGATCCTCATTCAAAAAAGTATTTTGCGGCATTTGAATGCTCACACCCACTACCCACACCCCAACCTTGCATCGCTTAGTCAAAGGCATGGCATCCAACAAAGATTCACGAAAACATTCCTCATGCAATTTGCATTTTTTATGGGGGGACAAATGATAGAGCATAAAAAACTGGAAATGGAAATAATGTATTAGAAGCAGATGCAAAATGAGATGCAAAGTCAAGCATTGAGAGGAACCTGGTGGCCGAATGTCATTATCGTGATCTTCAGACATAAATTTCCCCCCATGATAATCAGCCAAGTCATCCTCTTCTGGTTTGAGCCGTTTTCCATAGGATTGGTAATTTTTCTCAGTGTGAGATTTGCTACCATCATATTTGTCTGTTTCATCAGATTCATAGTCCGGCGCCATAAAGCATTTCCCATTTATCGTAGCAAGTTGGGTGAGCTCTACATCAGAGAAAATGACGTTTTAGAAGGTTTATCTTGCACATGTATTTTAGTGATTTTGCATTCAATAATAGCCACAACATTAGGGTGAATTCTCAAAGATAGATCCTGTCGAAGCTTGTTCATAGTGGTGGACCAAACATGCAAGGATCTAGGCCACCACTATAATTTCCAAAAGCCATAGTATTTTTCCCATACAGAGATATACGGGATCCAGGTAATTTGTAGCCATTTTAGTCCAAGAAAAGGGAAGGAACCACCGATTTATATGCATCGGTAGAATCATGGAGTTACAGATCCTGTATTTCATATGAGGAAGAAGAAGATCCAGGCTCAAACCCACCCAGACTGTTAAAATGGATTGGGAGCAAAGGCCTGCATATTGGGTGACAGATGGGCCTATCCCTCACATTTTTTGGGCCTAGAGTAATTTGTATCCTAGCATTAGAGAGTCCAGCCAAAAGTTGATGAAAGTCCTGAAAGAAAAGATTGTGATATGGGCCAGGTCCTTGCACAATAATCCACTGCGGAAGCCCAGATATGAAAATTGTATTGTGGTCCTTCAAGGGCCCATTAGCCGAAAGATCAGAGGATCTCAGATCACCAAGTGGAGGATAATTTTGGAATATGGATTAAGATACGGCAAATCAAGTGGATCCAGAATTGATTGAAAATCTGGGATTATATCATCCATAGATATTTTAGGCCACGTGGTAAGCTTTCCATGGTTACTCAAGCCAAGTGGGTAACATACCAATGATGAAAAATCCCCTGTCAGGATTTCCTCTGCAGAAAGAAATGATTGCAATTCCGAGCTACTCCGGCACATCGGCTCCGGCTCCGACGTCAGCATGCTAACCGGCTCCATTAAAGCTTCAGAAAAACCAGTACTTCCTCTTCCAAAATTTTCTTCCAGAGTTTCTTCATCTTCTGTTAAGAACTCTTCCTCAGTGTCAGAAATGGTGATCACCTCCTGGGCAGTTGCATCCGTGTCAGAACTAGAGTCTCCATCTGATTGCTCTGGGAACGCGTCTTCCATGATCACATCTTCTATGATGCCATCAAAGAAGTTTATCGGCAATTGTGCGAAATCTTCAGCTGAAATTATTCCAGCATGTTCAGGGTTTGGGTTCGCAGCAGGATCAACAGCCTGCAAATCTTCTTCAACACCAGCATCTTCCTCCAGATTTTCATCATCCATTTGCACCGAGTCACCAGACATGTTTTGACCTTCATTTTCAAAATCAGCTTCCTCCGTACCAACGGTAGAATGAAAAGAATTCAAAGCAGTTTTGAAGCTAATATCATCGCTAGATACAACTGATGGGGCAGATGAGAAGGAGTCAAACAAATGGGTGAGGTGAATACCCTCGTCATCAGAGGAGATCGCAATCCTAGATGACCTGTTCTAGTCTGAATTTGGTAGCGCCCGCAACGAGTTAGCATACATTGGGTAGTTATTGAGGTAGTGGGTAGCAAAAACATCAGGGCAGGTAGCAAAGCATTCTGTTTAGATAGCATTTCCATAATATCCACAGGTGAAGCCTTGCAGTTAATGTTCTCATGGCCAATACAACCACAACAGTAATAGGAAATGAAGATCCTCTCACAAGTACATCAGAGAATTAACCATCCGGCTCCATCCAAAAGAGTAATAAAAATGGCCGGGAGTAATGGTAGATCAACGAACACCCTTACCTTAATTCTGAAATAATCTGCATTTGAAACTTTTTTCTCTGACCAATCAACCTCCAAGAGTGTACCCGCTGCCCATCCAATTCGTTCAGCCAGAGAGAAGTGATAATAATCACTTGGAATATTACTAACCTGCATCCATAAATCAGCTGTAGGAAATTGGATCGAGGCATATATTACATGAGCAAACCAGGGTTGAAGAAGACGCAGGGCTCCAAAGAAATTCCAAGGTCCATTGTTAAGGATAAGCAGTGCATTAGATCTTGTGGTAAACTGAAATAGGAAAACATTTGGCACTTTTTTGACATGAACCGGTCCTTGAAGAAACCAGCATTCACGCACCCTTTTTCGGATTTTCTTCTAAGAAAAAGAGCGGGAATTTATAAATTTTCCTATGAGCATCATGTCCTTCTCCTCACGTGCGTTATGAACAAGCTCTGGATTCAGAGGTATCATAAAGGTGCGTAAATCCAAGTTATTGTCCTCGTAAATGTTCAGATCATTGTGAAAGGGATCTGCCATGTGGTTTGATGACAAAGCAGATATGGAGGAACTTTTGTCTGTCTTTAGGCAACAATAAAAGCACTAGGGAACAACAAACTGATAAGCGAGAATTTGCTAAAAAGGGGAAAGTTGGAAGAAGGAGGTTCTAAGTAAGTGGTGGGCAAGTACATAATCACACATGGATAGAAAGTACAAAACATGGCGAATGCAGAAAAGACCAAAAGTAGCTTTCCATAGAAAGGAGGGGGGAAAGAAAGTAGAGAGATTCTGACACAGCGCTCTTCTCTCTAAAAATTGTAACTTTTTAAATCCAATTTTTGGTAATAGCTTCCGCACCTACTTCAAGATACTAAAGTGTGAGTATGGCTCTAAAATGGAGAAATTTCAGTAACAACAACATACCAATTGCTCTACCAAGTAAGGGATGCCCCTCTTAGTCTTAAGGGAACATTTTCAAATGTATTCTTTCTAGAATCTAGCCTTTTGCAGAAAGTGTTGTCGCTACCCCCTCCACTAAAAATGAATTTCCTTATCTAGCAAATCCTATAGGATAGACTCCCTCTTTACATAAACCGTCACAGTTACATATCACTACTACATACCTTTGCCCTTTGACCCCTTGCTTAAGTAATCCAGAAACGGTGGACCACCTTTTCCTTCAGCGTAATTGTGTTAGACCAATTTGGTTTGGCATACCAAGTGGTTTACGAGTCCATGTCATTGGTAACATGACCAGAAAATGACTAATAACCTAGATCAAAGACCATACATAGCCCGAAATACATATTGCCTACACAGTCTGGTGCATTCGGAAGTATCAAAATCATCTAATGTTTTGTCAAAAAGCTTTTTTAATCCCCGTGATATAATAGAAAACCTATGTAACCTTTCTCGTAATATATCAGAATTTAGGTTGAAACAACCTTTGTTGGATATAACTGTTTGTGGTAAATTAGGTTTATACCTCACCACTTCTTATACATTCTAACACTCTAAGTTGTACCTGTGAAGATCTAGAAGCCATCACTATGCCATGGCTATTAGCTTCAGTAAATTAACCCTCAAAACCGGTGTTGGGCTAATTTGCATAAAGGGTAGTAGGGTTAGATGTCGTATCGCGACAATATCAACTTAAACATCTAATGAAATGACTGCACTTGCAAAAGGAATATTGATTTCTACTACTTGGGCCAAGGAAAAGAAATTGCTACACGTCAAGTTACTAACTGAGTTATCGTTTCTACTTTCTCAGATGTCAGATATTGAAGAGATCACAGATACCATAGCCCCCATTATATACTCCTTCCGTTCCAAAAAGAATGCAGACTTTGACTTTGTACTCTTATTAATGGAAGTTGGTCAACCAATTTTTCGAGGTTATCCTTGTGTTCTTTGTCTGCTGTGTTGAGGGAACCCTTTTTCCACCCCATCCTCTTTCTTCCTCCCTTGTTCAGTTCCCACAATTCTCAAACTGGCCAGTTTTTAAGCTTTAAGTTAGTTCTATTTCTGAGATCTTCGTCAAGTTCTATTCCATTTCATAAGATCTATTACGGTTCAAGTTCCTCTTGTAAACACAATCCTCTTTTCCTCTCTTCGTTCTCTCACTTCATTTATATTTCAGTCAAACCTCATCTCAAATTACAAGAAAACAAGTCAAACCCAAGTTTTTGAATCCACTTTCTGAATAAGTATCTACACTACCTATTACTAAGAGATTGTTTAAGAATAAAATAATAATTTTTGACTTGTATATTGTTCTAGTAAAAAAATAAATAAAAGAAGAAGAGGAAGAATAATTACGGTGATTCTTCGTCTTAATGCCAAGTCGCCCTCCTTATGCGTCAAACGCTTAGTTGCACACATTGTTAAACGCCTCAAATACCTAGTCGCCCATAAGGTCCACCTCGTCACTCGCCAGTCACCCGTGCGTCTCGCATTGGTCAAATGCTTTAACGTCTAGTCTATTACCTCAATGGTAAGCATTGGCCCAACTCAGTGTCAAATGATTGATTTAGCGAGGGAAATGTGTAATTATATGTTTTCCTCAAGATCTGAAGTTTTTAGGGTGACGAATGCTTTGGAGGCGTTCATCTTTGGGAGATGCAGTGTCGATTAAGACGAGGCGATGGCGGCACTGTTAATGGAGAGAGAAATGTATTGAATTTTGGTTACATTTATCAATGTGACCTTCATGACGGGTGGACATTGGGCCAAAGATGAAGTTGTTGCAAAAGTACACTTGTCGGAATTTACATTGGGCCTTTGACTACAGGAACCATGTCTGTCTCTTGGAGCGAAGTGGTAAGAGAGAAAAAGGAAGCAAGTTTACAGGAATCTAGTAGAAAACGGGTACTATGCACAAGAAGGAGAGACTGACTGGTCTCATTTGTCTACACAGAAAGATGTAAATTCAGTTGACGTGGACCCTAATTAGTGTACTAGCTAAAATCCCGTGCTATGCACGGGAGAATAGAGTACAACTATAATAAACTCTAACAAAGTGAATCTTCTAAAAAGTAAAAATCGTCAAATTCGCTACGACACTTTATTGGATAATAAACGCTCATTTTACGCTCCTAATATGCTTTTAGATTAGTAGAGCATTAATTTAGACTTTTGCATTTTAGAAATTCTTGGTGATGCAACATGAAAATTACTGCTAAGTATGACAATGACAAAAAAATATGTATTTACATCCTCATAGAATAATAAAAAAAATGTAGTCATCTCTTTGTAGTGGGGAATAACTAGAAAAAATAAATCCTTTTATCTCTAGTTACATCTAATTCCTTCAATCCTTTTTAGCCACGGAATAATGTTTCGCCAGAAAACCTTTAAAGTGACCCAAATGTTTTTATTTTTAATTTAAAGAAAAAGTCGATAAATCTAGCTTTACTCTCCATTTCTTTTCCTAGGACAGTCGAAAATGATTTCAACATGATCTAAAAAGTCAAAACATTGTAAAATATTCGTACAACCAACCTGTCATTAAAAATTCACCATGTTTTAGCAAAATTAACTATTATTAAAAACTAAAAATGATTGGTGTCAACGGCTTAACAGTGATTGCAAGATTACTGTTTTATCAAAAGTACCATCAATGAGATTTGGTGACAATTGTCTTCAATGTTAGAGTAGTTTAAGAGAGTTATATATGTCTAAACTAACTTTAAAAAAAAAAAAAACAGAATTTTGTAAGCTCGGTGTATCCAATGGATCAATTTGTTAAAAAAACTTTCTTTGGCATACATACATTTTAAACTTAACTTGCAAGTAAAAGTTATGTAAAATACAAAACATAAATATCTTCCATCCAAGGCAAAGACTGTGAGTTTACAATAACCTAAAATATATAGATTCCAACTTTTTTTTTAAGTTTTTCAATCGTTAAATCAAGTAAATTCACACTTAACTGCTAAAACCTAAAAATATATTCACGCTAAGAACTTAAACTTTTTCAAAACATATAACAAATTAAAGAAAGGTAGAACCTATAATTAAAAAGCCAAAACGTGAAAGAAAAGGAGAGACATAAGGTCTAATTGCTCAGCCAGCTCTTCTTCTGTTCCACTTAATCCCCTTTTCAAGGTCACATACCTTTCTGGCTATAGAATGGGATATCTTTTTCCCGTAAATGATTAAAGCTATTAGCTTTTACCTGTCACTCAAAAAGAAAAAGCACATTAACTATTAATTCTGAATAGTGTCGAAATTGGAAGATCTAAGAAATAAAATAAATAAAAACTTCTATAAACTTCAAAATTAGTACATTTTATGAAAATGTTTAGCATTACATCGTTAAAATGACATTTTCAAATAATTCACGTCTAGAAAACAACGTTGCATTATTCCATCTGTTGAGAAGATGAAATAGAGAAGGCCACTATCATGAGAGAAAAATATAAGAGTAATCGAACCAAGAACATCTGAACGAAAAAAAAATACAAATATCTATTATTAAATGAATAAGTTAAGGCCATAAATATTTTACCGAAACTTTTCACCATAAAAAACGTGACAACAACTACATATTTTAGAAAACGTTTCTTTCTTTTTCCTCCCAATCAATTCTATAAAATAGTCGACAATTTATTTATAATATTATGTAAGAAACAATAATTTTGCTTGAAATTGAGATAATGCACTGGCATAACAATACCCGCACACCACCCCTACGTTCGACCATCGCCCACAGTTCCCATCCCACCTGGAAATTACACATGAGCCAACATACACATTCCCATATTGATCTTTCCCCATAGGCATAAGCGTACCGCCAGATGTAGAATAACCTCTTGTACATTCAATCGTTATAAAACCAATTGATAGAATTATAGTTTTGCTTGGAAATCATGGTATCACCGGAAACACTACCAACCCAAAATGTACACTTCTACAAACTGGGAGAGTTAGCTCATGACACCAAATCCTATAATTTGAGCCACTGAACACCAAATTTTGTAATTTGGTCTAACAGTTTCAATAATGTCATTACAGCAATAGAAATTAACAACATCGTAAAATACTCGAAGAAGAAACTTAGAAGCGCATGAACCTTCCATAAAAAAAGAACTTGAAAGTAAAATTTCAAGTTTGAGAAGAAATACTCAAGAGAATTCAATAACCTCAAATGGGTCCGCTCAATTTCGAGGAATTCAAATTGGAACCAAAGATCTGCACCAGAAAGACAAAAGAAAAGAAAACATTAACCAAGAAAGAATGCGAAAGACACTCATTTTAGTAGATAATTGAAAACTATAGAGAAAGAAGATTACAGTGTGTTCCCAACCTATTCTAGCTGCACCCAAATGCCCATTAAGGTCCCATTATCCATGACACATCCGCACAAGCAACAATCATTTTCAACGCTCACAACTGGTCAAAGCATGCACGCTCAAGTCACGTGCACTTCTCACTTTCGTTAAGTTACTTCGTCACTAAGAAGCTCATTTTCGTGCAAAGCCTCATGACACTTCGACCGTCGCACTTCGCATGTCGCCCATTGGCGCACCATGGCACTTGCCCAAGGAAGTTGGCCTTGGCCTTCCCCTTGAGTCGGCCTCGGCCTTGGCCTTCCCCTTGAGTCGGCCTCGGCCTGGGTCTTCCCCTTGAGTCGGCCACGGCCTCGGCCTCCCCTTGGGGTTGGCCTTGGCCTCCCCCTAAGGGTTGGCCTTGGACTTCCCCCATGGGTTGGCCTTTGGTCTCCATACTTAACACCTTCACTTTTTTTCAAGGGACCATACATAACTCCGCGACCACGTCACCCGGACACAACTCCGCGACCCCGTCGCCCGGACCCGGACACAACTCCTCGACCCTGTCGTCCGGACACAACTCCGCGACCCCGTCGCTGGCGTCTGGGCGTCGTACTTCAACACCCCACCGCGCCCATGCGTCGCGTCGCTGATACAGCCGTGCCCCCCGACTCTTTGTCACACTACCGTGCCCCCGACACCTTACTCACTCCGTCGCGCCCATGCACCACAATCATGTTAGATGCCCCCCGGGCACCACACTCATTCGCCACACCATGCGCACCTTGCCTTGGTCGTGGAACATGCTTCGACCCACTCTCCGGAGTGCGCAGCATCTCGCGGGGATAGGCGACTCCTCCGGGACACTATCTCTGTCAGGGAGCTTTTCAACTCCCCTTCCGCAAGGTAGACGGCTCCTCCGGGATGCTACCTCGGCCCGTGCTCCGAGTGCTCCGGCACAAGGACTCACCCACGGGGATAGGCGACTCCTCCGGGAAACTATCTCCGCCAGGGAGCTCTTCAACTCCCCTTCTGCCAGGTAGACGGCTCCTCCCGGATGCTACCTCGGCCAGTCGGGTAGACGGCTCCTCCGGGATGCTACCTTGACATGCTCCGAGTGCTCCGGCATGAGGACTCACCCGCGGGGATAGGCGACTCCTCCGAGACATTTTTTCTTCCAGGGAGCTCTTCAACTCCCCTTCCGTCAGGTAGACGGCTCCTCCGGGATGCTACCTCGGCCAGTCGGGTAGACAGCTCCTCCAGGATGCTACCTTGACTCGCTCCAAGTGCTTCGGCACAAGGACTTACCCGCGGGGATAGTCGACTCCTTTGGGACACTATCTTTGCTAGGGAGCTCTAAGTGCTCCGACACAAAGACTCCCCTTCTGCCAGGTAGATGGCTCCTCCGGGATGCTACCTTGGCCTGCGGAATAGGCGACTCCTTCGGGACACTAGCTCTGCCAGGGTGTCTGCGTGACTGGCCTACGTGCTTCGGTACTGGGGGATTGCGTCGGCACCCCTAGGGACTATGAACCCCCGATCACTCCGAGACGGGAGCAGGTCTTCGGAAGGCAGCGCGCCTAGTTCTCTTGGCAGTTGGGCGTCGGTCTTCCCTACCGCTGCCAGGCCTGTGGGACTCTGCAAGGGCTTGGATTGGAGGCTAGATCAAGGGGTTTCTTGCCACACTAATGCTGTGGGAGCCAGTCTTTCCAGACAGATAGAGCGACGCTGTGCGGGGCAAACCGAGTGAATATGCGATCCGACAGTTCGTGGAGCACCGGCACCCGTGGACACCCCGGTGACGTGTCACTCCCGGGGAGCACCACGTGTCGGTTAATGACATCATCATCTCAATCTCTATAAATAGAGGTCTTGAGAATTCATTAGAGGTTGGATATTTTTCAGAACATTTTCACTTTCTCACTCTAGAATCCTAGAGAGAGAAACATACATGACCTTGACTCTGGACCTAAGCATCGGACTGTGACTGTCGTCGTGTATTCATCCTGCGCTATCGCCCTCGCAGCACTTCCACCCTCAAGCTCTGTCTGGGAATCCCTTGGTCTCTGCCCTTGTTCCACCCTTGCTATGTCTCACATCAACATACTTGGCATCTGACTCGGATTGTAGCCTTTGTGGCACCTTCACGTAGGTACGAACCCACCTTCCTTGGCATTATTTTGGTGACTCCGCTGGGGAGGTGAGCATCGTATTGCAGTCTGCCTATCTTCCACACTCAGTTTCTATGCTTATACAACAAAGAGTTACGAGGTCTACCAGCCCATGCCTCATCCACACCGTCCAAGAGGAGCATCATCTCAACGATCAAGAAGAGACCAGCCACAACTAACTCCAGCCTCTACCCGTGATGGATGCACCCGATGTGGCCGCAATCGTCAACGCCACAATCCAACACTTTACTCCTACCATCACCGAGATCCAAGACTCTTAATCTTCTCACATGGCTGTCATCTTAGAAATGCAAAAATCAATCCAAGTCTTGACTTCACAATCACCGACTTCCCGAAGCCTTAGAGCTCTGCACCCTGTGCCCATTACTCACCCCGTGTCATCCTAAGCTCCAGGTTTGGCCCCTCCTGCTCATATCCAACCTTCAGGGCCTGGGCTAGTTTTGGACACTGCTCAGGTCCCAGTGTCGCGACCACCGCTGCCTTGGTCCTCTGGGCCCTCGACAGTAGGACTCGCGGCACCTCAGCCCCCGGTACCCCGCCTTACCCTTGCTCGAAGCACTTCAGAGACTCACGAATCAATTGAGATGGAGCCTAACCCGAACATAACCAGCCGAAACCTAAACACAAGTCATTCCCCCGGCTTACTCCAGTCGACCTTTCCTGACGACCGGCCTCAAGTAGCTGACACTACCCATATGCAAACCATGCCCCAACAAGTTGCTCCCCACCACCAACCCATCTCTACCATCGTCATCCCCTTAATGCCTCAGGTTGCACCGTATGGGGGCTCTGGTGCCCGAATCCTTACGACAGGGCACAAACCCTCACATGCGTCGTACGTCACAAAGCATGACCTTGATGCCCTCCTTCACCGTCTCAAGCAGTCATCCTTACCCCACTCCCCCTCTAAGCTATCAGGTCATGCTCCCTACTCTGGCAGCCTCGCTACCAAGCCCTACCCTGTCAAGTACAAGCAACCATCCTTCACCTTGTTCAACGGCAAAGAAGGCAACGCCCGCAAGCACCTCACCCGTTTTGCTGGCTCCCTCGAGCACTACGGGGAAGACGACACTTTGAAGCTTCGAGAATTTCATAAGTCCCTGATTGGCCTCGCCTAATCTTGGTATCATCAGATTCTCACTTTACAACGACTTGGTACGTGGGGCACGGGGTGGCTCGAGCCGCGCTACTACGGTCGCATTATCATCCTTCATTTACTTTTCTTGACACTTGAAAAAAAAAAAAAAAATTTACGACCGGTCATCGATGATCATCGTCAGTGGTCTCCCTCGACATTCTTGTCTCAGCCCAACACTTAGAAAAAAAAATTTTCATTTCATTTTTCACAGCTGGGTCATCACCCTCAACGGCTTCCCCTTAGCATCCTTGCCCGAACTAAAAAATAAAATAAAAATTCAACACTTAGAAAATTTTTCATCTTCCTCACTTACTCCCAACATTCATGCTCTCATCACTCTCACATTTTCGTCTCCTCCCTCACCATCCAACACCCCATCACCCTTTCCCTACTTCATACACAACTTCTATCTCTTTCTTACGAAAAAAAAGTTTTCATTCTCACCATCCCATTTCTCTCTCTCTTCTTGTACGTTATGAAAAATGTCATAGGGGGTTCCCTTATTCGGGATGCTCCAAAAAAAAATATATCAATTTGAATTTGAATTTCAAATTCAAAGAGAAGCTGGGCAGAGCCCTACACGCATGCCCGGACCCGCGTCCCATTTTCTCTCTCAGTCTCATGCCCAACTGCCCGACCCGTAATCCGACCCACCAACCCGTTTTACCCAAAAAACCCTAATTCCCCAAACCCTAATTTGTTTCTCTCATTCTCCTTCTTTGCGCCGCCTAACCTTCTGCCGCCTTCTCCCTCGGCCTCGCCCCCCACGGCCCATCTCCTTCACCGCCGGCGACCTCCCATCTCGTCCCCACCTCTCTCATTTCTTCCCCTCGCCCCTACCCCCTTCCCTTCGCCTACCCGCGGCACCCCGCCACCGCCGCCGCCCCCCTTCTTCCCCTTTTCCTCCATGGCCGACCCAAGCTCGGCCTCGGCCATCTCCCTTCCCCCTCCCCCCTCGGCCTCGGCCACCCCCCTCGGCCTCGGCCTCCCTAACCACTCCTCTAGGCCGACCCCCCTCCCTCTCTTCTTCCCCCGCAAGCCCGCGGCCATCGCTCGGCCTCACGCTGCTTCCTCTTCACTTTCGTCCCATTCCCCTCTCCCCTTCTCCTCAAGCTCGGCCTCGGCCACCCCCTTCTCCCCCCTCGGCCTCGGCCTCCCCAACCACTCCCCTAGGCCGACCCCCCTCCCTCTCTTCTTCCCCCGCAAGCCCGCGGCCATCGCTCGGCCTCGCGCCGCTTCCTCTTCACCTTCATCCCACTTCCCCTTCTCCTTAAGCTCGGCCTCGGCCTCGGCCACCCCTCCCTCTCCCCCCTCAGCCTCGGCCTCCCCATCCTCTTCCCTAGGCCGACCCCCCCTCCCTCTCTTCCTTTCCCCCACATCG
Organism: Escallonia rubra; assembly: GCA_033065855.1. NCBI lineage: Eukaryota > Viridiplantae > Streptophyta > Magnoliopsida > Escalloniales > Escalloniaceae > Escallonia > Escallonia rubra. The sequence goes on along the minus strand of JAVXUO010000701.1, from coordinate 305,634 downwards.
CAACCCCGCGCCCACACCGCAACCTCGGCCACTCACGACACTTCACCGCCGCCGCGCCTTCTTTTCCTTTCTTCTTTCCCCATCTCCTTTTTTCAGCCAACTCCATCCATGCCGAGGCCGACCCTCCTTCCCCGCCGAGGCTGACCCTCAAGCCGCACTCAAGGCCGAGGCCGAGGCCGACCCCTCCCCCTTTTTAACCTTCGGCGTTCATCCTCCTCCCCCTCCCTTCACCTTCGGCCACCATCAAGGCCACCCATTTTGGCTTTCCCAAAGCCATGGCCATCACCTTCAAGAACCTCTCCATCTCTTCTTTCCCTTCACCACCTTTGGCCCGCACACATTCACCCAACGACCGACAACCATCACCAACCATCATCCTCACAAGCATGCACAAAAAAAAAAAAACTCATCATGACAACCAACGCGCGCCTCGCGTCTAAAAATTTCACTTCCGTCACAACACCCAAGTCCACCCCGCCATCTTCGACCTTCCCACCTTCACATCATAGCCAACATCCAAGGCCGGCAACTTCAAATTTTTTTTTTTGGCAAAATTGACCGACATGCATTGTCCGCGCCCCTGCGCCCGTCGTGGACTGCCCCCGCATCGCGACGCCAGATCGCGCACATCGCGACTCCCGATCGCGCACATCGCGCCCCTACACATTTCATACTTTTTTACACTTAGAATTTTTTTTGCAAATTTGATCACGTCTCGTGTGACGACGTCCTCCGACATCAACATCCATGGTAGGTGGCGCGCGAGGTAGCTTGAACCACCTACTCCAACTCATTGTTCGACGCTCGTCGCCCGAGCGCCGACTCCGCGACCCCCGTCGCCAGCGCCCGTGCGCCATCTCCGCGACGATTGTCGCCAATCGCCCGGGCGCCGTCTCCGTGACCACCGTCGCCAGCGCCCGTGCGCCGTCTCCACGAGGCTTGTCGTCCATCGCCCGGGTGACGTCTCCGTGACACTCGTCGTCCGTCGCCCGGGTGCCGTTTACATGCTCGCGCCCCTGCGCCCTATCATCGTGCCTTTGTCTCAACCCCCAAGCATTCCAAGCTTTCGTAGGTGGTGCACGAGGTGGCTCGAGCCACCTACTCTTCATCATCATCATGCATTGACGACCTCAACAACTCGCCGACCAAACAACATCAACATCTTGCTAAGTGTTTATGCGTGCGGTGCCCGCTTGGATTGCCCCTCGGCGCACACCACCCGCAGGGGGATTATGTTCCCAACCTATTCTGGTCGCACCCAAAGGCCCACTGGGGTCCCATTTTCCATGACACATTCGCACAAGCAACAATCATTTTCAATGCTCAACACCGGTCAAAGCATGCACGCTCAAGTCACGTGCACTTCTCACTTTCGTTACATTACTTCGTCACTAAGAAGCTCATTTTCGCGCAAAGCCTCATGACACTTTGACCGTCGCACTTCGCATGTCGCCCATTGGCGTACCACGGCACTTGCCCAAGGAAGTTGGCCTTGGCCTTCCCCTTGGGGTCGGCCTCGGCCTTGGCCTTCCCCTTAGGGTCGGCCTCAGCCTTGGCCTCCCTTATGGGGCCGGCCTCGGCATCAGCCTCCCCTTGGAGGTCGGCCTCGGCCTTCCCTTGGGGTTGGCCTTGGCCTCCCCCTAAGGGTTGGCCTTGGACTTCCCCTATGGATTGGCCTTTGGTCTCCATACTTAACACCTTCTCTTCTCTTCAAGGGACCATACATAACTCCGCGACCACGTCGCCCGGACACAACTCCGCGACCACGTCGCCCGGACACAACTCCGCGACCCCGTCGCCCGGACACAACTCCGCGACCCCGTCGCCCGGACACAACTCCTCGACCCCGTCGCCCGGACACAACTCCGTGACCCCGTCACCGGCGTCCGGGCGTCGCATTTCAACACTCCGTCGCGCCCATGCGCCGAGCTGCTGATACAGCCATGCCCCCCCGGTTCTTTGTCACACTACCGTGCCCATGCGCCACAATCATGTTACATGCCCCCCGGGCACCACACTCATTCGCCACACCATGCGCACCTTGCCTTGGTCGTGGAATATGCTTCAACCCACTCTCCGGAGTGTGCAGCATCTAGCGGGGATAGGCGACTCCTTCGGGACACTATCTCTGCCAGGGAGCTTTTCAACTCCCCTTCCGCCAGGTAGACGGCTCCTCCGGGATGCTACCTCGGCCCGTCAGGTAGACGGCTCCACCGGGATGTTACCTTGACGTGCTCCGAGTGCTCCGGCACAAGGACTCACCCACGGGGATATGCGACTCCTCCGGGACACTATTCCGCCAAGGAGCTCTTCAACCCTCCTTCCGCCAGGTAGACGGCTCCTCCGGGATGCTACCTCGGCCAGTCCGGTAGATGGCTCCTCCGGGATGCTACCTTGACATGCTCCGAGTGCTCCGGCACAAGGACTCACCTGCGGGGATATGCGACTCCTCCGGGACACTATCTCCGCCAGGGAGCTCTTCAACTCCCCTTCCGCCAGGTAGACGGCTCCTCCGGGATGCTACCTCGGCAAGACGGGTAGACGGCTCCTCCGGGATGTTAACTTGACTCGCTCCAAATGCTCCGGCACAAGGACTCACCCGCGGGGATATGCGACTCCTCCTGGACACTATCTTTGCCAGGGAGCTCTAAGTGCTCTAGCACAAAGACTCCCATTCTGCCAGGTAGACGGCTCCTCCGGGATGCTACCTTGGCCTGCAGAATAGGCGACTCCTCCGGGACACTATCTCCGCCAGGGTGTCTGCTTAATTGGCCTACGTGCTTCGGCACCGGGGGCTTGCGTCGGCACCGCTAGGGACAATGACCCCCCGGTCACTCCGAGACGGGAGCAGGTCTTCGGAGGGTAGCGCGCCTAGTTTACTTGGCAGTTGGGCGTCGGGTCTTCCCTACCGCTGCCAGGCCTGTGGGACTTTGCAAGGGCTTGGATTGGAGGCTAGATCAAGGGGTTCTCCGGCCACACTAACGCTATGGGAGCCAGTCTTTCTAGACAGATTGAGCGACGCTGTGCGGGGCAGACCGGGTGAATATGCGATCCGACAGTCCGTGGAGCACCGGCACCCGTGGACCCCCCGGTGACGTGTCACTCCCGGGGAGCGCCAAGTGTCGGTTAATGACATCATCATCTCAATCTCTATAAATAGAGGTCTTGAGAATTCATTAGAGGTTGAACATTTTTCAGAACATTTTCACTTTCTCACTCTAGAATCCTAGAGAGAGAACATACAGGACCTTGACTCTGGAGCTAAGCATCGGACTATGACTGTCGTCGTGTATTCATCTTGCGCTATCGCCCTCGCAGCACTGCCACCCTCAAGCTTTGTCTTGGAAGCCCTTGTTCTCTGCCCTTGTTCCATCCTTGTTGTGTCTCACATCAACATACTTGGCATCTGACTCGGACTGCAGCCTTTGTGACACCTCCACGTATATACGAACTCACCTTCCTTGGCATCATAGTGATAGTCAGCACACCAAATATACCTCTACTGCTTTGATTTGGTGCTAATTGTGAACCACCATTAGATACCTTTGGCCACCTTGACACAACCATTAAGCACCTTTAATTCACCCAAAACCATCTTGAGGAAACCAACAACTAAAAACCCATAACCACTCAATATTAAACATGCTTATAAGAAAACTTCAGTAAACGATAAGCGTGTCAAAAGAGCCACCACTCACAAAACAAAAGGCAAGGAAAATACATTCTCACTTCTATTTTTTTTTATTTCCCTGGTTCCAGGCCTTGCTTCCCGAACTTCTAGATCCCAAATGGAAACCATACAGATGACATACTCCTAAAGGTAAAATTTGAAATCAGTAACAAAGGCATTAGAATGTGCAATTGTTGGTAAAGAACGTTAATAAAACATATACTTCTAGTTTTCTTGCCCTTCCGTCACTAAATCTAAAAGTTGTAGCTAATGAATCTCTAGTGACAAAAGAAGCACAACAACCAACAACTAAAGGAATATGATCTTCTCCACACCCCTTGCACCAATCTGTGTATGAGAAAGGTAGTGCCCACGTGCACTATAGTGAGGTTACTCCTTTAAGCATTCTTCGCACCCCTTTCATTGCTAAACGCGAAAATCATAGCTAATTAACCTTTAGTGAAAAGAAGCAGAACAATCGGAAATTGAGAATTATAAAGTAGTAAGTCAACCGAGTCACTTTACATGTTTGTAGGGATGGGTGGCAGTTCCCTTCAAGAGTATGCTCTCCATGTTCACACCGGTTACTAAATTGTTCAAAAACCGTTTGATTTACGGCTGTAAAAAGAGGTGAGAAAATAAGTACAAACAACACAATATTACACCAGCTAAGAAACCAAGAAATTGTAGTTCTCATTGACACTGTCAGAGACGTAAAACTTAACTATGGAGAAGAGCATCTGGACTGCTATCAAATACTCGGGCAAAGAAAGAACGAATACTTTATTACCTTGCCTTCTGTGCATCTTAAAAACTCAACCGTACTTGAACCCTCTGCCAAGGTATAGAGGAAATAAATGAGATGAAAAATAAAAGAAACTGAAAAAAGATATGTTAGCACCAACTGGTCATACATGGCATTCAAGAGATTTTTGCTCCGCTCGTGTCTCCTCTCCCCTCCCGCTTCGGCACCTACTCCTTCCTCTCCTCCGACCCCGATCTATCTCTCGTTGTCCTTTCCTTCCTACCTATCCTCCCTCTACCTCATCCACTCCCCTACCTCTCCCTCCCCCTCCCTCGCTGGCTTCAAGGTTGTGCTCCTCTCCCTCTACGCCGCCGAGACCAAGTCACGCGCTGACAATCCAAGAAATTTGTAGGAGGTGGAGACCTAATTGGAGCATGGCACGCTCTAAGACATCGAATATCAAATTGGAAAGAAATCAGACATGCACACACTCCTGCAAATTATTCAAATGACTCGAGTAGGAATATAGTTACATTCGAGCTAATTTCTTTACGAAAGGTGTTGAAAAAGGCAGAGCAGCATAATTGTTCATCTATGTAGGTGATTCGCCGGATTGTGAATTGAGATTTTAAGGAAACAGAATGCAAGAAAAGAAAAACTGCAACTGGTGTGAATATAGATGGTTTTCAAGAATAGTGGGGATAATGGAAGTTTTTAAGAGAGGGAGATCCAATTTAAATCTGACATGTTATTTTCTCATTTAGGGTGTGTTTGGATATAGGATTTGAACTGGGGATTTGACTTTGGTAGGGTATTTGTAAATCACTTGGACAAAATATCTTATTTGGATAGTTCAAAAGGGAATTTTTGAAATTTCGGAGTGATTTGAACTGTGGATTTGAGGTCACCAAATCCACAGTTCAAATCACTAGTTTGAACTAGTTATTTGTCAAATCCACTCCAATCAATAATTTACAAACCCACAATAACTAGTTCCTTGTTTTTAGGAATCTTGTCTCCTACCTTTTTAATAACATTTTACTTTCTTTCTTTCAAACAAGATATTTCAAAATGATAGAATTTGTAAATCAGCGGATTTCGAAATGAGGGCATTTAGAAATACCCAGTATTTCAAAATCTCATATCCAAACAAATTAGAGAATTCTAAAAAATAGGTGTTTCCAACTCATTCTGGTCGTACCCAAGGGCCCACCAGGGGTCCCGCTTCACGTAAGCACGTCGACAGATGCAACGGTCATTTTTCCAACGCATCAAACCAGTCAGCGCCTGCGCGTCCAAGACACGTGTTTTTCTCGCTTCGCGCGCTTCGTGCGCGACTTAGGCACCGATTATTTCGCGTTGACGTGACTCACGCTAGCATGTTCGTCACACCGAAACCACCCGAGCACCTTTTCATCAAAAATGTCGACCGACAGCGCAACGAGAGCAACGGGTTCAAGGGGCAAAGGCCTTGGCCAACCCATGGGGTCGGCCTCGGCCTCCCATGGGGGGTTGGCCTTGGCCTTCCCCCCCCCCTCGGTTCTTCATTTTTCGCGCAAAGTCCTTTTCGCACTTTTTTTTTTGCTTTGTACGCTTCATATATGACTTTGACACCTTGTTCGTCATGTGGGTACGATTCACGTCGACACGCTCGTCGTAACGCAACTTCCGGATTCGTCTTTGCTCATCAAAACACCTACCGTCGGCGCGCTCGAAGTTCACTGAAAGGGGGAGTGGCCTTGGCCTCCCTTCATGGGAGTTGGCCATTGGCCTTGGCCTCCCCAAGGGGTCGGCCTCGGCCTCCCCAGGGGTGGTGGCCTTGGCCTTCCCCCAATGTTTGGCCTATGGCCTCCCCCCCGTGCGCACTTGTTTTCTCGAGCCTTTGCACCTCCGCGATGTTTACAGACGTTCGTACATCAACCTCGCGATGTCCGTCGTACATCAACCTCACGACGTCCGTCGCCCGTGACCGCGGACCACTCCCGCGATGCCCGTCGTCCAAAGTCGTGCGCTACCACCAAATGACCCGTCGTCGACGACCGCATACCATCACTCCCAACTTTGTCATTACTACATGTTGCATTCATTATTTTGTTATAACAAGCACACTCAACTCATGCCCCGTCTCCAGGACACCCGACGGGCTCCCGTGCGCCGTCTCCGCGACGTTCGTCGTCGTGCCCGTGCGCCGTTCTCATCATACGTGCCCCCGGCACCAAGTATTTCTCCGCGACGTTCGTCATCGCGTCCGTGCGCCGTTCTCATCATACGTGCCCCGGCACCAAGTATTGATCCGTGACGTTCGTCGCCGAGCCACTTTCATAACATGTGCCCCCGGCACCAAGTATTGTCTCTGCGACGTTCGTCGCTGTGCCCGTGTGCCACTTCCATGACATGTGCCCACGGCACCAGGTATTGTCTCCGTGACGTTCGTCGCCGTGCCCATGCGCCACTTTCATAACATATGCCCCGGCACCAGGTATTGTCTCGTGCTGTAGACACCGCGCCCATGCACCACAATCATGTTACATGCTTCCGGGATGGGCTCACAACCTTAAAGCCATTGTCGTCACAATCACGGGGGGCTCTGGCCCTCACACCGGGATGGGCTCATAACCTTAAAGCCATCGCCGTATCAATCACGAGGGGCTCCGGCCCTCGCACCGGGACTCTGAGCACTGAGTTGCGAGCATTTCCACTCATGTTACCGTTGATCATCGACACCACCAGGACAATGACCCACGGGTCACTCCGGGACGGGAGCAGGTCCTTGGAGGGCATCGCGCCTAGTCCGCCTGGCAGTTGGCTATAGGGGCAACCCTCACCACTGTGAGGTTATCTATGCGTCTCTTGACGCATCTTGTGGGATTCAGTAAGGGCTTGGACCGGTGGCTGGAGCAACGGGCTTACTCTGATCATGCTACCGCGGTGTGGTCCGTCTTCTCAGATAGGTAGAGCGACGCTGTGTGGGGCAGGCAATGCGAATTTGGGAACCGGCAGTCCAACGGAGAACCGATATTTTGGGACCCCCTGGTGATGTGTCACTCCCAGGGGACGACATGTGGCACTTTATGACATAAGCACACTGTTTCCTATAAATAGTGCACTTTATGACCCAAAAGAGGACTGCTTCTTCATTCTCACAAAATCACTTTCTCACTCTATAATTTGGGAGCTCTTGGATTCTAGTGAGAGAAAGACAAATTGGACATAACTTTGGACATTAACTTTAGACCGTAACATTGGACCCCGACTCGGACCCTGACTTGGACTGTCGACTGCCGGCCTTGTTCGTCTCAGCCTTGCCTTCGCAGCACTGCCACTCCTCACGGCCTGTCTGGGAAGCCTTGCTCTCTGCCCTTACTCCGCCCTCACTATCTCTCACTTTGCATACTTGGAAGCTGACTCGGACTGCAGCCTTTGTGGCACCTCCACGTAGGTACGAACCCACTTTCCTTGGCATCAATAGGATTGAGAGTTTGCTGCTCATTAAGGCTATCAATCGAATCCAAATATATATAGTATAGATATCGTCGTTGTTATTGCGCTCTAGAATGTATGCCATCACGACTTTGTTATGCTAATACTCGAAGAGAGTTGATTATGAGAAATAACATCTAAATTCGAACCATGGTAAGTCACTTCCCCTCTCGCCTCTGCGATGAGGGCCACTAGGCAGAAATCCGCTTCCCACTTCCATAGGTCTCCTTAGGGCTTCAAAACTCTTTCTTCTTCATATCTGTTATCTCTATTCAACCAATAAGATCCTTTTCAATGTCCTCATCACCGTTTCTAATCTCTTTGTAGGTTTGATTGGCATTAATCATTCTGATAATCCTTTTTCTAGTTTTCTCATTTCATTGCAGGTGCGACTCCGGTGACGTTAGTTGTTGTAAATGGAAGACGATCTGGTTAATATGTGGAAAAAATTCTCTCTTATAGCGGATGAATTGGAAGGGGTGACGATTTCGGCGAGGATAAATGAAGGAATTCGGGAGAAAGGGTCTCTATGTCTTGTTGGGAGGCTACTGTCAACACGGCCCTACAACTTTGAAACTTTCAGAAAAACTATGATTGGAGCATGAAGATTGACAAAAAAAACAAGACATAAAGAAGGTTGGAGAGCAAGTAATTTTAGTCCAATTTTTTCATCGCCTTGACAAACAAAGAGTTATGGATGGCAGTCCTTGGTCGTTTGATAAGCAGCTATTGATTCTAAAGGAGTATGATGGAGATACTCAGCCTTCTGAAATTGATTTAAATTGGAGTCCCTTTTGGATTCAAATCCATAATTTGCCTTTCAATCAAATGGAGAAAGGAACGGGAGAAGCAATTGGCAGAAGGTGCAGCCAAGTTTTGGACATGGATGTAAACGCTGATGGAATTGGATGGGGACGATGCTTGAGAGTAAGAGTTTTGGTAGATGTCAGTAAGTCACTCAGGAGAGGAACCATGGTTCGCGGACTAGGTTCCAGTCCAAGATGGGTTCGCTTTCAATATGAACGCCTATCCAACTTATGTTACATATGTGGAAGAGTGGGGCATCATGATGGTGAGTGCGATGAGCCAGCAAAACTAGACGAGGTCACTGGGAAAAAGATTTTTGAGTATGGACCTTGGATACGGGCACAAGCAGATCGCCGATTTGGCGATAAAAGTTGAAAACGAGAAGCAGAAAAGGATGATGATGAGCCTGATGTTTTGAAACCTGCCGAAAACATGTCACCGGTCGGCGACAGAAGCAGTATAGAAAAAGGAAAAGAAATGATTGACGAACAACGGCCAAAATTAGCATTGCTTGATTCAGAAAGGAATGAGGCGCGAGATTTACGTTGTTCTCTAACAGAATTCTCGCTCAAAGCTAGCGGAGTATCTATTTTTGACAAATCTGTTTTTGCGCCGCAATCTGAGGAGGGATTAAACATATATGAGGAATTGACGGAAACTTACAATGGAAGTAGTGCTAATCCTACACAAGTGGAATCCCAAACTAATACAACCCACTTTCTTGAAGTTCGTTTACCTCATACACAACCAGCTGATCCACACCATAATACAAACCATTTGCTACCTGATCCAACTGAAAATGTCCTATCTACACATAAACCAGGCCCAAACCCGTCCAAACACCAAGAAAAGCCGACTCTTAAAGCCTCCCCATCCCCTTCACAAAGTGCATCTCATAAAGAAGCATCTCTTCAGCAAAATATACGAGCCGAACTCCACCAAAAGCCAAGAAATCAGGCCATTACCTCTCCAAGCCAAAGTCTTACAACCCAAAGCAAGACAATTGAAATGCGAAGCCTTGAGCCACAAAACCAAAACCAAAAACCAACAAAACAACCTTCATTTTCACCCATGAAAGTAGACTCAGCAGCTCAAAGTGCAGGGACATTAACGGCGAAATCGAGGAAGGTAAAAGGCACTCATGGCCGTTGGAAGAAGCAAGCCCGAACAGCAGAACCGTTTACGCAGGGGATGACAATGGAAGCCTTACCGGGTAAACAAAAAGGAATAATGGCCGAAAAAGACCCATTGGAAGTCGAATCCCCACCCAAAAAGAAGGCGGCAAATAACCCATCTACTGCAGAATTACCGACGGCGACTGGAGGAGGCGAGTCCCGCTGATCACTATGACTTGGATAGCCTGGAATTGCTGTGGGCTTGGGAACCCACAGACAATTCGCGAGTTGGGTAAAATCCTACAAAAAGAAGTTCCCCTTTTAGTCTTCCTTTCATAGATTAAAGGCAATAATAGAGTAGCGAAAAAATGCAAGAATAAGTGGGGACTACATGGTTTGGCAGTGGATTCGAGAGGCAAATCTGGGGGCTTAGCGTTACTATGGAAAAAGGAAGTCACTGTCCTTGTTCAGAGCTATTCTTTGTACCATATTGATGCGACAGTAGAATCTGAAACAAGAGGGCATCAGTGGAGATTTACAGGCTTCTATGGGCACCCATATGTCAGTAAACGAAGAGAAACTTGGAAACTTCTCCGGTCACTTCACCAAAAATATCAACTATCATGGCTTTGTTGCGGAGACTTCAATGAAATTTTAAGCGAACATGAAAAAGAGGGTACTTTAGCAAAGGTGAATTGGCAAATACGTGATTTTCGAAACACCCTGGAAGAGTGCAGGTTGATTGACTTGGGATTCACGGGCTATAAGTATACTTGGTGCAACAATATACCTCATCTGCACACCGTCAGAGAAAGATTAGATAGGTTCTGTGCAAATGCAGAATGGCTTGACCTCTTTTCAAATGCAAAAGTAACACACTTGGAGTCCAGGGTTTCGGATCACAATCCAATCCTTTTTGGTTCCAAAATTTATCAAAAAGTTCAGTTCCAGAGAGGTTGAAAATGTTTCCATTTCGAATCAATATGGGTCCGAAGGTCAGATTGTGAAAAAGTAATAGAAGAGGCTTGGAATGTAGGTAAACAGTATGAAGATCCATCCCAAAAATTGATCAAACGAATCTCAGATTGCAGAATAGGCTTAATCAAGTGGAATAGTAGGGTGATTGGAAGTGTACAACAAAAAAATAAGGAGCTCGAGGACAAGATCAGTACTATTCGACGTGGGTATATTACAACGGAGACAAAGGCGTATGTGAATGATTTGAAAGGGGAGCTTGAATCAATATTGCAAATGGAAGTTGATTTATGGAGACAGAGATCCCGATCAGATTGGATGAGGGACGGTGACCGTAACACCAGATATTTTCATGCGCAGGCCTCAGCAAGACGTCGTATCAACAGGGTGGAAAATTTGCATAATGAAAATGGGAATTGGTGCATGAATGACGCTGAGAAAGAGGAAACGGGGGTGAGATATTTCCAATCTATATTTACAACAACTGACCCGTCGGTAGGAGCATTGCAGGAAGTGTTGAACACAGTACAAAGGACTATCTCGCAAATGGATAATGCTCGTCTCATCGAACCCTTTGTTTTAACTGAGGTATACTCTGCCTTATTTTTTATGTACCCTCTGAAATCACTGGGACCTGATGGTATGCCCACAATATTTTTAAAAAAATATTGGCATATTGTTGGGAACGATGTCACTCAAACTGTGCTCACTTTTTTGAACACTGGCACTTTTTTTCAGAAACTAAATTATACCCACATAGTTCTTATCCCCAAGTGTCACAACCCGGAGGAAATATCCCAGTTTAGGCCCATTAGCTTGTGTAATGTGATTGTCAAAATTGCTTCCAAAGTTTTAGCAAATCGTCTTAAGATCTTTCTTCCGAAATGCATCTTGGAAACTCAAAGTGCGTTTATCCCAGGGCGTTTAATCATTGACAATGTCTTAGTAGCCTATGAAGTGAATCATTTTTTAAAACAAAAATCTTGGGGTAAACATGGAGATATTGCACTAAAACTTGATAGGATTAAAGCTTATGATCGAGTAGAATGGCCTTTTATCAAGGGTATGATGGAGAAGATGGGGTTCTGTCTTGAGTGGATTTCTATTGTCATGAAAATAGTCAAAACAGTGTCCTACTCGGTGATTTTAAATGGCGAACAGTTTGGCTATTTCCTCCCACAAAAGGTCCCCATATCTTTTTTTGATATGTGAAGAGGGATTTACATCAATGATCAAAGAAGCGGAGTCCAAGGGGAGAATTCGAGGGGTGGCCATAGGAAGAACAAGTCCTAGGATCTCTCACCTCTTTTTTGTAGATGACAGTCTCCTTTATTTCACTACTGTTAAAGAAGAGGCCAGCGCCATCAAGGAGATACTAAAGAGGTACGAGGAAGCTTCTGGGCAGAAGATTAATCTCCAAAAATCTGCAATGGTGTTTAGTAAAAGCACCCCAGAACCGATCAGGGAAGACCTACGGAGTTTGATGGGAGTTTCAATAGTCTCAGCACATGCCAAATATCTGGGGCTACCTTCGGTTGTCGGACAATCTAAGAGAGGTTTTCAGCAATTTACGTGAAAAGGTATGGTCACGAATGCAAGGTTTGTCATCGAAGTTCCTCTCTAAGGTCGGGAAAGAAATCTTGCTCATATCTGTGACTCAAGCCATCCCAACTTATGCCATGGGATGCTTTAAATTACCGACGCAATTATGTGTCGAGCTAGAAGCAATGATGGCTAATTTTTGGTGGGGATATCATGACGAAAAAAAGAAGCTACATTGGATGAGCTGGGATAAACTGTGCAGAAGGAAGGATCAAAGGGGCATTGGTTTCAGGAAACTACAAGCTTTCAATTTAGCGTTACTCTAAACAGGTATGGCGTCTTGTGAATAATCAGAATACACTTTTCTTTCGTATACTCTGTTCCAAATATTTCCAAGATGGAGACATTTTCAATGCACACCTCGGGAACCGACCTTCCTACACTTGGAGAAGTATACTAGAGTCAAGGGACGTTATAATAGCAGGGCTGAGGTGGAGAGTAGGCAATGGGGAAAAAATCAAAATCTGGAATGATGGCTGGCTACCTCAGTTGTACACTTTCAAATTTCAATCACCACAAACAGTCCTCTCACCCACGGCCTATGTCTCAGAGCTTATTGATCACCAAAGCAAGAAATGGAATGCATACCTGATCCATCGCATTTTCTGGCCGAATGAAGCCAAGTTGATCTTAAGCATACCACTTGGTAGATTACAAAGGGAAGACATATTAGTTTGGCATTTTTTGAAACAAGGAACGTTCTCAGTAAGTAGTGCGTATCGCCTTGTCATGGAGAGAGGCCTGCTTAATAAGGAGCATAATTTGGGGGAAGGTACTAGCAATGAGGATACAACAAAGTGGAAGTTTATTTGGATATTAAATATACCCAGCAAGATAAATATATTTTGTTGGAGAGCTTGCTCGTATATCCTTCCAACAGGTAATAGAGTCATACAAAAAAGGATGAAAGTAATTGTTGTGGAGAGAACTCAGGACGCGCTTCGTGAATAGACCTACACAGCAAAATCGACACCGGTGACTTGCCGGAAGGATTTTCGGCGGGAAATCTCATATGCTTAAGTCAGAATATGTTTGAGAGTTAGTGAAGTGTAAGTTTAGCTCTCTTACATGCCTGACATATTCTTCCCCACTCCTTTTATAGGGCTCCCAGCTTAGTGGGGAGTTATTTCTGTTTAATTATGGGGTTACCAGATTAATTGTGGGGGGGGGGTGGGGGGGGTTACTCCTCATTAGTGTCTGGTTAATACCCCGGAGTTACTCCTGAGTAATTCATCTTTACTCACTTCCATATTAATGGTATGGCGGTTTTGATGTGTCTGGATGATGACACATGGCCTTATCTTATAGGTGGTGTTTTTCCTCTACATCAGTAACCAATGTGTGTCCAGTATGTGGTTTAGATGGTGAATCCTTGTATCATGTTCTTCGCAACTGCAGTTTTGCCTGACAAGTGTGGGCTCTTTTCTCCCTAAATTTGTACAAAGAAGTCAAGTGTTGCGATAGTATCTATTGGTGGTGGAAGGATGTAAGGGAAAGAGTAGATACAGAGGAGTTTGAAGTTTTGGTGACACTTTGCTCGAACTTTTGGAATAATAGAAATGAGTGTTTATTTGCAGGAGCTCAGCGTGATGCGCTGGAATTGTACTCATCCACCGTCAACTTGCTGAAGCAATACAAAGACGCACAAACCTAGCCATCAAAACCTTGTAATACGATCCCTGTTTCCTGGCAGGCCCCTCTGGTGAGTTGTTATAAAATTAACTTTGATGCAACAGTTTTCGAAGGGGACCAAGCAATTGGTATTGGGGTAGTGGTTCGAGGTACGGAAGGCGATTTCTACGCAGGTTTTTTGAAAAAAATAATGGGTTTATTGGAACCTGAATGTGCAGAGGCAACGGAAGCTTCTGAAGCTGTACTTTTTGGATTAGAAAGTGGTTTTCAGAATGCAATTATTGAAGGCGATGCAACAAATGTGATTCCAGCACTTCGACAGGAAGGATAGAATTTATCAGGGATGGGTAATGTGATTGATGAAGTTAAAATGATGTGTAATAACTTTCATAGATGCGAATTTAGCCTTGTATGACGCACAGGAAATAAAGTAGCCCATAAACTAGCACAATACGCTAGAGGCCTTGATGATTTTTGCACATGGATGGAAGAGGCGCCTGACTTTGTAATGCCTGCCATCCAAGATGATGTACCCCAACATTAGTTGAATACAATCGCTTCTTTATCAAAAAAAGAAATAACATCTAAACTGCTTGAATAAAAAATGAGATAAACATCTGAACTACTCCAAAAAGAAAAAAAAAAATTCATGTATGTCTACGTTCTAATCTTCATTATAAAACACTGTTCTTGCTCATCATTTTTCACTATTATCTACCGAGCAAATCTCGATTATCCTAGTAATTCCTAAAAGACGTTATGCTTAGTCTTCTTGTCTTCCTTAATTAGTAAGTAGCATCCGATGCTTAATTTTGTCTCCCTAAAATTTTCTGGTCAAGCTTGTACTGACCACTTTCTCCCCGTGAAAGTTATAGTAACACTTGTTTCCCCTTATCTAAAGTTACAAACTTAACATAAGTTTGAAGATCATCATAAGTTGCAAGCACAATTTCTTCATCTGAGTTATGAATTATAATTCATATCCCCTTTAGCTCTTGAAAGATGGATTATATCGGCAAGTAAAACTATCAACACAAAAAATTCTAGATAAAAAAATATGACCAATGGATAAACTAATATCACCAAAGGCGATGTCAAGAACAAATAAATGACAATGTCAATGATTAAAAAATGAGAAGCTATCTACAATCTGCTTGTTAAGCTTTTTAATGGCACCCACAAAAGGTTCACCCTGCCCATCTGGAGGCCTAATTTTACCTATATACACTCCCATAACCACCTTCTCCAATCTCTAACAACCTACTGAAATCATTAGTGGAATTCCTCAGCTCTGAGAAAGAAAACACCCTCAAATTGTGCTCTTTTTCTTTGTACATTTCAGGTATACTCCTGGGTAATGCAATTGAACATGTTGACTTTGTTGCCCAATTTGGCACTGTATTATCACATAACAAAAAAAAAAAAAAATCAAATATTCTTACATATATACATGCAATACAACAGATATGATAGGGGTGAAGAAATTGAAACTTTCACTTGACCCCATGATTCATTGATAGCTCTGATTTTGTGGTTACTAAAATTTCATCAGAAAGAATTTCATGTGTGTAATGCAGCCAGAGAGGGTGATGCTTTGCCATTTTTTATTTGTCCAACCTGTAATAAAAAAATAGCTATTTTCTACCGATTATTCCAGACCGCCTTGGTCAAGTAAATTGTTTAAAATCATTTGGGTTGCAGCCCTAAAAGAAAGTGGTAAAACAACTAAAGGCACCCGCGAAAAAACTGCCATGTTCAGAAATTGTACTTTTACCAAGCTTTGAGAGGACATAAATGCGATTAAAAAACAAGAGAGAACTGAAAAAAGATCTCTTAGCTCCATTAGTCTTACAGAGCATTCAAGAGAGTTTTGGTCCATGTGATTGTCTTAGCAGATAAACCTTCAGACTCATTAGCGTTGATAAAAGATGGATAGCATTTGAACAAATATGATACAGTGAAGAAATTGAAAGTGGCTTGAGAAAAGAATCCCATGATTCATTGATAACTCTGATTTTTTAGCCACAAAAAGTTTCATAGAAAAGAAGGCTAAGAAGACATAAATGAGATTAAAACAAAAACCAACTGAAAAATGATCTCTTAGGGCCATTAGTCTTACATGGCATTCACGAGAGTTTTGGTCCATGTAATTGTCTTAGCAGTGCCTGCAAGATAAACCTTCAGACTCATTAGGGTTGTCAAAAGATGGTTAGCACTTAGCAGGGAGATATAGTTTTGTTTCGGAGATAAAAATTACGCAATGCATGGTTGGAGGAGCCGATGCAGTTTTGGTGCGAGTCCATCTCCAAAGCCTGTTGGCTGCTACCGCTTTGACCTCCCTCCTTCCCCAACCGCTGACTTGCTCTTTTCCTTCACCAACTCCGACCGGTCCGCCTAGTCCCTCCTCCCCTTCCCTGCTGCCTAATCTGCCTTCTCCTTCGGCTTCGGCGCCTGCTCCTTCCTCTCCACCGGCCACGATCTCACCTCGTCATCCTCTACTCCCTCTACCTCTCCCGCATCCATTCCCCACCTCCCCCCTCCCTCGCCGGTTTGAAGGCCGTCCTCCTCTCCTTCTCTACTGCCGAGACCACGTCAGGTGGAGTTCCAATTGGAACTTGATATATTAAATTCTCACACATGAAGATAATGGATATCAAATTTGAAAGAAATCATACACACAATCCCCTACAAATTAGTCAAGCGATTCAACTAATACTATAGTTGGTGTTGAAAAAGGCATAGCAGAATAAATGTGCATCTACAAAGGTGATTCGCAGGTTTGTGAATTGTGATTTTGGAACCGTCAACGAGGAAAAAAGGAAAAGCATACCTAGCAAACTGTACTGGCATGAGGGCATAGTGATTTTAGGTATAGTGGGGGTACCAGAAGTTATTAGAAGCGGAGATCCAATTATAATATGACACGTTATTTTCTTTATTCACTAAAGTCAATCTTTTTTTTAAAATAGGATTGAGAGTTTGCTGCTCATTCAAGTTATCAATCAATCGAATCCTATTATATATAGTATAGATAAGAATAAGAGATCGCATAATAAAAATGATTTAAGGAATTAGATGTAACCAAAGATAAAAGGATTTTCTTTTTTCAGCTATTCCCCACTGCAAAGAGATGACTACATTTTTTTGATTATTCTATAAGGATGTAAATACATATTTTTTTGTCATTGTCATACTTAGCAGTAATTTTCCTGTTGCATCGCCAAGAATTTCTAAAGTGCAAAAGTCTAAATTAATGCTTTACTAATCTAAAAGCATATTAGGAGCATAAAATTAGCGTTTAGTATCCAATAAAGTGTCATAGCGAATTTGACGATTTTTACTTTTTAGAAGATTCACTTTGTTAGAGTTTATGATAGTTGTACTCTATTTTCCCATGTATAACACGGGATTTTAGCTAGTATAGTATAGATAAGAATAAGAGAATGCATAAATAAGGAACAATGGGTAAAACTTGTTCGGGTTAATTACATACATGTTCCTGAGGTTTGGGGGTAATTACAGCCAAGGACAAAAAACTTCAAAAAGCAACAGACAATGACCACAAACGTTAAAAAGGTAACACCAGTGTCCATCCGTTATGTTACTGTTTCGAAAAGTGTACTTTTTTTTATGATGTCTTCAATATGTATTTTTAAAAATGACAATACTACCCTTATATTATATATACTGTATAAAAATTTAAGACCTTCATTCTTTAATTAGGATTAAAAACCTAAATTTTAAATAATAAGACCTTAATTTCTTGGGTTAATTACAAAACTGTCCCCTGAGGTTTACACGTTTTTGCACTTTGCTCCCTGTGTTTACAACTTTTGCAATAATGTCCCCTGAGGTTGACAAAACCATTGCAAACGACTCCAAAAACCAACGTCTGTTCAAATTCGGCAGTTAAGTCCGCATGTGCACGGCACATGCCATTTTGACATGGGCAAATCAGTCAATTCCTTACCAAATCCCTCTGAAAACCCTAAATATCTCTCTTCTCTATCTTCCTCTCCTACCCAAAACCCCAAAGCAATGCTGCCGGTTCTACCATCTTTTCGAAGTCCAAAAGGCAAATAAAACCCAGTATAAAGCATTAAAAACAGAACCCAAAACAGAGTTCAACAATACACTTGCTCTGTTTTCTCCGCAACCAAACAGAACCAAAAAGCAAACGAACAGAGCAAGTTATGTTCAAGAGACATACGTGAGATGAAGACAAGAGGACAGGGGAGTCGAGGAGCTCAGCAGGGCTCAAACCAGGGGGGATGGCGAAGTAGGAGGAATGGGAGACGGCATGTGGAGACAAGGGAAGCGAAGGGGGAGGGATGGACTTGAACCTGGGCAAACCGGAACCGGTCCTCTCGGCAATACGATCGGCCAGGGATCCGCGGCCGACAACGGGATGGACTTGAACTTGGGCACACCGGAACCGGTCCTCTCGACAATACGATTGGCCAGCAATCCGCGGCCGACGGCGGCAGTTACGGTGGTGGGTGCATCGCCGGAGGTGAGGAAGTCGGAGAAGGAGGTGGTCATGAACGAGTTGGAGAAGGAGAAAGGCGATGAGGTGGAGTTTGCCGAAGCGTCCAAGCTCCCTGAAGAAGTCATAACAGAGAGAAACAGAGTGTGTGGGTGCGTGTGAGGTTTGTTTTGTGGGTGTAATTGGGCGAAGAAAGACTAAAAGGGCAGAGAGAGAGATAGAGAAAAATGGGTGATCTGAGTTTGGTTTTTTGGAGTCCAGCCACTTCAAACAGTCATCTTCATCAACGGAAGCTTTCTTTCCCCTTTCTGCTTTGTCTTCAGCACTTCTATTGCATAGTAAAATTGGCCCTGTTGGTACATCATGAGCCTCTTGACGGAGGGGCGAAGGCAGAGAATCTTGGTGAGCTGGTAGTCGGCGCCGGGCATGTCGACGCCGGAGCTGGTGCAGAAGATGAGATGGGATGGGTGATCTTGGAGTTGGGCTAGCCCCACTTCTTGATGGCCTTGGCGGCGGCTTCCTTGCCGAGCTTGGGGATTTTGACGACCACCATGTCCTGACGGGCGTCGAGGGATGCATCTGGTGGAGAGTCAAGGCGATGGCAGAGAGAGAGAGAGAGACAGAGGGCACAACGAAGATGAAGGTTTTTTTTTACTAAAATTACAATTTTGCCCTTTACTTTAGTAAAAAAAATAGCACATGACAGGCACGTGACTATTTTAACGCCGAATTTGAACGGACGTTGGTTTTTGGAGTCGTTTGCAATGGTTTTGTCAACCTCAGAGGACATTATTGCAAAAGTTGTAAATACAGGGAGCAAAGTGTAACGTGTAAACCTCAGGAGACAGTTTTGTAATTAACCCTCATTTCTTTAATTAGGGTTAAAAACCTAATGTTTAAGCAAATGGGTTTCTCTCTCTCTCTTTGGAGAAAAATCTATGAAATTCTTTAGAAACCCTAACTTATCTCTTCCATATCTAAAATCTCAGACGCCCCTTCCCTCGCCCCACCATGCCGGTAGCTGCCTCCCTCACCCCACCTTGCTGGCAGCCCCTCCCCTTACCTCACCCCGTCGGCAGCGCTTCTGTCACCCCACCTCACCGGTAACCATCGCAGATGCACGCTACCAACCGCCCAATGCACCGCCACCGTCCCCATTTCCATTTCCATTTCCACACCCACAACCACCAACCTCTACTGCAACTACCGAAATAATCCCCCAACCCCCCGCCCTAGATCTAGCCACCCCCGTCACACCACTATCACTAGGTTACCCACCAAGCCCCACGCTTACAGACTCCCACCGTGAGCAACGTACTCAACCTCCGCCGCGACACTCCTTTGTGAGCCACTGTCGCGACACGCCTCTGTGAGCCACTGTCGCGACTTTGCAAATAATAACCTTTATTCTGCGTTCTTCTAGTTGTTGACACAAAAACATTGGGGCAATCCTACTTGGGTTGATTCCCTTTTATTCTGCGTTCTTATAACAGATTGATTCCCTTGCGTTTGCGGCGGCAATGGCCTCGACGGCGGCCGGTGGGCGGGGGAGATAAAATGGGTGGCATTTCAAGAAATTCAATTTTAGGTCATGGGCAATATGGTCATTTTGACCATTCCGTTATATATGTATTTGGATATTCCATTAGGTCAAAGGGCACAAGTGCCTATTTTTCAAACTAATGAACATGCCTGTAATTACACCTTAACCTCATGGACATGAGTGTAATTAACCCAACTTGTTTCTTAAAAAGGAAAGTGTGCAATAATTCAGGGACATTCCAAAAGGAAAAACGATCAATAATATTGGGAGAGAGGGAGTATGACTTTTGCCACGTAGTCTCAGACTTCGATCAATTTAGTATTCACAAGACATATTCAATTCAGCTAAAGGAAGGCAAACTACAAGCTAATTTTGCTTTCCATACGTCTACCAGGATTTGGTGCATAACTTGTTTTCGTGAAGTGATCTCTTGTTCTTGTTTTGATTTTTGGTACTCAAAGTGTAAAACAGTAGGCACATCCTTTATAGTTATTTGGAAGTACTGTTTAATAAATCATGGTATGTCATGATGTTTTTATTAAAATGTAATGCCCAACTTTTATCAATTTATAGTATCAATGCTATTTCTCCTATTCCACCAAAAAGGAAAAAAAGTCCCATATGATAGTGTGCCCATGCATTGCTGGGGTTTTAGCTAGTACTAGTATTAGATAAACTGATTTCGAAAAGTTGACTTCGCAAAGAGGTCATGGCTGACAGATTTGGGTCTGCAAGCTGTGTGCTGGGCTAGCTGGGTTTTTGTTAATTAAACTAGCATGTGATGGGTTTGAAAAAATTAATCTGGATGCAGGGCTGGGCATACCTTTTTTTTTTTGAAATGAGGGCTGAGCAGACTTGGACACCGAAGAAGAATGGAAGAGATTTTTAAGTTTTTGACAGGCCTTTGGTCAGTTCAAGAACTTCATTAGTTAAAATGAGTAACAATTAATAATAATTTTATGGATCTTACGGCTAAATATAGGGAATAAGAGTGCACATCTTCATTATTCTGATGTTTAGTCTTTAATAGAATCCAATGAAGGATCAATTTTGACCCTAAAACAACTCTACCTCCCTGTATAAACAAAAAATTGGGACTCCTGGTTGACATTAATATATCGAGACTGAAAACAAATTTTAAAAGAGAGCGTTCATTTTCACATTCTATATGTTGCTCCCCACCATCCTTATGTCGCTAAAAGGTACATTAACGAGTAACCATATATCTTTTAGCAACGAATGAGGGTTTGAAAAAGTATATCATGGTGTGGAAATAGACGTTCCCTTTTTTACAAAAAAACAAATTTAACAACATGAGAAAAAACATCTAACACTCGCTAGACTACAACAAGAAAGATAACTGAAAAAACCTACAAAAGATCGTGAGTGAAACCACCACCCTTCGTTAACCATAGCATACAGATTGCAAGGGGACACACCACAGCTGCAAACCCAACAACCTGCCTCAAACACTCCAGTGGACCATTTAGACCCTGTTTGACGAGAACACTAGATAGACAATTAACATAAAAATTACATGAGCCTATTATAACCAAACGGAAAGAGGTCCTAAGTATCCCACCTCACCCCCAACACCACAAAAAGGAAAAAAATAAAAAAAAAAGGGAAAAATCGTTACTTGAGCAAGTGCAGGACTAAAATGCCCGAACGCCCCCTCCCCTGTAGACACCAATTTTTTCTAGTCATTTTAAATTAAATCATTATTGAGCTTTATTATTAATTAGAGTTTACTATTAAGGGTTAGGACCGGTAATGTAATGTAATTAATTTGGTCCAGTGTAGGAGTCCAATCTAGTTGTCTAGTCGAGTAGTCAAGTCCGCTTATCTAGTCCAACAGTCGAGTCGAGTGGTCCAATCACTAATATGGCTTAGTCTAGTCCAACTATGTTAGTCCAGTACACATGTCTAGATAGTGATTTGTCTAGAAGATCTAAGGAATCATATATAATTTATCCTTGATGCGAATAATTATATCATGGATTTATGTAAAATGTGAAGATAATTGCCTAATCTGGTACATCGCATCTAGAAAGTCAGAGATAATTACCAAAGTAAGGTCAGATAATGTCTCACAATTTAGAAAAAAAATATTATAAATTTATGGGATGAACTAGCCCGGGTAGTTGACTTTTGTCGATCTATGATTTTTATTAAATATTCTGTCTTATCATCAGATCAGAGATTGACATGGTCATCTTTATCATTTATGGCGTCCCAGACCTCAATAAACAGGGCCCTTGGCTTATATTCTCAGGGATGCTTTTTCTCCCAAGAGCTTTTATACCATTTCTCCTAGAAGTTGAGTATCATCTCTTAAGAGGAATTAGCCCTTCATAACTCACTCCAAAATATTCTCAAATCTCTTGCATTGTGGATCCTTCGTATAGCGTTCCCGAGTCCTCTAGACAAGCAAGCAAGCTCGCGAGATATATTTTATAGCTTTCTAATCTACTTTAGTCGTCTAGAATTATTTCCCATTTCTCGCAAAAGCATTTCATTTGTAGTACAAAAAGCATAAAAAAGAGTCTTCTCATTTCTTAGTTCGAGTCTAAGACCAAGGCATAGGTTGTCTCCCGCAGGATCAGAGTCGGCTACGATAATTTTGATCGCGGTTTGTCTTACCGGATACGTAGGCCACTCGACCCCTGCTGTCGAATTCAAGCCAATAATATAGAAATAAACTTAGGGTTTACTTCATGCATGTTTACGTGTTTTATGTGTTAAAAATGCCAAAATTCAAGAGAAACAAAGTAAAGACCGAAAGGGTATGGCAGGTGCCTAACACCTTCCCATTGTATAATATAGTCCCCGAGCCCATTTTTCTGTTTTCGATAGATTAGTTAGTCTATGGACATTTTTCGAGTCATTTTTAGGGTTTTTCTAATTTTTCTTTGTTTAATTAAATAAGATGGCTACTCCCAAAAATCTTCCTACCACGGGGAAATTTTTTCCGAGACAGTTCGCTACAGTGGCGATTCCCTTGGGGACTAAAAACTTAAAGGACTAGACTCAAGAAATTTTCTATAACTTTTGGCATTTTTTGTATTTTCTTTTATGTTATATAACATGTACAATGTGATAGAACTGTGGTAATTGTCATTTTAATTTGATTCCTCACACACGCACACATCTGTCCCTAACCCACCCGTTCAAGGGAAACAATTGAAACTCTTGAACTTCCTAGTTTTGAGACGAATTTTGACTGTACTCTCAGCTCCATTGCCTCGTACTAAAAGAACCTCCTGCTTTCTTGGTATATTAAAAGACTTCTACACATACTGTCGATCACGATTATTAACTACCTGAGTTATTGGTGGGAGGTATACGGTACGAGTCGAGCCGAAGGAGTGACCTTACACCGGCGTTGAGAGAGACACCACGAACTCGAACCATTTCAGCATTTCCCCCTTTTTGGGAGAATACTTGCTTTGGCCTATGGCATTGTGGCAGGGGACGAATTAATATTCTATAAGCTAGCTGGTAATCTCGTAAAAGAGGGAAGACACTGACTAACTGGCCGTCCTCCGTGCTCTTGACCGGACGATTAGTCAGTAAGTAAAGTTATTGAAAAATTCAAAACAGGCTGGCTTATACGTCAAATCATAGAACAACTGGCCAACCGACTAGTTCACTCGCCTGGTGACCAGACAGTTAGTCAGAACTATCCACATTCCTGAATTTTTCTAATTCAAAACCCGAGATACAGTTTCCAACCGGCTGGTTCACTTCTTGAGTGACTGGACAATTAGTTAGAGCTATTCGTATTCCAGAACTATTCCAAATCAAAACCCTAGATCCACCAACCAACCAACTGGTTCAGTTAGCCTCATCCCAAAATTTTTAAAATCCAAAAAATAAGCACATTAGTCAGAAGCCTTGCCATTAGTCAGTACCTCTCATCCTCCATGAGGTATAAACCACCAGTTCGATCTATGTGATTAATTTTTTGAAAGTTTCTATACAGTTACGACTAAACGAGGTTGGTATCGGGACTCCTCCGGCACAAATGGAAAATTTGGTCCGTATTTTCAGTGAATTACAAAAGAATTTTTAGGCCAATTTTGTAGCCCTAGCAGATCAACAAGCCCGAAAAGCCAAGGAGATGGACAACCTCACGAGAAGGGGTATGAAGGAACATGAGGATGAGGCTAAACTTGAGAAAAGAGACGATGAAAAGAAGTCCGAGTTTGAATGGCAGTACGATCAGAAGATGAGGAAGAATACTGTCACTACAAGAAAATGACCTTTTAGCGACGGATTTTTAGGGACGGAACTAAATCCGTCGCTAAAAGTGCCTTCTAGCGACGGATGTTCCGTCTCTAAAAGTCCGTTGCTAAAGACGGCCTTTTAGGGTTTACCCGGTTATTTGTCTATATATATATGAATTTTAGGGTTACATTTCTCTTCTTTTCACCTGCCCTCTCAACTCTCCCTAATAGTCACACACAGATCCTTCTCTCAAATCTCACAGCCAGGTTCATTATCTCAAATCTCTCTCTTTCTCACAGATCTACCAAAATCAGTAAGCCACGACTCACGACCACCCTACTCAACCCACATCTCCACGGTGGCTAGTCACTCTCGATCTACCGCATCTCTGCCGCCACCGATCGATCTCTCTCACATTATCGTCATGTCACCATCGTCGCCCGTCGCCACTGATCTGTCACCACCGTGCCCCGACGCCACCGATCTGTCACCACCGTGCCCTGACGCCACCGATCTGTCACCACCTTGCCCCGACGCCACTGATCTGTCACCACTGTGCCCCGATGCCATTGATCTGTCACCACCGTGCCCCGACGCCACCGATCTGTCACCACCGTGGCCCCGACGCCACCGATCGTTCATCACCGTGGCCCCGACGCCATCGATCGGTCCCCACTATCGCCGACCGTCGCTTTGTGGGTGTTAGGTAGACTGAAGAGTTTCAGTCAATGGATCTTCATGGTTGTCGACTTGTGTGTTGTTGATGTGTAGATTGATTAATTTCATCACTAAAAATTATTCCGTCGATCGTAAAAAAAAATAACCGGAAAATTCCGTCACTAAAAATAATTAATTTCGTCGTTAATATTAAATTTTTACCGACGGATTACGAAATTCCGTCGCTAATCTTTTAGTAACGGGGTTTTCACCCACAGATTTTTAGCGACGGACAGTCCGTCGCTAAAAGTTTTTTCTACGGAATATTCACTTTTAACGACGGAAATTTTCGTCGCTAAAAGTCGATTTTCTTGTAGTGTGTTGTCCCATGATTGAAGGATAAGTTGGCTGCACTAGAATCCTAGATTGCCCAAATTAGGAAGGTGGATGACCCACTAGACCTCAGTGCACTTATCATGAACCCTGAAGATTGATTATCGCCTAAGTTCAAAATTTCGGAGGTGAAAAAGTTTGATGGGACCACAGACCCCAAGATCTACATAAAGATGTACATGCGTGCGTTCGCACCCATAGAGTTAACTAGAATCAGTTGATACAGCTCTTCCACCGTACCTTAACTAGAGTCGCATCTAAATGGTTCCTTACCTTAGAGGAGGCCAGAGTTTAAACTTGGTAGGATGTTGTAAGAGAGTTTGTAAATCAGTACAACGCTGATTTAGACATCACTCGCAGAGACTTAGAGACCACCAAGCAAGAGTTAATGGAACATGTATCTTCTTTTATCAAGTTAAGGAAAAACAAAACTACTCAGATGGTGAATCGCCCTACCGAGGAAGAACATGTGAACATATTGAGAAACAATCTTCTCCCAATATACCATGAATCTTTGGCCACTACCATACCTAGTTCAGGTCGTTAATGGGATGCCTAGTACAGATCGAGGACACCATCAACAAATGGATTATTTCTCGTGAGATGAAGCCAGGAGTATACAGAGCAGGCTCCAAAAATTCTAATGTCCAACCGAAGCTCGTTAGTGCCAGCAATGTAAACATTGTCCGAGCACAAAAGATAGTATCATGGGTAGCTATCTCAGAGCCTAAAAGAAAGTTCACCCTGTTGAATGCCCCATTGTTCAAGGTGTTCAAACAGTTGTTAAGGACGGGCATGATATCTAAGTTACCGCCTACCTCCACACCAGCATTGAAACCTGAAGGGTATGATGTTCACGCTTCTATACCTATCATCAAGAGAAGGGACATTCCACATAGACATATATGAGTCTCAAACATGTCATCCATGATCTTGTTGACAAAGGCAAATTCTCCCCTCATGCCAGACCCAAGATCAGGAAGGAAACCTCACAGAGTTAACCTTATCAATGATGTTCCATGTGTGATGGATTCGGCTACACTCATTAACTTAGTAAGCCAGTGTGTTCAGTATGTTTCTATATTTAATTCTCTACTAGAGTTCTTGATGCTATTTCTTAGGAAGAGTTGATGGAAGGCGAGGCCTTTTCTGTGGAAGAAAATTACCACGAAGATACATGCTTTGTGTTTAGGCCCAAAAATGAGGTGACGAAATTAGGTCGAGTTTACCAAACCGCTTCCCAACCAGCCACATCAGACCATTATTTTCCCAAGACCCCCAGAGGACGAGGCACTGAGATAACTGAAGAAGACCCAAGCTAATATCTCTATCCAGGGATTGCTATCCGTTTCCTACTCCTACTCTCATAGACAGACCTAAATCAAGTTACTCAACAAAGCCCAGATACCCATATAGACCCAGCCAGAAGACCTATTTCAGGTACTAGGGGCTATTCATTATAGGAATGTCCTTGCCTTTGCCGAATTTTATTTGCCCAAATATGGACCAAGTCACAACGACCCGCTGCATATCACAATAGGGGCACTTGATAAGAGGGTTCCCCTAATTCTCATAGATAACAGTTTTACCCTAAAAGTCTATGCTCTACTTATAGTCCAAGCTGTTGGCATTGATCCCTCAGAATTTACCCCTTCTAACCAAGCCGTCCGAGCCTATGTTAACACCTGGAGAGAGGTTATTGGCACAGTAAAACCCTCTATGACAATTGGAACTACTAATTTCAAAGTGGAGTTTCAAGTGTTAGACATACCCACTGCGTTCAATCTTCTGTTAGATAGACAAATGATACATTCGATGGAGAAATCCCTTCTACGTTAAACTAGAAGGTCAAGTTTGTTCTGGACAAAGCCGTCTTAAAATTATGGGTGATTCTGAGTTACCTCAGATTGGATAAATAGAAAATGACAAGAATAATGTTGTGGTTTCACATGATTCGTTTGACCTGCTGCTCAACGGATTCAAGATAGATTACCTAGTTTAGTGTTTGGAGGCTAATGAAGTTAGTCTCGGTGAAATTTTTTTCACTTTTGCACCCCACAGTAAGACTGCACTACTTCCTATGATGAGAAAGCTCTTATATTTCCCAACTAAAGGTTTGGGCAAAAATTGCCAAGGGCTTCCCAGCTTCCCTATTCTAGAGAGAAAAAGAGATCAGTTTGGGTTGGGATACAAGCCAACCAAGAAAGAGATAAGGGAAGCCATCAAGAAGATGGCTCATGCCCAAAAAGCCCCCATCACAGAAATGATCATAGATAACACCTTGTGGAGTACGAGTTGGTTTCCATCATGGCTTGCTTCGTCAGACACAATCAGATAAAGATGGCTCCCTAGACCAGGAGAAATGACCTTCACCATGCCACGGGGCACATTTTGTTACACAATGATGCCTTTTGGATTGAAGAATGCCGGGGCTTTATATCAACGAGCCGCAAATAGCCTTTGCCACAATCAATTCATAAGGAGCTAGAGGTATATGTGGATGATATGATTATCAAGTTTAAGAAGCGTGAAGATCACTGTACAGTCCTAAGGAAGTACTTTGAGTGATTTAGGCAGTATAATGTAAGGCTTAACCCACAGAAGCGTGTGTTCAAGTTACAACCAGAAAGCTACTAGGGTTTAAGGTCAGCAAGAAGGGCATAGAGGTCTACCCAACTAAGATTGAAGCCATAGTAAAGATGCCCCTACTTAACAGCAAGAAAAAGATTTGAGGATTCTTCGGTAGAACCCAATACATCAACCGGTTTGTATCCCAGTTAACCATGGTATGTGAGCCGTATTCAAGTTGTTGAAGAAGGACTGATAAGCAAAATAGTGGAATTCCTTGTGCCAAGAAGTTTTTGATATAATTAAATAATAACTGAGCAACCCTACAGTCTTGATCCTTCCGATACCCGGTAGTCCCTTACTGTTATACCTAACCATAACTGATACCGTGCAGGAGTAATGTTGGCCCAACATTTGGAGCATTTGTAAGTGGAGAGAGCCATTTACAATATCAGTAAGAAGTTGACCGAAGGAGAGGTGTATTACTCAGCGTTAGAGAAGACATGTGTATCGTTAGTCTGGGTAACGCAGAGGTTGCGCAATATGTTTTTGCTTACATGATTAGATTATTGACCAGGATGGATATGTTGAAATATCTGTTTGAAAATTCATCCCTATCCAACTGCACAAGAAAGTGGCTCCTACTACTTTCAGAGTTCAACATCACTTATGTCACCCAAAAGTCCATATAAGGAAAGGCCGTGGCAAATTTGTTAGCCGACTGTCCGACAGAGAATAATAGTGGATGAGAGACGAAGTTCTCGGACAATGAAGCTTCCACCATGGAATCGGAGACCCGGTGGCAATTGTATTTTGACGGAGTAGCAAACAACAAAGGATTCAAAGTATGAATAATGTTAATTTCACCAGATGGGGCCTATTTGCCCATAGCCATCAAGCTAACTTTCGACAATATTAACAACACTGCCAAATACGAAGCGTGCATTATTGGTTTAGAGATGGCTTTAAGCCTAGGAGTCCGAGAGATTATAGTATATGGTGACTCAGCTTTGATCATACTTCAGGTACAAGGGACGTGGATGATTAGAGACAAACTTTTACAAGTATACGACGCCCATTAGGAGAAGATTGGTGAGTAATTAAAAAATGTAGAGTTCCATTACCTACCTCAACTCAAGAACAACTTTGTCGATGCTTTGGAACGCTCACCTCAATGATAGAAATACCCGAAGGATAGGAAGTGGAGCCATTTTTAATTGGAAGAAGGATCGACCAACTTATTGCTTCATGATCGCATCCGTCGAGGAAATTGGGGTAACAAAACATTGGTACATGGATATACAAAACCTTATCCGAGATGGTAAATATCCCGATGGATCTTCTACGAAGGACCGTGTATCTCTGAGGAAATGAGTAGCCCAGTTTATCACGTGTAACGAAACTTGTATAAGAGGCATTATAGTGGAGAGCATTTATCGTGTGTTATGGAGAGAGAAGGTCATCAGATTATGAAAGATATACACTAAGAAGAATGTGGACCACACATGAATGGTCGTATGTTAGCAAAGAAAGGCCTTCAACAAGGATACTACTGGAATACGATGGAACATGAGTGTTATCAAACATGTAAGAAGGTGACACAAATGTCAAGTGTATGCCAATTTGCAAAACCTCCCCTCTTCAGAGTTATACATCTTTACATCTCTATGGCCCTATTTTTGGGAATAGATTTGATAGCAAAGATCAGTCCTAAAGCTTCTAATGGACACGAGTTTATACTAGTTGCCATAGACTTCTTTACAAAGTGGGTGGAGACGCTTCATACACCGTACTTAATGCCAAGAAAGTGTCTTAGTTCATTCGAATCAATGTCATTTTTCGATACAGCGTTCCTCAAGAGTTGATTTTTGACAACGGTTTGCATTTCGAATGAGAAGTCAACGATTTAACCGAAGAGAATGGTATAATTCGGCATCGCTCCTCACCTTACTATCCACAGACCAATGGGGCTATAGAGGTCACCAATAAAAACATCAAGAATATGCTGAGTAAAATGACAGATTTCTATAAGAACTGACCAGATAAGCTCCATATTCTCTTTGGGGCTATAAGACATCTCTGAGAACATTAATCGGGGGTACCCCATGTTTATGGCATGGAAGCGGTCCTCCCAGTGGAATTGAAAGTAGCCCCCCTTATGGTACTGTTGGAGAATCAAGTACCTGAAGAAGATTGGGTATGACATCGCTTTGAAGAGCTAGCATTGGTAGAAGAGAAAATGTTGAAAGCAATTTACCACATTCAGGTTTACCAGAAGCGGATCGCCCGAGCGTTTAACAAGCGAGTTAAGGGACGCGACTTAAAAGAAAAGAAAGAGATTTGGTATTGAAAGAGAAGATCAGACAAATCTGGAAGCCGCGAGGAAAGTTTGAACCCAGCTGGTCAAGTTTCTATCTAATCAAGCAAATCATGACCGAAGATGCAGCTTTGTTAGTCGATTTAGATGGAATCGAGTTGTTACAGTTAGTCAACCTAGACCAACTAAAGAAATACTATGCATGAGTAAAAATTGTAATTGAACTACGAACGACCTGATCCTCATTTAAGAACACTACGGGCACACACATTTATGGAGGTAAGTAGCCAGCCCGTAAAGATGCCTCGAGTGCGGTCAAATTTTAATCAAAAGTCTTTTATTTTATTGGCTATGAACTTAACTACATTCTCGAGAAAAATAAAAAAGGCCCGCTAGGATGGAAAACCTTGAAAGGGCACCTAGGCAAAAATTATGGCAAAATAAAAAATATTGAAAAACAAAAAATTACTAGAAAAATATAAAATACTTTTGATTAAAATTTGAGCCTTGGGAAAGTCAGGGAAAATGAAAAGGACGGCCTATGCAAAAGTCAGGGCAAATGAAAAAGCTTCTAAGTCCTATCAGAAACCTAAGAGTAAGCTACCATCATGTACCTTTTTTCTTCTTCCAGGAAGGACGATCATCTTTATCAAGAAATATGATCAAGCCCAACTTTCGCTTATCCTTCTTACAAGTCAGCATCTCTGATATCGGAATCCTATCCTCTGGAATCTTTGTTTCAGCCTCTAAGCCTTTTATTACTTTT
Organism: Escallonia rubra; assembly: GCA_033065855.1. Lineage (NCBI taxonomy): Eukaryota > Viridiplantae > Streptophyta > Magnoliopsida > Escalloniales > Escalloniaceae > Escallonia > Escallonia rubra. The sequence continues at coordinate 274,648 of JAVXUO010000701.1, read as the reverse complement.
TCGATTTTTATCCCCTTGGCATGCTTACGGTCAAACCGGCCCTCGATATAAGCATCTATGCAGTCCTCATGTTCTGAAGTAGCCTTGATAGTTAGTGGCCTTTTTTTGGTACTTCTTCTTAACCAGCAATGAACGAATCTTCCAAGGCTCATCAATATGCAAATACTGTATCAGATTCCTGTCTATGTCAAACTTGTTTTCAAACAACTGGGGACCAATCTAGGACCCCCAAATCCATGTGACTCGAACTTCTTCCTCTGTCAGAGGGTGATGGGAACCCTTAACTATAATTTGTAAAGCTTTACCAGAATCATGCAAATCGGGACTAAATCTATGGTAGCACGAACTTCCTCTTTAGCTCTCTTTAGAAATTCGAACTCACAGGCTCCCAGAAAATCCCAGTTCAGCTCTACGTACAATCGACTTTCAATATCCAATACCTTCTCTAAATTGAGGGGCCAAAGCCAAGGATATAAGCATCAGACAACACTGGAGCAACCGGGTCTATACCAGTGAGAACCTAACCTCTATGGAACTATGAGTATAAGGATGAGAACCCTAACCTTGGGAAATAGCCTTGATTAGGGAAGGGCTAAGGTCTCTCACCAAAGAAAAATCACCGGAAGAAGTTGGAACAATTTGCTCATAACCAAAATGCCTCATAATACGGCAAGCAAAGTAGAACGATGAAATACACAGCCTCAGAATACACACATATTGCTACCTAATAGTCTGCATAGTAGGTCCATGAGGTTTCCACCAATTAAAATGCTAGTGGATATCCTCAAATTCTCGTACACAGAAAAAGCGAGTCGAATAAACTATGCCCAAACGACCCTCGAAGAGTAAAGGCCTAGAACAGAAAGAACTAGTGTGATACCTCACCTCAGCTGGTTTAGGTATCAGCCCAATATGGTCCAAAAGTTGCACGTACAAAAGCAAGGGGCTAGGCCTAGATATAGCACTTCGATCCTCATGCAACTTGGTTATGGCATTTGTGGTTTCTGCTACCAGTATCGCAATCAAGGTTCTCCTTCTCAAGGGCATTTGGAATATCAACTTAGCTAGTCTCACATCAGTAACCCCTGGGCACACAATAGTCTGATAATTAGCCACCAGACATAGCCTCAAAGCTGCCACCCTGGCGCTCACATATTGTAGACTATGGTTACCCGGTTTGGCAGAAAAATATTCAATAACAGGAGAAAGAAATATATGCTCACCTCGGACAAATCATCTAGCACACTCTTTGCTAAGTTCCAAAAATCTCATGAGCGACAAGACATAGCCATCTTGAATGACCAGAACAACAATGGGTCAATTGGCAGGGACATCCACCAAAGTAGAGAATTCTTTATAACTAAGGCAAAGATCATCCAGGCCGAATTTGAAGACATGATCCTGGGAATCCCAAAACTTACAAGCGGCCCGAAGAATAACTTCATGAAGAGCCACCATCTGCAAACTCGTGACCGAATTCAGATGAAAGAACCCATCAAGATGAATAAGCTCTACCTTGTTGAATGAATTAGTGAAGGATCAAAATTGGAGCTAGAAGATCGCGGGGTTGTCTTCCGAGGCCATTCAGAGTTTGTTTGAGAGAATAAGAGTGGAATGCCCCCTTGAAGGATGAAGCCTGAATATATAAATAGGAAGCCTTAAGTTGTGTAAAGACATGACTCAAAGTTTAAAAAATTAGAAAAACCATTAGACAAACCAGACGGTTTTCGACAAACTGACTAGTTTTCCCTTTGTTTTGAACATTTGTGGAAATCACTCTCTCTGACCAACCGTCCGGTTTAACTTCAAAAAATGGACTTTCCTTCTGACCAACTGTCCGGTTTTACTCAAAAAATGAAATTTTCTTTTGACCAACCAACGGGTTTTAGGTCTAAGATTAGAGAAACAAACCAGCTTCATTGACTAATCGGCGGGTTAGTCATCCTCTATAGAATTTTTGTAAGGTTTGCCCCTTTGGAGGTCAAACCCTGTACCTTTCTCATTCCAACCCAACTCAAGTTCATTCCAATTTTATTCTCATCCAATTTTTTGTGTGCAAGTGTGTATACATTAAAATACGATATTTACATAGGAATTACTAATAAGAATATAAGAATTTGCCACTAAAAAGAGATTGTTCATTACAATAGAGTCTAATAGAACGAGTTCCTAATGAAGTCTCAATCCTACTCTAGGCTAAATCAACTAATTTTCAGTCCTTTCGGGGCTTCTTGGGGATAGGTCCCTCTTCGTTGCCGGATACTGATGGTTCATCGTCTCACTCGGCCTTATATTCCTCATCCGCAGGGTTGAGAGATGACTCCAATACCATGGGCTCGGTTGATCCACTAGGCTTCCCATATGTCTTGTAAATCACTATAGCACCCTGGTATAGTGACGGACTTTCAATTTCTCACACTATCAGCCTCCTTCTCCTTGGGCAACACAGACTCCGATTTGCAAATCGGCCTAAGGAGGATCTGACTTATTGCTCTTGTTTTCCTCCAGCCTCTTAACCATAATACTGGAGCTCCTCCCGTAGAGTTTGAGTGACAGTGGCAGCAGGCTCTGTGAAACTATGACCGATACTTGATCCATCTCCATAAGGGGTAGGTGTAGACACTTCTGTTATCTCTGTAGATGGCTCGTACACCTCTAGCAAGTCCAGCATGGTGGATACCATTTTAGACTATGAATCATCCGGTAGGCCTCCTTCAACATCGAGCTTGGGACCAACAAAAAGGAAAATCATAGTATTAAAAGCAAAGCCTAAAAGTCAAATTGTAATAAGATAAAGGGTCGAGTTTACCGTCTTGACACGGGCTAGCACCTTGAGTTCTAGCATATCTTCAACCTTTTTTGGTTGGGGAATTGGTTCATATTAAAAGCAAAACCTAAAAGTAAAATTGCAATAAGATAAATAGTCGAGTTTACCGTCATGACACGAGCTAGCACCTTGAGGTCTAGCATAACTTCATCCTTCTTTGGTTGGGGAATTGGTTCCGTATTGTGTCTTTTGCCCCTCAGATATACCGGCACTGTCCAAGAAGGGCACATAATTCCCTTTGCGACCTCCTTTTTATTCAAGCCTTTGCTCTTCTGGTTCCGAGTCGCCTTAGCCCGCTAGATCCTCTTTGCCCATTCCGCAGTCAAAGGAGGGGCTAGGTTCTCTAGCACGAGTGCCTCATAAGTACGAGGATGTTCGGCCACCTCAAGGAGGATACAACGATCCCCTAAATCAGAGTCTCTCAGCCTCCGATCCAAAGTCCTCGTATGGTACATCTCTACAGGAGGGGCAGCCGAGATGCGGGCCTGGAAATCAGTATGGTGCTGTAGAGGACCTTCTGCCCCAGGTAAAACTCCTCCTAATAATACCCTACCAATAGAACTCGGCACCGGTTGCGCTCCAACTCCTCCGGATAAGACTCCTCTCCCTTCCACTTGGACAGTGACCCTGAAAAAAGAACGGATGCGAGTATTTATGAAATATACATTGAAGGAAATTCAAGGGCTAATGAACAAATAACTCACCGGGTGTTGACTCAACCCGTTGAAGCTATCCCATTAAGCCCCCACCATGATCCCAACTCATTCATCCTAAAAATTCCACCTGGACATCGCTGGTTCAGTCTCATTTGTATGTCCCTACCCCAGTCGTGGTGAACACAACGCAATAATGCACAAGAAAGTTCACTTGGGCATTTTATTTAACAGTTAAAGTGCACAAGAAAAAACAAATAAGAGAGTGCTAGAAAGTGAAACCAAACATGTCAGGGCGAGTGTTTGAGGGCAGATAGCTTAGTTCTTGAGGTGTTGTAATGTTGTCTCTCCATTTTCAAAGGTAAGATGCTACCATAAGGGGTTCTTTTACTACAAAGCTGGATACAAAGTCAGTTGTAGTTTATACGCACAAACTATTGTGAGGGCATTAATCAATTGAGAAGATATTCCCTCGGAGGGTACGCAAGAAGCCTTGTAAAGGTCCGACCTCATATATGTGTCATGGTTAGCGAGTCTGTTCAAAGTCTTATGGTCTTTTCGTATTTTACTAGAAAAACGCGTCATTTTTTCAGTGATGTTCGCCCGCACGCGAGTTCCCTCACCGAGGGGCTTTATAGGCACCCCATTTTTGTAGTATAATTAAATCATTATTAGAGCTTAGTATTATGGTTTAGGTCTGATAATATAACTTAACTAATTCAGTCCAATCCAGTTATCCAGTCGAACAGTCTAGTCAAGTTGTCTAGTCCAATGGTCTAGTCAGTAATTAGGCTCAGTCCAGTCCAACTATGTTAGTCCAATCCACATGTCTAGATGGTAATTTATCTAAAAGATTTAAGGAATAATTTCTGATTTACCCTTGCTGCAAGTGATTAAATCATGGATTTATGTGAAATATGAGGATAATTGTCAAAATTGCTACATCCCGTCTAGAAACTCAAAGATAATTACCGAATTAAGGTAAGATAATGTCTCGAAATTAAGAAGAATATTATAAATATATTGGATGAACCAGCCTGTTTTTGACAAACTGGTCAGTTAGTTGACTTTTGTCAATCTGTCATTTTTACAAATGTTTATGTCTTATCATCAAATCACAAATTTGACATGGTCATCTTTATCGCTTCTGGTTCTCAGACCTCTATAAATAGAGCCCTTGGCCTATATTTTCAGAGATCCATCTTTTCCTCCTTAAAGATTTTATACCATTTCTCCTAGAAGTGATGTGTCATCTCTTAAGAGAAATTAGTCCTTCGTAACTTACTCTTAAATAGTCTCAATTTTCTTGCATCGCTCGCATGGCATTCCCGAGTCCTCTAGATAAGTAGCCTCACGAAGTATATATTTATAGCTTTCTAGTCTAGTTTAGTAATCTAGAATTATTTTCCATTTCCCGCGGTCACATTTCATTTCTAGTTCAAAAAAGCATGACAAAGAGTCTTCCCATTTCTTAGTTCGAGCCTAAGACCAAAGTGTAGGTCGTCTCCCATATGATCTTAGTCGAACTACGACGGTTTTGATTTCGGTTAGTCCGACCGGATGCACATTCCATTCGACCCCAGCTGTCTAATTCAAGCCAATAATATAGAAATAAAATTAGGGTTTATTTCATGAATGTTTATGTGTTAAAAAGGCCAAAAAAAAAAATAGAAATAAAGTAGAGACCGAAAGGGTATGGCGGGTGCCTTACACCTTTCTGTCGTAGAACTTAGTCCCCGAGCTCATTTCTCTGTTTTCAATTTATTAGTTAGTCTTTGATCTTTTTTAGAGTCATTTTTAGGTGTTTTTACTTTTTTTAATTAAATAAGATGGCGACTCTCAAAAATCTTCGTTCCGCGAGAGAATTGTTTCCAGGGTGGTTTGCTTCACCCCCTAAAGTGTCTATCCCCCCCTAATCCTCCCCCTCCCCTAAGGACATCACGACCAACCCTCTACCCTGTTTTGAAGAAACCTAACTAAATAAAGGAGAGGAGGAAAACTCACAATTTGCGAGAGGAGAACAATGAAGGGAAATGAAAACACGGGAAGAGAAGAGAAAGAAAGAGAGAAAAGAATGCATCATTCTTTCTCTTGTTCGAAGTTCAGCAGGAAAGAAAGAAAAACACCACGTTACTAATATATCCTTATCCATAATTCTAAGTTCTAACAAAGACCATAAAAACATTGATCCTATGAAACATCATGAATCTAACGGGAAAACGAATTAACTTTTGAAATGTTAAGATTCTGTGAAACAAATAAACGCTTATATGTTTTACTTGTGAAATATTAGGTTTCTATGGAGACCCTAAGACATAAAAGTCATAAAAAATATCGCCTTCAATATGTCAAATAGAGGCATTATAAAAGTATTACTTGTGAGAGTTTCATTTCTCTCAATTTCTTCTCATTTTTTAGAATAAAGATTTGGAAGGAAATACGCCCAAGTTTTCTTCTCTTTCTCTACTCACAAAGATCTCAAACTAAAGATAAGGGAGGAAAGTTATCCTCTATTTTCTTTTTTATAATAACCTACATAGAGGATGTCAAGGAATACCCAAGAACCCCTCCAAAACACCCTCAAGCAGGCTGCTACAAACACATGCTATCCCTAAGCCCCAGAACTCCAGAAACAATAACTAAAAGATTGAGGTGAGAAGAGGCAGGGATAAAAGACCCTGAGGCATTTATCTTTAATACAACGTGCAAGGTAAATCCCAAAGGACCACTTGTAAACATCAACGACAGGGATGACGAGGACCTCGGGACCTAAACAAAAATTGCAGTGCCATTAAGAGTTCAAACCTTAAGCATTTACTAGTTTTCTTCAGTCAACAAAGTGAAATGCTTAAGAGACCCTTTTCGGTTTGACCCTTGCCTCCGCATCTTGAGCTGATTACCGACAATGAATCCAGACACCTCAAGAGAAGGTATATGTATGTATATTTTTGTGTGTGTGTGGGTGTGTGTGTATCATCTTTTCACAACATAAATAGATCAGAATCTTCACGGCTAGATTTTGTTAATCTAAGCCTACTTTATTGATCTTATACCAGTGGCCTATAATAGCCATCCGCATATTCCCTTCGAGAGTGATGCCCTATCCATCGAAGCGCCACGACAGTTGGGTCAGATTTGAAGAATGGCCACCGAAACTATTTCATCGCCACCAAACCACCAACTCGATCATTGTCACAGACCCGTCCAAGGAGCACTCCTGCCCTGCCCTCAAAATCAGGATCAAAAGACCTAAAACTAATTAGAAATGGATTAAGTGGAATGTGGTAGCAGTTACAGGCAACACTTCATCACCAGCGAGTGGCTTTCAAATAAACCCAAAAGCAGCCGAGGTGCGTGAGGTAAGAACAAGGTAGTTAATGCCAGGTGTGTGTCCATCGCCGGAGCTCTAAACCCTAAGAAGATTATAGGTGTGGCAACCGGAAGATGGAGCATTAAAGGGGGATTTCCATCAATCCTAAGAGATCTTTGGCTGTTCTTTTTATTAGATAAATTTCAGTTTTTTATTTGCAATTGCTCTCTCTTATTTTTTTTTGTTTCCGATTAAGTTCCTAAATGCTTGCAACTCGGTTGTAATGTCCTATGAGAGAAAAAACGTGATGAAAACTTGGATATATATAATTTTTAAAAATTATATTTTCTCTTAGCTATAAACATAGAGACAACCAAAACAACCATGGTTTACACCATGAGGCAGTTTAACAAGCATCAACTGGATGAGCATGTCAATGTGATGGAGGCCCAGTTTGCTGACCATTTTGAGGCCATTGATGGCCAATTAGTTGGTTTGAATGAAAACATTTACGTGATTCCTGATCTCAAAACCTCAGTAGACCAACTTAAGGATGAACTGCCTATAGCGAGGCAATCCCTAGCTGAACTACAACCGATGATGCAACAGGCTAGGCAAAAAGGATATGATCATTCACACAAGGACTACCTCTAAATTGTAATTGGTAACCCCTTTCTAGGACTTCCTAAGTTAGAGTTTCCCAAGTTTCTTGGAGATGATTCTTATGGCTAGGTAAAAAAGAAAAATATTTTGAATTCAATCCATTAGATGAGAATCAAAACGTGAATTTTGCTTCAGTCCGTTTTGAGCGAGAAGTTGAATATTCGTTTAATACCTCTATCAAGGCCAAGGGCAGTGTACAATGGCCTAAGTTTGTAAGAGATTTAAATGTAAGATTTGCTAGTTTGTTCGGGGAAAGTATATTTGGAGAATTTCATAAGGCAACATACCACAGTTGAAGTATATTATAATGAGTTTGAGACGTTGAGGTCAATATTGGTTAATGATGGGTACAAATTTGAGGAAGGATATTCCATATAAAGTTTTATTAGTGGCCTTAAGGATGAAATACGACTAGAAGTGAATTTTTTTGAGATATATGACATGTCCAGGGTAATCTTCCTTGCTAGGAAACATGAGGCAAGTACTAAATGTCTGACCCACCCCTAGAGTTCCCTCCACACTCTACCAGTGAAACCCAGTTACTACCACAGCTGCAGCTAAGCCCCAAGCTAACAACAAACTCCATACCAAACCAAAAACCATGCTAGCTACCACTGTTGCTTACCATAACCCAACCCACCACCAAACCAGCAAAGGGCTTTACTACAGTCCCCTGCAAATGCACCTACTCAAAGGATGACTAGAAGCTACTTTAATGAAATGAGGAAAAAGGATAGTGTTACTGTGATGAAACTTTCACCCTAGCTCACAACTACAAGCATAAACATGTCTCCATATTGGTAGTAGATGAATATGATCTGGAAGACGCCCCAATTGTGTATGATGAACAAGAGCTTCTACCATCAGTTAATGAACCAACAGAAGATAAAGTGAAGGTTGAAATCATTGTGAATGCCATCACTAGTAACTCATCACAAAACACCTTCCAGCTATGGGGAAACCAAGAAAAAAAAAAACCTTCTCCATAAAAACTGACACATGGTCAACTCATAATTTCATTGATCCTACTACAACTGAGAGGTAGGCTGTGTTATCACCCTCACTGCCCCCATGGCCATAATGGTAGCAGATTGGAACATGGTACTAGTGACTCAATGTGTAAGGACTTTACTTGGTATGTACAAGGGAAGGACTTTGGATCAAACATGATGCTATTACCATTGGTTGTTGTGACTGTGTGCTGGGCTTACAGTGGGTGAAAAGGCTAGGCAAGTTCAAGGCCACGACTATGACCTTCATAAGGGAAGGACAACCAAATACATTCCATGGTGGTGATGCTAGAACTGAGGTCAAAATAATGTCAGCTCAAGCCATGTATATATACCTCACCCATAGCCCTGGTGCCTTATTTGGCCAAGTTTTCACACTCACCACCATCCTCACAGAACCCTCTCAGGAACCCCAACTCACTGCCTTACTGCACAAATTTGGGATGTTTTTGCTGAACCAAAGGGATTAGCCCCACCTAGACCCTAAGATCACAACATACCTTTGATCCCAAATGCCTAGCCCATAAGCACCAAGCCCTACAGGATCCCTTATGCCCTAAAGACAAGTGGAAATAATTGTAGATTCAAGGATTATACGAACTAGCTCCTCTCCTTTCAGATCACTTGTGCTACTAGTTAAAAAGAAAGGTGGAGCCTAGAAAATGTGTGGATTAGTATCAAGAGCAAGTTTCCAATACCAGTGGTGCATAAATTGCTAGATGAGATCAATGGGGCCAAGGTCTTTACAAAATTTGGACTTAAAAGTGGGTACCACCAAGAAAGAATAAATCCCAGCCCTTTTTTGCAAACAAGACAATATTCACTCCTCATTTTAAGCCCTATGAACTCAAGGTGATGCACTTTGGATTGAAAAATGCAACACCAACTTTCTAACCACTCATGAATAGCATTTTTCAACCCTATCTCAGAAGATTTGTTTTTTTAATGACATACTACTATATAGCAAGTCCTACAGTGAGCACTTACAACATCTGGAGCTAGTTTTGCAGACAATGAGAAACCACAACCTGTTTATCACGCGGACCAAGTGTTCTTTTGCTGCCTAAGAGGTGGAATACCTAGGGCACCTCATATCAAGGGAAGGTGTGGGTGCAAATCAAAGAAGATAGAAACAATGGTTAATTGGCACCTACCCAAGACCATGGATCCCGATCCACTGCTGTGGCTAGGGTTACAACAGTGGTGTTGTGACCCAGTCACAGCCGTCCGATCCTTATGGGTGGGGGGGAAGGGTTTAGATCACGCCACGTCACCCAGCCTTTAATTCCCCTCATTTACTCTGCCGGCACCAACCACCATTCACTCACTCACTCTCTCTCTCTCTCTCTCTCCAGTTCCTTCTGCCGGCGGCTCCTCACGCCGTCCACTTCCCGGCGAAGACACGGCGACGTGGGTTACAACGGTGAATCTTCCGGCGACGCATCTACCAACACCTACGTGCCTTCCATCCACCAACGGCTCCTCATGCCGTCCACTTTCCGGTGAAGACACGGCGATGCCACATCCACCGGTGAATATTCCGGCGACGCATCTACCAAGCATCCAAGCCTTACGCCGGTGACATAGGGGACTCAATCTCACTGTACACCGACGACACCTCGTGGACACGGCGACGCCACATCCACCGGTGAATCTTCCGGCGACGCATCTACCAAGCATCCAAGCCTTACGCCGGCGACATAAGAGACTCAATCTCACTATACACCGACGACACCTCCTGCCTTCCATCGACCATCGACTCCTCACGCTGTCCAATTTCCGGTGAAGACACGACGACGCCACATCCACCTTCCGGCGACGCCACGTCCACTTTCCGGCGAAGACATGTCTCTTTTCTCTCTTCCCCCCTAATACTGCTATTTCGTGTAAGTTCTGTAGATTTACCCATTTTTTTATTGAAAATTGGGAACTGATATTGGAACGCTTGCTCAATTACAGTATTGATTTTGCGATATGTATATTGATTTTGGAATCTGTATATTTTGTGGTAATTGCGTTGAGTATTGCCCAACAAATTGTTTATCAATGACTGAAGAATATGAGCTTTCTACATATTGTTTACATTGTTTTGTCTGAAAAATCAAGTCTAACTTTCTAAGAGGAATTTTGGTGACAAATGCTTGAAAACCCGACTTACTTTGTTGCGGAAATTAATCAGGCGTGGTTCCTTTTCCCCCATTGGTTATGTATCTTGTTGGTTCTTATTTGCTTTTGCCTTATTTTACCGTTCCTTCATTTCTTCATTGTCTTAGATTGTAGTTCATTGGATTTTACACTTCTTGAATTGGGAATTGCAAAATGGGAATTTCGAATTTATGTTTATAAAAATAGCATATTATAGAGAAAAGTGATGTTTACAGTTTATAGAGAAAAGTGATGTTTCATATAAATATCATATTATAGAGATAAATATCATATTATAGAGAAAAATAGCAAGAGCTTTTTAATGACTGCTGTGGCCTTTATCTGCTACTACGTCCTAAGACTTGGCATCTTGTAGCAGATTTTGGTCTGTGTAGACTTGGCATCTTGTAGCAGATTTTCATCTTTCTGAGAAAAGTGATGTTTGCAGTTTTGGGGTGGTTCTTGTAGAGATCATTACGGCAATGAAGATGGTTGATTTCTGGCAACATCACACTGAGATTAATTTGGCTTCGTTTGGAGTAGACATGCTTGGAAAAGGTCATGTGAATGAGATAATAGAGCCATTCCTTGATCCACACAGGGATGCTTGGACTCTAACATTTGTTCACAAGGTGGCTGAGTTGGCTTTCAGATGCCTTGCTTTTTGTAGGGGCATAAAAGATACAAGAAGTTTTAGCTGAGTAAAAGTATTGTAGACAGCTTTTTTCAGCTAGTTAGCCTAGTGATCCGATGACAAGTGAGAAGCTGGAATAAGGTACCTAACAACAACATTTATTGAAGATTATGCAGAGCTTGGGGAATTGAATATAAGGTCTCAGGGAAGTTGAATATTTGTGTATTTTGGCTGTATATTTTTTATAAGTAGTATGTTGTCTTACTACTTGGTATCTGTGGATATGATGTACAGACAGTTTACCTTTAATAATACACCAGCAATCATGCATGCTTGATTGAAGCTCTTTGCAATTCCATAAGCCCTGTCAAGTTCATTTTTACTTGAAAAATGATACAACTTTGTCACTAGCTCTTTTGAAAATATATCGTGTTTCTTTTCTCTAAAAGTGACTGATGGTTTATGCTAGATAAAAAAAACACAATCGTTGAAAATTTGAAAATATACATTTACTTCCCACAATATGAAAGTAATCAAGTAATGTAACTAAATAATTTTCAAGAACAAGGTATTTCTCCCATTTTGGGCAAGCAACAACTTCATAACCGCTAACAACTTGGATATCCATTCAAAAGAAAGTAAAGTAATGAAACTAAATAATTTTCAAAAACAAGGTATTTCTCCCATTTTGGGCATACAACAACTTCATAACCGCTAACAACTTGGATATCCATTCAAAACAAAATAAAGTAATGAAATTAAATAATTTTCAAGAACAAGGTATTTCTCCCATTTTGGGCATTCAACAACTTCATAACCACTAACAACTTGGATATCCATTCAAAACAAAATGATCATCTATACTTTAGGCATGGAAGAGTTCCAAAATAGAAAAAGCTACATAGGCCCTATCATGAACAACTTTCATTTGAAAATATAGCTTCCAAGTGTCATCGAGGTTTGACTTGAAAGCACGTTGAAGTCTCCAAATACTCTTTCGCCTCCGGATTGGATATGGTTTGAACCAAGCATGTTGAACTCCCTCATTAGTTTCTTGCCATTGAATTGGGCACGGTTTGAACCTTGAGACAAACTTGACAACAAATTGTCATCCAAGCCGGCCTACATAGGAAAAATAGAATGATGAAGAGATAAGTAAATAAAAGTTGGCACCCAAAGACGAATAGAGCATAATGTGAAACATGGTACGCTTACGCTTAACATTTCGGTAAAACTTGGTCCGCACATGTCTTTTTCAACATTGTCAGGATCAAAGTTACTCCAAGTATAGAATGACAAAATTAAAAGTTCTTATCAAAATAAAAAGGTATGCATATATGTACGCTATTAGAATACCTCATGTGGTAGCGATGGATCTTGATTTTCCTTGTCATGATTTGGACATCCCAAAGAGTTGATCATCATTTGTTTCCTCTTCTTTGGTTTCTTCTCTACCCAACTTTTATGTCGTTTACTTCCTCCTTTTTGTGGACCATCCCCTTTTTTTATGCCCTTTACATTCCCAACAAGACTTTCAATGGCATTCTTATCTACACCTTTATTACCATTAGGTTCACAACCATGATCCGTACATTCATAATGCTTCTTCCTAAGCTCTTCAATTTCTTTATCCAATTCTTTTATCCTAGTTTTGTAGAGGAGGTACCCATCCTTAAATTCGGAAGCCTTATGTGCCAATCTCACCGCATCGGGCCAAAGCTCCCTATACCGATCACGTACATCCAAAGCTTCACTTCGATGAACATCTAGACCATCTTCTTCTAATGCACAACCATCTCTTGCTCCTCTTGTCCATCTCTTGAGAATATATGTCTCGGGAATATACTTAATGCCAAGTACATCGAGAACCTTCAATGCATGTCCACAAAGTATTCTCACCGTTTCAAATTTATTACAACTACATGACAAGGTTGCATTCTCTTCATCATGTGTCACAACATACACTCCCTCCTCATCACAAGAAACGATCAAATATTCTTGCAACCTACCCCTTTCTTGTTTCTTTCCAACAAGAGCTAGTAGAATTTTCTCCCATTGTTGTTGAAATAACTCAAATATCTTTGGAGTATAAACTTTCCCCGCTTGCTTTAATAAAGGCAAACAAGAAACTTTTACTCTAGGCATTTTTTCCTTTGCATTGTACTCCGCTTCAACCTCTCGGTATCTTTTGTCACTTACAACCATGGCAAATAACTTGAAAAAAGTAGGTATATCAAGTTTAGATTTCAAGGACTTCTTTAGTTTGGCATTCATGCGCTCACTAAGTTGTGTACTTCGCACCCCTAAAGTAACCATTGTCTTCATGTAACATCTAGCCCACTTTTCCTTCAAGGCATAAGTTCTCTCTAACCAACTATGTCCATGTACTTTATACTTTTTAAGCAATGCCTCCCACTCTTTCCAAATTTTGTCACATCCTCATATTCAAACATTAGGGCTTTAAAATTACTCAAAAAACATGAATCACATCCTTCATCAAATTACCAAGATGTTTAATAGCATTTTGCATAATATGAAAGGTACACAAACCATGTCGTACCTCCGGCATAACAACTCTTATCGCATTTCCCGTCGCTATATCTTGATCGGTGAAAAGGGTAGTAGGCTTCTTAAAATTATGTGCCTAAAAAAATGTACTAAAACCCCAATCTAATGACACTTGTGTTTCGTCGTATAATAAAGAAGCTCCGAAGATGACTTGTTCCCTATAGTGATTAAACCCAATAAACACTCCAAGAAGTCTATGATCTTTATTAGTAGTAAATGTAGTGTCAAGGGTCACAATGTCACCAAAAAGTTCATAATCCATGCGCATCCTTCCATCCGCCCAAAAGATATTAGTAATTTGTTCCTCATTATCCAATTGAAATGCATAAAAGAATGATGGATCTTGTGATGCTTGATCTTTGAAACTCATCAACAAACTTCCCACTTCTCCAAATTGCAATCCTCTTTCGCGTTTGGTCCGAAGGTAATTTTTTTGATCTAGCGAAAGAAATGCAACATGTTCCCTTCCTTCGGATTTCACGCTAAACAAATCAAAAGATTTATTTTGTGTAAGCCCGGCATCATATGCCAAATCAACTTCTACCGCTTGACTTTCGGTTATATTTCTTTGACATCGCAAAAGATGAACACATATTGGAGCATGGAGGTCATGGTTATGTTCTCCATTAAAGTCCGAAACATGATACTTACATTTCTTTCGATCAAATACAATTTTCATCCCTACATGACAACCCATTCTTGTCTTGGCTCTAGGAGCGTTATACAAATGGTCACGTTTATCAATCTCCCGAAAACCCTCTTTGTTGCACACAAATTTTTCAGAGGTGACAACTTCATCTTTACGATTTTTGTTTGAATAATCCTTGCGCACACCAAAACCCATTTTCCCTCCATAATCCACCCAAAATTTCCATGCTTCCTCCCGGCTATCAAATTCCATACCATTTTTAGGTACCCAATCATCAACGCTGCGTTTGAATATAAATTCATTACTTCTTACTTGAACAAGTGTAGACTACATAACCATATAACATAAATGCAATTCATAAATTTTAAACTCCATAAACAATATCATTTTCAATACATGCATTGGTTGTACATTCGAGGCTGATCTCTTTCTTTAGTGAGGTTTGTACATAGTCATCTTGGGATTAAAAAACAGAATATGAAAATATATCTACATCTGGATTCTGGAAACTAAATACAGTATGCTCCAATGCTCCAAAACTAAATATGCTCAGTGCACAATGCTCCAAAACTTCACAAAGAACAGCACACATAAGTATTCAAATTTCTAGGTACTTGAAGTTACAGTAAGTTATCAAAACATGGAGTAGTACATCACAAAACTCTGATCATATATTCTTGAGTTTTGCCAACTCTGATCATTGCTAAGCCACCAAACAGCAATAACATATGCTAGCATAAATACATTAACTAGAATGGGATCTGGGGTCTAGGTGTGGTGTTCATTGTGCACCATCAAAGTGTTGTATATTAGCATAATCAAACCAATTTACAGATCCGTTAGGATCAATTGCTGGACAAGTCCATCGCTTTTTGTTCCAACAATTTGATGAAAAATAAAGATTGATCAAGTCCATATTTAGGTACATTCATGATAAAATCCGTCACACGTCAATGTTCGGATACCTTATGGTGGCCGGAGGAGTTGACGATGATGGGTCTTCCATGGCCATGTAGACCGATTTTCTCCTCCAGTGACGAGCTGTAAATCGGCGTCGCCAGAAGGTGGGGAAGGTGTAGATTGGCGTCGACAGAAGGTAGGTCAGCGGTGCGATTTCAAGCCGTTGGAGGAGAAAGAGGGAGTGTCAGCAATAGATTCCAGATTAAGCATTGAGCAATTGACTTGACGCAATTACCGCAAAATCAATACTGTAATTGAGCAAGCATTCCAATATCAGTTCCCAATTTTCAATCAAAAAATGGGTAAATCCATAGAACTTACACGAAATAGCAGTATTAGGGGGGAAGAGACAAAAGAGATTTGAGAAAACGCCAACACAATAAGCAAATAAGAACCAACAAGATACATAACCAATGGGGGAAAAGGAACCACGCCTGATTAATTTCCGCAACAAAGTAAGTCGGGTTTTCAAGCATTTGTCACCAAAATTCCTCTTAGAGAGTTAGACTTGATTTTCCAGACAAAACAATGTAAACAATTTGTTGGAAGCTCATATGCTTCAGTCAGTGATGAACAATTTGTTGGACAATACTCAACGCAATTACCGTAAAATATACAGATTCCAAAATTAATATACATTTCACAAAATCAATAATGTAATTGAGCAAGCGTTCCAATAGCAGTTCCCAATTTTCAATAAAAAAATGGGTAAATCTACAGAACTTACACGAAATAGCAGTATTAGGGGGGAAGAGAGAAAAGAGACATGTCTTCGCCGGAAAGTGGACGTGGTGTCGCCGGAAGGTGGACGTGGCGTCGCCGTGTCTTCACCGAGAATTGGACGGCGTGAGGAGCCGCTGGTCGATGGAAGGCAGGAGGTGTCGTCGGTGTACAATGAGATTGAGTCTCCTATGTCACCGACGTAAGGCTTGGATGCTTGGTAGATGCGTCGCTGGAAGATTCACCGGTGGATGTGGCGTCGCCGTGTCCACGAGGTGTCGTCGGTGTACAGTGAGATTGAGTCCCCTATGTCGTCGGCGTAAGGCTTGGATGCTTGGTAGATGCGTCGCCAGAATATTCACTGGTGTATGTGGCGTCGCCGTGTCTTCACCGGAAAGTGGACGGCGTGAGGAGCCGCTGGTCGATGGAAGGCACGTAGGTGTTGGTAGATGCGTCGCCGAAAGATTCACCGTTGTAACCCACGTCGCCGTGTTTTCGCTGGGAAGTGGACGGCGTGAGGAGCCGTCGGCAGAAGGAACTGGAGAGAGAGAGAGAGAGAGAGTGAATGGTGGTTGGTGCCGGCAGAGTAAATGAGGGGAGGCAGAGTAAATGGGGGAATTAAAGGCTGGGTGACGTGGCGTGGCGTGATCTAAACCCTTCCCTCCCACCCATAAGGATCGGACGGTTGTGACTGGGTCACAGCACCACTGCTATAACCCTGGATCGGGATCCCAAAACCATCAAGCAACTCAGAGGTTTCTTTGGCTTCACAAGCTATTATAAGAAAATATATCCCAAACCATGGACTCCTTAACAAAAACTCACAAGGCTCTTACAAAAATATACTTTCTAATGGACACATGACTCACTCAAAGCCTTTGACCAGCTTAAAGCTTCCATGATTAGCACTACTATCCTAGCCATCCTTAACTTTTCTGTACCTTTTGTGGTTGAAGTAGATGCAAGTGATCAGGGAGTGGGGGCAGTCCTCATGCAAGGATGTAGGTCATTAGCTTAATTCACTAAAGCTCTTGTTCCTAGAGCCTTGGCTATGTCAACTTATGAAAAAGAACTGATATCTCTTGTTCAAGTTGTCTTGAATTTGTGTACTTAGCAATTTTAAGTAATGGCTAATCACTAGCGCCTCAAGTACATCCTTGGATAAAAACTTACCTCCTTATTGTTATAAAAGCGTCTATCCAAATTGTTGGGGTTCATATTTGACATCCAATACAACGCATGAGAAGAAAATAGAGTTACAAATGCTCTCTCAAGGTTACCGTCAGGAGTTGTTGATGAAGGCCAATGTCAAGCCATCTCTTAAGTCACCCCAACAGTTAAGATGAAGACTGCTACATACAACAACAGACCCAACAACTCCTACTAGACCCTTATGCCACTTTAAAATTCACTTATGACCAATGGAATTTAAAATACAAAGGCAAATGGTGTGTGGGGTGCCATAGGGACCTCAGAAGTCAAACAATGCAGACTGTACTCCTCTAGATTGAGGACACTCAACCACCACAATGACTTGCAAAATAGTAGTTGGCTTATTCTTTTGGCCCTTCCTTAAGCCTGATGTTAAGTACTGGGTGAGGCTGTAACATCCCGGAAATTCGGAGCTCCATCGTCCCGAACTCCCAGAGCATTAACCTACCACATGACATTAAACCTGTCAAATCCTGTTTACTAACACATACTTCAAACATCTAATTTGACATCAACTCAAATTCTTTAAAATACAAGATTTCAAGACTACTTAAACTTAAACTAGTTTTACAACTTAAAACTTCCAAAACTTAAAGTTAGGTTCGTCACCGAACTAAAGGCTAACAGTACCGATCCAGGTAGGGGTCTTACTATACAGTAATAATGGCCTCGCCGAAATCTCACTCAGACTCTAAACCCATTCCCGAACATTCTACAACTGATCATTACTTGCAAAAGGGAGTCAAACGAAGGGTGAGCTTTTGAGAGCTCAATAAGGTCATTCAAGGAATAATCGAAAGAATTACAAAACAACTCAAGAGTTCATCCGAGGATAATTTCTCAAAACATTTCAACAATCATGAATAGTTTGGTAATTTCCAAAACCATCATAATCAGTCATAAGCATATACCAAAAACAACCCAAGACAATCATAGACAGACACTAAAACAAAAATTAACAATCAACAAAGTTTCCAAAATGAACATTAACAGTTATAACCAAATACCAAAACGATCATCTGAAGATCATTTCCAAGCGATCATGTTTAAATGCAATGATGATTTTTAAAAGGGTTTTAAAATGAACACAGATACTTCAGGAGAAATAGGGGAAGGGGTTTTGGACAATCACAGATAGTTTGATCACAATATAGGGAGGAGCTTCACTCGATTCCCTTCAATCAGATAACAAGACATTCATTTGAACATCGATCACAATATGGGGAGGAGTTTCACTCGATCCCCTTCAATCAGATAACAAGACATTTACTTGGACATCATTCTCAAAACAATCATTGTAAGATAGAATGTAAACAAATTCAGAAATGTTGATCCTGGGCATAAGCAGTGCCATTCAGGCAATGCGCAAAAAGTGTACATATGCAATGCATGATGTACGATAACTAGACCTTCTCATTAAGGTACTAGCTCTGCATAATTAGGCAGGTTCAGATCCCTTATAATGCCTCCCCATAGAACAGATTCCCAACTCAACACAAAAAGAATAGTCACAAAATCAACAAGAAATTCGCTGCTTAACATCAATAAAATGAGCACCAAGATGAATATAAATAATCAGAACAATTAAGGTTTCAATAACAATTAAGCGCATACTGATATAATTCATCACTCAGAATTTCGAGAATAACCACAAACAAATAACAAGAACGATTGCGAACAGTTATTGAATTTAAGCCCAATAATTTAGAAGAACGAATACAAACAATTAGTGAATTTTCTTAGCATGTGATACAAGGTGAGCATCGATAAAATATCCAAACGACCGATTCATGTTTAATATTAGGGGTTGCTTGGCAATAACATTCTGATATCCAATGCATATCTCACTGTTTGACAATAGTTCTAAGCAAATCGAAAAAATACCTACGAACACCAGTTATCAAATTAGGGTTCGAATAAATATCCTTACCCGGGGTTCAGATAAAAACTCTTATCTGGATTCGAAACTAAGCTAATCTAACCGGAAAGTCTGTTACTTTAACCTAGTGTTATTAAAGGCGCAGGCGCACCTAAGGCGCAAAAGGTCCTTGGAGGCCAGGCGCACGCCTTTTCGAAGTAAGGCGCAATATTAAAATAAATAAATAATAGTGCATAAAAACAATAAAATTAAGTAAAAAAAACCTTAAGATAATACAAAAACTAATAACGTGAAAAATAAGTATAAAAACATAACCAATATCACCAATGAGTTGATAAGGCACAAGCCAAAAACCATGGTTTAAGTGCAAGCAATAGCCAATGAAGTAAAACACTCTAAATAGGATGTGCAAGCAAAAGTTAGCAAGTTTCAAACAGGTATGAATGTATGATTCCCTAAGAATTCCCCTTCCCTTTCTTAAACTCGTGTGGCACCATTTCCCGTAGCAGCTCTTACCTCACCCGGTGAAGATTCTTCCATTAGCTCTGCTCGCATTTTTCACCGAAGATTGTTGGTACAAGAATTACACCCACATTTCAGTGAAACTAACACTATAGAATGACTAAAATATGGAGGACCCATAGCACCCACATGGCCACAAAATGAAATCAGAGATTGGAAAGCAGACAACTACTCTTTATTATCAAACTGAAAGGAAGCTAATTAGAGTGAAGGAATTCACAATCTTTTAGAATTTTCAATCCCCAGCAATTATATGCCCCAAACAATGTAGGATCAATTGTGGTGACCAATAACAGGGGGCTAAGTCTAACCAAACACCACATTGAACAAACACCACATTGAACACTAAATTGTAGGACTGTAACAACAAACACCACATTGAACAAACACCACATTGAACACTGAATTGTAGGACTGTAACAACAAACACCACATTGAACACTGAATTGTAGGACTGTAACAACAAACACCACATTGAACACTGAATTGCACAAACACCACATTGAACTGTAAAAAATCAAGCTGTTTATTCATAAGCTAGCGAATCAACTTGTTCGAAGTTTGTTCATGGTGGTTCATCTGCCCTAAATCATTGAGCTAAACAGCTAAATAGCAAAACATTGAGCAACGAGCAATTGAGGTAGCACTTCGCCGCACTGTTGCAGCAGCAGAACATATAAAATGGGAGGGAAGAGAGTAACGAACCAGCAAAATCACTGGTGCAGGTGAGAAGCTGCTTCGATGGAGCAGCCGAGCAACAAAAGGAAGAGAAACAGCTGCAGTGTTAGCTGGAGCAGCGACCGGAGTGACGAGCTTTCGATGGCAACGGGAAAGGCGATGCGGCAGGTGAGAGATAAGCTGCTTCGGTGGAGCAGTCGAGCTCGAGCAACAAGGCGAAGAGAAACAACCGAAGTGTCGGCCGAAGCAACAGGATTTTGGCGGCGATGCGGTAGGTCACAGGTGAGAGAGAAGCTGCTTCGGTGAGACAGAATTGGATGTTTAAAAGTGAAATGTTTGTAAAGAAAATCCACTGTTAAGGTAAAGAAGAGATGATGGCACATGAGCACATCCAACGGCTATGGGTTATACGCCTGGACGTGCGCCTCCCGTGCTGCGTAGGGCCTTGCGCCTGGTCAGTCCAGGCGCGGGCCTTCTTGAATGCGCTGAGCCTAGCCTAGGTGAGGCGCGAGTGGTGTGCCTTTGCGCGCCTTGCGCCTAGGCACGCGCCTTGGCGCGCTTTTTATAGCACTACTTTAACCTAAATGGAATAATTCAATTATTAGTATACAGTATATACCACGATATTATGAATTCAATACTAATGCACATATACACCCAGAACGGCCCCTCACAGAATATGTAAAATTACCAAAATGCCCCTTATGTGTAAAATTACTAAAAACACCTATCTCACACTTAGATTACCAAAACTGACTCTCCGTAAATAGAATCACTAGAATATCCTTATTGCATGTGAATTTATCCAAAAATACTTTTTATAGGTAAAATTACCAAAATATCCCCCTCCGGGTGACAAATTACCAAAACACCCCCAGGGATTCCCGACACCAGAAAATCTCAAAAACATCTTAAAACACTATTTTAAGCATCTTGAAGATGCTCAGTACACAATCTCAAGCAATTATAGAGCAATAAGTAAAGAGATTGAGTTTGAGATACTTGATAAGGAGATTTAAATGGTTCAGCTTGAACTACCTTCAAGCCTACATCCAGCCTTTCAAGGAAGTCTCTTACAAGAGCACTAGAATTCACTAGCAACAATCTTCTTCTTCTGGGTCAAGATCAAAACCCTTAGAACACTTGGTGATACCTCCACAACAAGCAAAAGTCTTGAATCCACAAAGCTCACTCAAGACTTGACAAACCCAAGTCTTGATCACAATCATTTTACAAAGATCAATTGTGTACAAAGAAACACTCTTGAAAGGAAATGAGTACAAATGAAGCTCTAGTACAATAGAGAGATGAGAGAATTGATGACTTGAAGAATGCTCACTCTTAATCAAAGAATTGCTAACAAAGATGCTCTCTTTAATGATGTAAAATCATGAAGATGAAGAGAGAAAAGTTTAATCTATAAGCCTTAATATTTCTCTAATGAATGGAGGCTTAGAATATGATTTTCATTATGTATGATGAAGCTCCAAATCATTTATATAGAGAAGGTATGAAATATAGCTGGTAGAGGCATTAAATAAGCAAAACTGCTATTGTAGTCGGCTGTATTCCCAATGCAGTCGACTTCCCTCTAACCTAGCTGTTGGGATCTTGTCCTAAAAAATAGCCGTTGGAACTGAATTTTGACCAATGTAGTCGACTGCATTACGCTACTGCCTGTCAGCTGTCACACATAACCTCTTTCTTATTTTGGGCATAACTTGTTTTAGAAAAATTGGATATAGGTGTTGTTTTTTGTGTTGGAAATCTAATCAAAAGTTTTATCAAAATATGAAAGGTTTAGCAACAAAAACAATTTTTTAGAAAATCTGAGTAAGCTCTAGAATTCACTCATTTTCAAGAACCACACTTGTGTGAATGATTATGAACTCACATGCAATGCACAAGGTGTCCTAAGGTCATTTTAGGACATAGTCATCAATCTAAGAATCAAACCAAGAATAGTTACATAATAGTAAAGATCAATCATAATTGATAGTAACTTAACCTATGCATTCTTTCTTGCTCTTTGACATTGGACTTGATGAAGCTTCCATAGCATATCCACTATAGCTTTAAGCTTTTTTATCTTTAATCCATCTATCCAACTTCTCAAATGTGTCTTCATGAGTGTGTATGTGTATACATGATAAGAATCCACTCAAAGCACACATTAAAACATAATCAACGTGTAGTTATCATCAAAACAAGATGTAAGTCTAAGTTATCCAATCATAGGGCTAACAACTTCCTTATAGACTCTATCTCTCTCTCTCTCTCTAGTCCAGCAGTAATTGCAGAGCCCCATTCATCTCATTAGATGGTTAATGTGTCCTCTATTTGACTTTTTTGGGGAAAGTTTCTCTTGCTATTATTTTTCCTTTAGACCAAAAATATCATCATGATTTTACGTTCTTTACTTTTCTTTTTCCATAAATTTTGTAAGACTTTAATGTTTTAAGTTACACAAGGATCGCATGTGCCCGAAGAACTAGTGAATGTTTTAAGAAACTTACCGTGATGCTAAGTTATTATCTTTTGATTCACTTCTTCTTCAAGGTAGAAGAATATCTCACAACAAAAGAAAATCAGAGTTAACTCTTACCAAAATTTAATTTAATTAAATTAAGAGAATCGTGATAATAAGGATCAAGTTTTTTAAGGGACGTAACTGACCTGGATCAAAACAAGCCATGCCCAAAGAACAGTTTGTGGGGGCATGATTATCATGTCGAGACGTACATTAAGAAAGTACCTACGAATCCCGCAGAAGATTGCATGGCTTCGTTTCAAGGGACACCATAAATTCAAAATGTTTTGCACGAAAAGCTAGATGCACTTTGGTCAAAATGATTTAGGGTGTGCTTATCCTCTAAGATGTCTCATGAGCCCCGACTTAGCTGCGGTGAGTAGTGTTCGTGTTCGTGTTCGTCCATCTAATTATGACCAAACTCATGCTATGGCTTTTATCTAAGACTTTGATTGTTGTTACTTTGGATGGACATCCCATTCTTCTTTGTTAAGGATACTCAAGGTAAAGCTGTAACCCATCACCACTGGCGGTTGAGCATAATGGGTAGAATTTAGAACATCGCGTCTTTGGAGTCTGTCTCTTTGGATAAGGAAATTCTTCTAGCGAAGAGCTTGAGACAAGCCATTAGCATGCATAGGTTTTGAAATTGGGAAGTAGAGGAACTTCTTTGAAGATTTATCCCTAGGGAACTAGAACTAAGAGTAAACAATTTGATGTTGGCACCTTAAAACCTGGTATGAAACGCCATGTTGATAGAGTTGTCCGACAAAATGAATTTTGTTGCGGTAATCCTAGAAGAAAAATTGCGAACATAACAACTACGAGGTCTTGAACAACTCGGTGTCTCCTCTAGGAAAGATGGACCAGATTTTAAGTTTGATGCTTACTATGTTGGAAGGATAAAGGAAAATGACTTGCCTATGTCAAGTAAGGAGGCCTTATTCTTTTTGGACCAACCAACCATCCTCGAAAAAAAGATCCTCTGGAAAAAGAATTTTGAACTTGTGGATACATTTTTCCTAATCCAGGATGGGTGTCGAGTTTCCTTGTAATATGATTTGGTGCTTCATACCTTATTCTTTTACAAGACTTTGATGCATAATACTTTGAGTATGCTCTTCAAGATTTCATGGTTTCAGACTCAATGAGGAGGATGAGGATGAGGATCTAGGATGAGGTTTCTAGCTTAGAATGATTTGTTGAAAGACCCGAAAGAGTCCCTTTTGGGTATAACAAGGATGGATATGGGCGAAATAGTTGCTTTGATTCTCTAGCTTGGGTTAAGGTTGAGGTTGGACTTCACAGTTTTCAGACCATGTTGCCAAGTGTACTAAGGCCCCATTATATCCATCAGAACAACTAGGATAGTCGTCACCATTAGTCAGATATAAGAAGTTTATAGCTAGTTTTATCTATCTGGGAACGTGGAGGCCTCTCATGCTGTTTTAGCTCTTCTTACAATCAAGTTGAGTTTGGTGATTGTGATGTCATGGGTCTATGGGTAGTTTGTATGAGAGTGGGTTATTTTATGTCTGTTTATGTCGGGTTGAGTAGATTGTACTTAGCCAAAGTTGGTTGACTTCGGGACTACTTAGAGTTAAGCTGGCTTTAGGAGTTTCCACAACCTGGTATGTTTTCTTTTCGTCTACATATCCATTGTCTTATTTTTTTGAGATAGCCCTTTGCAAAGTGTGAGAGGCTATGTGCTCGATACGGTTGTGGACTTACGTGAACATGACAAAGTTACATGCTACCTTTCTGTGAGACCCTGATCTTAATTAGCTTCTAGTCATTTTATTAAGTTTAAACATATTTAAATTTGATTGAAATAATATAATTTTGTTACATTATTTATCTACGTAAAATAAATATTGAAATTAAGTTATGGGCCAAAATATAATTATGTAAAACTTTGGGGTAAAAAAATAATTATGCAAAACTTTGGGACTAATATGCAGATATCAAGTGGTGGTATTAGTGGCATTCAATGTGTAGTCTTTGGATTGATTGTTGGAGGACATACCACCTCCTATTATTTGGTGGTGAGCAATCAAAGGAAAATAAGAAAAAAAAAATAGGAAGAAACTTAAGTGGATAAATTAGAAACAAGAGAGAGAGAGGTGAAAGACTCCTCTTAACCCATTCGGCCACAAGGATAATGGAAAGAGTAAAAACAAAGATAAAGGAGGAGAAAGAAAAGAAAAGGGAGGAATGGAGGAAGAGAAGAAGAGAACAAAGAACAAGTGAGAGCATGAAAGTTTCTTGAATTCACTTGAGCTTGATTTGTTTGGAGGTAGGTTATCTTGTGCTTTTAGGTTTTTAAATCATGCATGAGAAGTATTATGAGTAGTGAAATACTTATAAACTTGCTTGTAATGATCTTAAGTGAGATATTTTAATTTTATTTGAAAAGCCTGCAGAACAGTCATAAAAATAAAATAACTTTGATGCCTAGAAATGTATATTTTTAGTTAAGGTATGAGTTTGGTTATTTTATATGTTGTACTACTAATGTGTAGAGTATACACACCAAAGTTTAGATTATTTCAAGTATTATTACTATGGTTTAAAATTCGTGGCTTGAAACATGTACTGTGAAACTGTTGTTGGACAGATTCTAAAGTCTATCTTTGGAAGGGCTTAACATGACTTTAAAATGATACTTTTGAGTCAAATAAAATACTAGTATTTTTTGTCTTTACGTTTAGTTTTCAGAAATATATATTGACTGTAGAGACCTTGTAATTAAATTGTTATGATTTTCTGAGTATAGACTACTCCTGCTGCAAATTGAAATACTAGGCAGATTATATAACCCAAATTAGTAGTTCCTTGTGTTGGGCTTAATGGTGAATAACTAGGTAAATTTCAGGTCTTAAATGGACACTCAAATATATACATAATAATATAAGTATACATATGGGTAGGGTACTTAAGGAAGAACATTAAATTATTTCTTGCTTGATTACCGAATTAGTTTGCGCATTAGAGATTAGTTTACATGTTTTGCATGTGTTGTTTATAATATGGCAAATATGACTTGAGAGGGGATTAAACCTCTTTTGAGGTATTTGGTGACATTTTTGTTGACATATGTACATAATTATGCATGTCACACGAAGGAGGAGGAAAAAGTGAGTTGAGGGTGTTATTTCCTTGGGTTGGAAGTTATCCGGCTAGGGTTCTCATTCTCGTTCACATCTCGATAGTACGTACTAGCTATGCCTACTACTTCCCGAAAGAAATTATTGGCATGCCTGTGATGATGTTGGACTTCTTCTATCGAACCCGTTATATCTGTTGGTTGCAATACGAAAAGTCTCTCGCACTCAGGGAAGGTTTGCTTGTGCATGAGGGGCATATTTGCATCTTGATATTCTTGTACTTGGCTCATATTTGTCTTAAACTTGTTTCTACTGTTTCGCCATACTTATTGAGATCAAGTCAGTATTTGGGTCTTCCTTGCCATTCTCGTATATGTTTTACAAGATTTCAAATCTTGCTCGATATGCTATTCTTGTTTCTTTTGAAGGCAAGTGTTAGCAAATGTTTGTAAGTGATACTCGACATGTTAAAATTATTCTTAAGTACATATGTATCATCTGTTCAAGTGACTTGCATGTTTGTTCTAACCATTCATAATTTAATCAATTCATTTTTGGACTTAGAATCACTGGATACCCTACTGAGCCATCATGCTGACCCATTCGCGATACTTTTTTTTCTAGGTTCGGAGTCAGAATATTTGCCTGGGGACGAAGGGGATTACCTTGGGGAGAATCAAGAGATTACGCTGGGTGAGCAAAGTTTTAGTTTTTCTTCTTTTGTTTTGGAGTGTAGCACTTGTATAGGAAAGAGGTGGTCTCTAATATAATGTTATGTTCAGTCTTTTCATTTATGGATGAATGTAACGTTTAAGCCATACTTCTGTTGTTTCTTCAAAGGTTTGTAGTGAAGCTCTGTTTATCCTTGAGGTATATATGTTAACCATCTTGTTTAGCGTTGCACCCCTTTCGGGGGGTGTGACATTTAGTGGTATAAGAGCTATAGTTGCTTAAAAGCCAGGCTAAGATCTTCGGAATTGATTAGTTTATTTAATTTTGAAATTTGGTGTGGCCTAAACATACCTTTTCACCTTTTCAGGTGTGATATATGGCGGGCCAGAAAGAGGAAAGTACTGTGGGACAAGGTACACATTAGTAGTACAACATATAAAATAACCAAACCCATACCTTAAATAAAGATATACATTTCTAGGCATCAAAGTTATTTCATTTTTATGACTGTTCTGCAAGCTTTTCAAACAAAATTAACATATCTCACTTAAGATCATTACAAGCTAGTTTATAAGTATTTCACTACTCATAATACTTCTCATGCATGATTTAAAAACCTAAAAGCACAAGATAACCTACCTCCAAGCAAATCAAGCTTAAATGAATTCAAGAAACTTTGGTGCTCTCATTTGTTCTCTTCTTCTCTTCCTCCCTTTCTTTCTTTTCTTTTCTTTCTCCTCCTTTATCTTTGTTTTTACTCTTTCCTTTATCCTTGTGGCCGAATGGCTTAAGAGGAGTGTTTCACCTCTCTCTCTCTCTCTCTCTTGTTTCTAATTTATCCACTTAAGTTTATTTCAATTTTTTTATTCTTTTCCTTTTATCACTCACCACCAAATAATAGGAGGTGGCAAGTCCTCCAACAATTAATCCAAAGACAACACGTGGAATGCCACTAATACCACAATTTGATATTTTCATATTAGTCCCAAAGTTTAATTTCAATATTTATTTTATGTAGACAAATAAGGTAACACAATTATATTATTTCAATCAACTTTAAATATGTTTAAACTTAATAAAATGATTAGAAGTTAATTAAGATCGGGGTCTCACACTTTCAATTCATTTACTTCTATGAATTGAAGTTCTAATTTTGAATTACAAAAAAGTCAAATTTAGTTGGTTATAGTTTGAAAAAGAAGAGTTCAAATTAGATATCATGAGACTTGACTAGATTTAAGTATATAACATAAAATCTAATGAAAACTATTCGGATTCCATAGGATTTGGACGAAAAACAATTACTATTATGTGTAACCATTTGATTCCCATTAAACCCACCGACCACACTGCCACTATAGTCACACAGCCACCACCACACCACCTTCTTTGCCACCCCATCGCTGCCGTCATGCTGTCAGCACCACCATCACTACCATTGTCACTACTGTTACCATCACTACCACCACCACTAGACTGCCACCAACGGCCCCGATGCACCCACCATCATTACAATCACTAGATTTCTCTTTAGTGCCACTTTATCACCACCACCACCACCACCAAAAGCATAGTCATCATCACCACCACCACCACACCACAACAATCGTCATTATTGCTGCCACGCTTACTAATTTTCCACACAACCACCCCCATTGCCAATGCCACACCATCACCACCCTCATCACATTCGCTTGTAGTGCCGCCACACCAACACTTACACCATGACTACAACTCACTCATTACCACCACCTTGTGCTTGCATCAGCACATGAAATCCGGTTTCCTAATTTCTTTTAGTCATAAGCTGAGAACATAATGTCCTCAAAATTAAGCGATAATTATGGCAAACGCTTGAGGCTAGTGGGTAATTGCAATCAACCTCATCGACTTTCTGAATTTTACATGTCAAGCCAGAGTTTGAAAGATTCGTAATACATATACCCTTCCGTTGTAACACTATTTTATTCTATAGGTTTTTTTTGCTTATGTCAGCATATTGTATTTTAAAAATTCCAATACAGCCCTTTACACCCCTTACCTTTGAACACACCCACCCCACCTTTAACCTTCACGCTCTACAAATTTACACACACACATGCACACGCACACATATACGCGCAACTTTGGTTGAGTCACGCATGGTTACACACAAACACACAGTGTCTGAATAAATTACACATAGGCACAAAAATACACACACACACACATTGATTTGATTCAACTACAATCACCACCCTGGCGACGGCTACGGTGACAGCCATAGGTGCGTGTGTTTGTGGGTGTGGATGTGTTTTTGTTAACATGGTGAGTCTATGAAGTGAATTCCTTATTGTTCCAAATGAAGGAAACAAAATTGCATTCCAAATCCAATTATCATGTTTAAATCAAATTGCTAAAAAAAATGGTTCGAAAGAGAGTTTCAAATGGTTCCAACAAAGTTGATAAGCAAAACCAATGGAATAGATACTATTATTGTATAAGTTAGCCTCCACTCTAGTGACAACTAATTCCCCATGAGCTGCATGGTAGTATAAGTGACGAACAAGAGAGAATCAGAGATCGGGAACTAACACATATGAGATATGGAGAGTTGAAAGTCAAACTTTTAGCGATAGCTTGAAAATTTGGGCTAGAAGTTCCAAATTTGTTGTGTGCTTTCTCTATTTACCTCCCTTATCAATTTTATTGATGCCACTGAGCAACCCTGATCACTTACTTAACCTGGTTCAAGTGTAGATACCCCTATTTTCATTAATTTATGAGCATTTATATAACATGTAGGCTTTTCCTTCTAGAATAGGCTTTAAAGTAATTTGCAAGTGAAAGAGGTACCTGCCAGTTCACTTTTATACCATCAAGTACACCTTGAAGGTTAAGGTATACCGATCGGGAAATGGTACTCTAGACTTTTAATATTTATCTAGTGGCAGCTAGCATTGCGACCTAATCTGTTTGTGCAACTTTTATGTAGCCCTAGGCCTCAAGCCTCTATATAAACAACCCACAAACACGCCGCAAAATGTGGAGGATTAAAATGTCGGCCAGGATAGGGAAATTGGGTTGTGGAATATTAAAATGCGAAGAGAGAAATAGAATAAAATAGCACTTACAGAATCTTTCTTAATTTTGAAAAGTGGTCAATTTTCTTGGGACAACCCAAAAAGAATATATGATCAATTTCTTAGTACAAATGGAGTATATCGGTTGGTAGAGGGTGCTCAAGTCTTTGAATAACTCTTAGTGGTAGGGTTGCATCTCTAATCTTTTTGTGTGAAGCTTTTCTGCAGCTCTACGGCCCCAGTCCTGTATATAAACAAACCAACATGCACCCCATATACACATTGAAAATCCCCTAAAGATTGTTAGTATTCTGCAAGGCTTTTCATTGGGTTATAATATATCATGTCCCCCTCTCCCATTTGCATATTCATACATTGTTTACTAGATTTTTTGCATTTTTTGTACATCCAAACCAGCTATCATGCAATCTAGATCGAAAGGTAAAACTCTTACACTTTTTAGTTAGATTAATCCCCTCCCAGTGACCTAATTATGATCCGTGGATTAAAAAATCACTTATGTTTCAGTACTCAGATAATAAAATTTAGATATACAACAATTCCTTATCAAACTGCAAGTCATTTTTTAGGACACCTCCCTTAAGGCCAGAACTATGTGGTTTTGATCCGGTCAGTCCAATTGGGAACATACACTCAGCCCCATATCTTCAATTCAAACCAAATAATTAGGTAGAATCATCATAATCATGTAAAATAATTTGAGATCTATTTAGGGTGGTGCCTAACACAGTAACACCTTCTCGTCATATAAATTAGTCTGCGAATATGGATCTAGGGTTACGTAGGCTATATTAGCTTTATTGGTGATCTGGGCTCAATTTTAATGTTTTCTTATTTTTTTGATAATTATGTTGATTTAAATTAAAAATTAGATGCAACTTGAAAGAATAAATTCTTTGGATGCACATCGTCACAATGACAACTCTGTTGTGGACAACTTAATTGGGAAGACTAGGCTAAACATACTTGTTTTAGATTGATGATTTTACGATCTTACTTGTTTTAGTTGCAATTATATTCATATTTTTTGCTACTGTTTGTTTGTGTTGTAGAAACCACACACTCGCACCGATTCCCTAACCTACTAATTCGAGGATAATTTTTGTAACCTTTGGTCTTTTAAGACGCGAGGAAAATTCGACATGCCCTCGCCTATAAGGCCATCGTACCTAACTGCTTCTTATGTTTGGTATAAAAAAGAAATTTGCACACATATTAGTGACCATCCAATTAACTGCTAGAGTTAGGAATGAGAGGTATATTATGCAATGGAATCGAGAGAGGAACGGTAAACCAAAGTTCAAGACGAACCACACTCACCAGACTTTTCTTGAGAATATTTTATACGATTGGAGGTATGTGTTGGTTTTATTTTGTACAGGTCGGGTCAGTGTTATCAAAAGTGCGCCTAGGCGCAAGTATAGCCCAACGTTAGTGTAGCGAACTGCCTCAAAAAAATCCCCTGAAAAGAAGAATTTTAGGGAATGGCCATCTTATTTAATTAAAATTAAGGAAAATAAGAAAACGTTAAAAACATTCTAAAAATGTCCAAAGACTAACTAATATATAAAAAACAGAGAAATGAGTTCGGGGACTAAGTTACGCAGTGAGAGGTGTTAGGCAACCGCCACACCCTTTGGGTTTCTACCTCATTTCTATTGGATTTGGCCTTTGTTACCCATATAGTTGGATAACTTAGGCTTACATCTTGTTTTGATTAACTACACATTGATTATGTTCAAATGTGTGCTTTGAATGGATTATTAGTAGGCACACATGTGCACGCGCACGCGCACACACACACACACAAACGTGAAGATAGATTTGAGAAGTTGGATATATTGATTACAGTCAAAGAAGCTTAAAGTATAGTGGACTTGCTATGGAAGTTTCATCAAGTCCAATGTCAAAGAGTAACAAAAATGCATAGGCTAAGTTACTATGAATATGAATCATGATTGATCTTTACTATTATGTAACTAGTCTTGGTTTGATACTTGGATTGATGACTATGGCCTAAAATGACCTTAGGGCACCTTGGGTATTGCATGTGAGTTCATAACATTTCACACAAGTGTGTTTCTTAAAAATGAATGAACTTTGGAGCTTACTTAAATTTTCTCAAAAATGTTTTTGGAGCTAATCTTTTCATATTTTGATAAAAATTTTCGTTAGCTTACCAATGCAAAAAAGGGAACCTCAATCTGATATTTCTAGAGAAAGTTATGCCCAAAATAAGAAAAGGGGTTCAGTGAGGCAGCTGACAGGCAGTAAGGTAGTACAGTCAATTGCATTCTGATCCAGTCGACTGCATAAATGAGTGAACTTTGGAGCTTACATAGATTTCTCAAAAATGTTTTTGGAGCTAATCTTTTTATAATTTGATAAACCTTTTCGTTAGCTTACCAATGCAAAAAAGGGCACCTCAATCCAATTTTTCTAGAGAAAGTTATGCCCAAAATAAGAAAAGGGGTTTAGTGAGGTAGCTGATAGGCAGTAGGGTAATACAGTTAATTGCATTTCGATCCAGTCGACTGCATTGGTGAAAATTTAGTTTTAACGGCTACTTTCGAGCATTAAGGTCCAACGGCTAGTTTAGAGGAACCTAGTCGACTACTGTAACATCCCGGAATATTCGGAACGTTAACACTCGCTCGATCACTTACGCTAAGACAATAGTATCATCAAAACTTAGCCAAATAACACCGCAAACTGTCAAAGCAACTAAGCATCAATCAAACCATACTCTCAATCAACTGTCATAATTGAAATACCAAATGTATGTCTAAGAAAAATTTAAATAATATTATTCACCCACGCAGGGGTTCTAATGGACAATACAGTAACTTAAATTCGCTAGCTCCCTTGCCTCTAGTCCAGTTTCAAGTAATCTAATGCTGGTCACTACCTGCAGAAAGGGAGTCAAAGGAGAGTGAGCTTTCGAGAGCCCAGTAAGGTCGATCAAAGATTAAAACATCCAAACGATTCAGACGAGTTTTCATATAGAGTCAAACGAAACTTTTTAAGAGTATTTTCAATAAAACACAACATTTTGATATAAACGAACGATTCAAATGATTTTTACATTCGAGTCAAATAATATCTTTTCAAATGATTTTGTCTTTGATGAATTCATAGCAATTCGATATAAACATAGGGACGAGTATCATCTCAATCCCTTAAATCAGTAATTATTCAAAACACTTCAGGTATAATAAAAAGAGATAGGAAATATTGAACATGAGCAGTACACTATAGCAAAGCCACCTCGATAGTACTCGATACGCTTTACATATGCATATGTACACTGACTAGTTCATTTAGGTACTAGTTTAAGCCAACCAACAGACCATCCTTATAACTCCAACAATACGCACCATCCTTATAACTCTCAGGATTACTAACTTATGTCAACATTTAGGAGAAATAAATACAAACAATGGTTTACGATGATCGATTCAATACATAGATAAGAATGAATCAAGAATTCCAAACGATCGCTTTAAGGCTCAATTTAAGGTTCACGGGCAATTGAAAATATTTTTATATCAATCGAAAAGATCAACATTCAATGCAGTTTATAAAACTATTATTATAAGCATTTGAAATCAGAGCAATGAAATAGGGTTCAGAGAGAAAATCCTTACCTCGGTCCAAACTACGCGAAGCTAATCAACATCGATCCAAAAAACTTGAATTAACCTAAATTGGCAATCCATTTGTTAGAAAAAAATCTATGCTACTATACTATAAATCTAATATCAACTACCCACCACGTACTCACTTCTAACCCCGAAATCACACAACCCAAAGCGGGCTCCTCACACAGCCAACCTAACCGAAAATCTCGTACACTCCTTAATGCGTAACAATATCCCAAATTTATTATAAATTACAATAAAATACTTTTATAGCTTAAAACATTAATAAAAGTCAAAATATGAATTTTCTGAATTGTTGAATATTTTTGAATTAAATAATTTCTTTAAATGCAATAAAAACCCATAAATAGCCATAATTGTTTCTAGGTGAAAATAAAGTCCCATAATTTTTGTAACAGATTTAAAAAATATTTATAAATCATAGAAATTTAAATTAGAAAATAAAAGGCATTAAAACTATTTTTAAATTATTCATTTTGCTAAAACCAATGCGATACGAAAATCATAGCAAATCAACTGTAAAAATCACCAAGCTTCATCTGGGACTTCTTTATACTATAAAAACATTACTTTAATTTTCCCAAAACATTTTCATGAGTTTGAAGGCTCCAAAAGAATTTTAAAAGTCTAAGCTTACAGAAAATACTAAAAATACATATGATTTCAGAAAATTATAAACTTTCTCCAGAAATTCTAATATAGCTGCCATATTTAATTTATAACTTATGGTTTAGCAAAATTTTGTCGCTAAAGGTTACTGATAAAAATTTCGCCCACGAAAATCTACGCTAAATCTTGCACAAAAAGTCGTCGCTTAAATTAAACTAACCGGCTAGCATTACCAAGTTTCGGGGTATTACAACTGCAATAGCCATTTTTGCACATGTAATGCCTATAACGACTATATGTTATATCTTCTATATAAATGATTTGAGGCTTCATCATACACTATGAAAATCACATTCTAAGCCTACATTCATTAGAGAAACATCAAAACTCATGTATTGAACTTTTCTCTCTTAATATTCATGATTTTACATCATTAAAGATAGTGTCATTTTGGGCAATCCTTTGATTCAGAGCGAGCATTCTTCAAGTCATCAATTCTTTCATCTCTCTTTAGTACTAGAGCTTTATTTGTACTCATTTCATTTCAAAAGGGTTTCTTTGTACATATTTGATCTTTATAATAGAATTGTGATCAAGGCTTTGATTTGTCAAGTTTGGGTGAGCTTTGTGGATTTAAATCTTGTGCTTCTCGTAGGGATATCACCAAGTGTTGCAATGGTTTTGATCTTTATCGAGAAAAAGATTGTTGCTAGTGGATTCTAGTACTCTTGTAAGGGACTTCCTTAAAGAGGTGAATATATGATTGATGGTAGTTCAAGCCGAAGCATTTAAATCTCCTTGTCAAGTACCTCTAACTCAATCTATTTATTTATTGCTCTATAATTGCTTGTGATTCTGTAGTTAGCATCTTTATGAAATATTGTTTAGTTTGATTGAGATTCATGATTGTGTTTGGTTTAGGTTCCTAATTAAAAATCCTTATCACCCCCCTCCTCATATTATTTTATTAGTTTCAAGTGGTATAAAAGCCTCGGCTCTTGATTTTTGGTCAACACCTAGAGAGTTAAAAGATCATGGGTTCCCTAGTCTTCAGGAGAGTTCTATTACTAGACCTCCACTTTTTGATGGGTCTTTATATAGTACATGAAAAATTAAGATGAAAGTATTTTTATAATCTTTAGATTATGAAATGTGGAGAATCATTGAAGATGCCTCTCATGTTCCTACCAAGTTGATTAGGAATAAGCTTGTGCCAAATGAGAAATCCTAATTTAATGATTATGATAAAAGTATGCTTTGCATGAATTCTAGAGCTAAGAATTGTCTTGTTTGTGCTTTAAACATTAATGAACTCAATCGAGTTACTATGTGTGATTCGGCTAAGACTATGTGGGATACACTTCAAGTCACTGGTGAAGGAACTTCTCTTCTAAGAGATTCAAATATGAATTTATGGCATAGAGAATATGAATTGTTCAAATGTTTTCTGATGAATCTAGTACGGAAATGAATTTTAGTTTCAGTAAATTTATTAATACTTTGAAACAATTAGGAAAAGATTTTTCCAATGGTGATCTTCTGAGAAAGGTAATTAAGTCATTACCTAGAGATGTGATGCAAAAATCACCGCTTTTCAAGAATCAAAAGATCTCAATACCTTCCCGTTGGACGAATTAATTTTCTCCTTGATGACCTATGAAATGAAACTCAAATCATTCGGGCAAAAAGGTCCAAAGAAGAAGGAAAAGTGATTGCACTTAAAGCTTCATCAATCTTCAATTGAAAATGAGGAAGACTTGAATAACAAAGAGATAGACACACTTGTAAAGGAACTCAATGAGTTTTTCAAACTAAAGAAAGTTGGGAACTCAAACAAGAGCAAGAATGATTTAGGTATGAAGAGTATGTCATGAAAGAATAAGATAAAGAAAGAGTCAAGAAAGAAAAACTCCATGAAGATATCAATTAAAGCCATGCCTTTATGTTCTTAAGTGCCTTATGCTTGCACGTGTTGGTGTGCTTGCATAATCATTATATCATCTGAATTCGTGTGTTGTGCTTGCTTATGCATTTCATGTGATATTTACCTCATTCGGTGTAAGGAATTTTGTCCAACATTTGCATGTTTGCCTGTGCATATTCACTACCCTATACTCGGATAGATTTGCGATCCAAGTATATTCGAATTTATTGCTCAGTTTAGTGTTTTTTGTATGGTGCAAGGCTAGCGCAAAATCCTGAGTTTGTTTCTAGTAGCAATATTTTCTTCATATCAATTCTATTGATATGTTCGGCACTCAACAACCAGCTGTCTTTTATGGCATTGTTGGCTTTGGCTTTGAGTGATATTCCAAAATTCTTCTGTATCTAAGCGACCAACCACTTTGACACGTTGTTGGCTCTGACTCTTATATATAAGTTCAGTTTCGACTAAGCGACCAACCGCTATGATGTGTTGTTGGCTCCGGCTCTTAGTAAAGCTCCACTTTGTCCTTCGACACTTTCAACTTGATTTGGGGACTCCAACAACGAGCAAAGTTATTTTCACCATGACTCTCAACCTTTTCAAGTCGATTTGGGGGCTCCAGCAACACACATGGTTACCTTTTTTGTATATATAGACGATCCTTTCAAATCAATTTGGGGGTGCCGACATCTAGATATACAGTTCCACCTTGTTTGTCGACCCTTTCAAATCAATTCGGGGGCTCCAGCAACGGCCAAAGTTATTTTCATCTTGTCTAGCAACCTTTTTAAATCAATATAGGGGCTCTGGCAACAGGCAAGATTACCTTTTTTTAATATCTAGACGACCGTTTCAAATCAATTTACGGGCTCTGGCATCTAGATATACGACTCTACTTTGTCGATCGGCCCTTTCAAATTGATTTGAGGGCTTCGACAATGGCCAAGTTATTTTCATCTTGTCTGTCGACTCTTTCAAATTGATTTAAGGCAAGATTATCTTTTTTATATGTCTAGATGATCTTTTTAAATCTATTTGGGGCTCCGGCATCTAGACATATGGTCTTCTGTTCATCGACCCTTTCAAATCGATTTAGGGGCTTCGGTAGCGGATAAGGTTACTTATTTCTTTCTTTTACATGCCTAGACAACCCTTTCAAATTGATTTGGGGGTTCTGGTATATGAGTTTTGTCTGTTGACCCGTTCAAACCGATTCGGGAGTTCTGACAACAGGCAAAATTTTCTATACATATATTGTTCGACAACCAATCCTTGTTACTGTTGGCTCTGGCTTCGAATAATATATGTACCTTATTGAATTAAGTTGGTTTGACTCCTTTTTGGAGGATAAGGAGGAAGTTATGTAAAGGTTTGACCTCATATCTACATCACGGACCTCTAGTCTGTTCAGAGTCTTATGGTCTTTTTAGTGTTTTCCCTACAAAATTGTGTTGTTTTTCTTGGTGTTTACGCGCATGAGCTCCCTCACCAAGGGGCTCTATAAACACCTTATTTTTGTAATTATTTTTAATTAAATAAGTAGTGGGCATATTATTAATTAGAGTTTTGTTATTAAGTTTAGGCATAGTAATATGACTTAATTAATTAATTTGGTCCAGTCCAATCCAGTTTAGTTTTCAAGTCCAATAGTCTTGTTTAGACATGCAATAGTGAAGTGTATAAGTCTAGATGTCCGGTCCAATTAGTAATTGGTCCAGTCTAGTCCAATTATGTCAAGTTCAATTCAGACTGTCTAGATTTTATTTTAATATTTCTTTTTAGCTTGTCTAGATAATTTAGGGAAGTATTCTTTAAATTATTCCTGATCCAAAGATTAAATCAATAGTTTATATAGTTAAATATGATAAATGCCGAATCTGGTACATCCCATCTACAAAACCAGAGATAATTACAGAAAATAGGGTGATATAATGCCCCGAAATTTGAAATTTTTTTTTAAAATATGGGATGAACCGA
Organism: Escallonia rubra; assembly: GCA_033065855.1. Taxonomy (NCBI): domain Eukaryota; kingdom Viridiplantae; phylum Streptophyta; class Magnoliopsida; order Escalloniales; family Escalloniaceae; genus Escallonia; species Escallonia rubra. The sequence continues at coordinate 236,651 of JAVXUO010000701.1, read as the reverse complement.
CTGGTTTTTTATTAACCGGCCGGTTAGTTGACTTTTGTCAATCTGCAAATTTTATCACTTATTTTGACTTATCTCCAGCTAGCTGATTGGTATAAGCCAAGCTTATCAGTTCTACGCCCCATATCTCTACAAATGGGGTCCTAGAAGCTTATTCACTTTAGAGCTTGTGTACCATTTCCATGAAGTAATACAATATCTCTCTCGAGAATGCTGGCCATCCATACTCACTCAACAAGTCTTTTTATTCTTTGCATCGTGGATCATTCCAAGAGTGTACCCAAATCTCCCTGACAAGTGACTTCTCAATATAATTTAAATAGCTTTGTAGCTATGGTAAATCACATAGAATTGTCTCACATTCTTGTGATCACATTTCTATTATAAAAATTAGAAGAGTCTCTTTCATTTCCCGGTATAAGTCTAGAACCGAAATGTAAATTGCTTCCCGTAGGACCAAAGTTGAATTATGCTGGTTTTGATTTCGAGTAGTCCGACCGGATACGTAGGCAATTCGGCGTCTGATGTCGAGTACAAACCAAAAAAATATAAAAATAAACTTAGGGTTAGTTTTGTTGCATTTACATTTTACATGCGTTTAAGGCAAAAAAAATAAATCAATAGAAATAAAGTAGAGAGCGAAAGGGTGTGACGGGTGCCTAACACTTTCTCACCGCATAACTTGATTCTCAGACCCGCGTCTTTGTTTTTGATAAGTTAGTTGCGTTTTGGACAGTTTAAAGTCACATTGTTTTTTTCTTATATTTTCTTCTAATAAATTAAATAAGACGGCGATTCTATAAAATTCTATTTACAGAATTTTTCCGGAGTGGTTTGCTATAATAACGTTGCTAAAGAGGCTAATAAATTAGGCCACTAGTTGGAGTACAAAATTCAAAGCGATCATCACAACGAAATAGGCGACACATTTCTAAGAATAAAAAAGAAAATATGAGTACATAAAAGAGATACGGTAAGAAAAAACGTGGATGGAAAACTTTGTTGTTCACCAATTGAGCTTTTTAAAATGTTTTTCGTGGATAACTTCTCATTGCTGAAACTGAGGTCTCTTGAGCACCTAAGAAAATTCTTGTTCACACAATCGCATGAAGCCTCTCTATTTCAACATGTTGGCAGCCTGGATCAGCCCAATCATGCACCTATATACACAAAGTAGATGTTAAAGAGCTAAAACTGTTCGTAGTTTGGTGTTTTACCGATTCGTCCAACAATTAGCAAATCTTTCATCATCGGTTAAGCATTTGTTCCTAACTAATTGGAGTTGACTTGCAAGTTGATGAACGATAGCTATATCTACACCGACTATACTATCGACTTATAAGAATCGATTTCTTATTTTGAGTTTAGGACCGACTATGTAAAAAAAGATGACCGTACATCATGACCTATATATGCAGAGTTAATTTGCAAGCCTAATTTTGTTTTATCTTTCAGATTTGCAATGTGCAATGGACGGAACAGTTGGCATGGTGTTGCACCACCTTCAACAGACCATGAGAATCATGAACATGAGAGTGATTTGATCATACGGTCGATATGGTAGACTTACAAGGTAACCTGCTGTCAGTCTCATGAAAATGGCTATTCATGGAACAAGCAACACGTAGCAGACATAAATGGGGACCCTATAACTCAAGTGTGAAAGTGAAACAAAAAAAAAAAAAAAAAGAAAAAGACTTTGAACAGTCTTCAGAAATATTTCTGCTTTTGGACACCCTCGACTGGGACAGATTCTACAAACCCGAAGATTTAGATCGGAAGGCCAAGGAAATTGGGACCCCACTGAAGATTATATTTACAAAAGGACCCACAAAGATTTTCAAAATTTTGCAAGTGGGTCCCTGGTCCCCCTCCCCCAACCTTTATTTATTTCATGTCTCAATCAGTATAATTACCAAAGATTGATTCTCAATCCTATACATATTTCCATGCTCCCCTTAGTCTCGGCTCATCACATTCCAGTACTGTGGTCCCAATTTCCCTTTTACAGGCCTTAGAATTCATCATTATTATGCCGGAGGCCCGTGAATTTATAAGCCTGTTTATCCAGAAGAAGCACATAGATCTGTTTTAATGTTCACCCTCCTCAAAGATGTACCTACATCTTCCTCCCAAGTAAAATCTTTCTTTTAGTAAAAAATAAAATTAGATTACCAGCGGCTTTCTTGAACTAAATATACTTTCAAACAAACACGAGCTAGTTGCATCCGTAGCATCAACTGCTCGCCAAACTGAATGGTCGTCATTTGGAATTGGCTATGATCGATATACATGTACCCGCTGCAGAAGAAAAAAATCTCAGTCTTAGCACTTAGCGTTGTTCTTGGAGTCATTTTTGTTATACTTTATCCTCTTCGTCTATACATTGTATGGGCCATAAGGACAAAACTTCTTTATTATTATTACAATTCTGTTGTATTATATAACAAAAAATTCTCCATTTTAATAGCCAAAAAGAGGAGAATTTTTCTTAAGCAATGAATCCTAGCTAGTCTCTCTCACTAGCAAACAGCCACGAGCCAGCTAATGTCTCTTGATCAGCAAAGAGATCGAGTGGGTAGTATCCAATTAAGTGTTCCTATATACACACAGGATATATCTCACGTGATGGCATGGTGATGAGCTAAAGAGACATGCGAAGAAGATATTGTAAAGGATGGAAGACGACAAACTGTAATCCTGGTGGCAAGCTAAGGCATGGCTACGCGATCATATGTTGTCAATGCAAAAATATGGTAGTTGAGATTGAGACAAAATCTCCTTCAATTCACTCCAGATTTAATTAACATGCAAAGCTAGTGTAAGGATTAAAGTAATGGATGATCATGGCGTTGGGGCATGTATATATATTTGTTTAAGCATATCCTAATTAGTTTAACCACTTTTTCCAAAGTCAATTCGGTTCAATTCCCCCAGGATCAACATCACATTACGTAGACCAAAGGAGAACGCAGATCTCCGGATTTTTCCTACGCAATGAATCCTAGAAATCCTTCGCCAGTCAAACCCAAATCTCAACAAAGAAAAAGCACGAGAAAGAGAGAGATACTTCACGAGCCAAGTTTATGCATGCAGCCACTGCCACTGTCACTGCTACTGCCGTGCCATCACCAACTTTGCCAATTACACACACTGAAAGAATTGACGAGAGTTCTGTACAAGGAATTACATACGTCGGGCATGACTCCTCCAATTAATTCATAAAATACTTAAAGCATCTGTGATCCTATGATGGGATTTTTCAACCATCCTCCTCGAGGCATCCTGGTCAATCTTACATCACTAGCGCTTGCTACACGATATGCAAAACTTGTTTTTCTTACAAAAGAACTTGGTGATAGATCGGGATTCTCTACTGCACAAGCAAAAGAATCCTGGATAAACATCTTGTGTTAAATAAATTTTAATGATAAAAGACCGTTGTTAAAAGGTTTAACAATAATGAGAAAACACTTTACTCACGAATAAGTTTCCCTAAAGGAGTACATCACATCTCGAGAAAATCTTTGCAAGCAATTTGCCGTGTCAAATTTTCTAGGGAGAGGGAGAGAGAGGATGAGGAGTGGAGCCCAGAGGGGGGAGGCGATGGCCCATGAGTAGTTGTACCAACGCGGAGTCTCAAAAGAGAATCTAGGGAGAGATCACACAAAGGAAAAAACACAAAACATCTTCTGCAAGCACAGTTTGCTTCTCAACTACTCAATAAAAACCAACCTACGGACACAATAACACCCCCCCACCCCACCTCCCACCCTGCAGCACGCCTCTCTATCTCTCTCTTCCCCCCTTCTTTCTGTCTGGCTATCTCTTTATAAACAAGGCAGTCTGGGACATCTTCTGATACGCAGAGCAAGGCAAATTAAAAGGGTATTTACTGATCAGGAAGATGGAACTGAAAGCAGTGGCAGAGCTTGATGGCACCACCCAGAAAAACAAGCAGAAGAAGCAACAGCATTTTCATGTGTTGGCAGTGGATGACAGTCTTATTGACAGAAAGCTCTTGGAAAAGCTCCTCACAGTTTCTTCCTACCAAGGTATACAGATGAGTTATTGATGCTCATTGTGGAAGTTTAGACTTTAGAAAATTAATACGTGTTGAGTTTGGCTAACTTTTGCAGTGACTTGTGTCGATTCTGGGGATAAAGCCTTGGAATACTTGGGTTTGCATGACAACGATTCTTCAACTACGACTTCTTTTTCTCGCACATCTTCGACCTGCTTATCATCGCAACAAGAGGTTATACTTCTTTTTCTTTCGATTAATAAGTTTCTGTTCTTGAGAGGTTTTCTTTACTTCTTTTGTGTGTGCGAGCCTTGTTTTGGTTTGATTGGGTTTGGTTTGGGTGGGTTGGGCATGTGAAACCTTGAAGAATTTATTTATATCTGTGAACGTAGTTTTTGCCAGTCCATTTACTTTTCTGTAAAGAATGATACAACACATGGATCAAATTACATTCTAAGGGGTTATTATAGAAACAGTTTAAAAAGGGTTGGATTGTTTCGATTTATGTTGGTTTGATATCCCCAAAACTAGGAACACTGGGACATGTAAAAACTTTCATTTAAGATTGAATGCATTAACAATTTATATCAAAATTAATTTAAAGTTTCCAATTTAACTCGTATCGCCTGCCTCTCTCTCTCTCTCTCTCTCTCTCTCTCTCACACACACACACACACACACACACACAAACTCACTCTCTCACACACTTTATTGAAACTTGTCTTGCAAATGCTAAGAGGGTATTCATTACATATCCTTGTAATGGAACGAACAATGTTTTGGCCATTTTCCATGATTATGGAAAGAAAGAGAAATATAGACATTGTTCAGTATGAGAAATGGGTGCTGAGTCTCAACTGTGTTGATTGAGAAACGAAAGGCAAAGGCTACATAAATTACACTGTCATTCATTTATTTATGAGGTTAAACCTAATGACTGAAACTCCATGCATGTTGGGTTTGAATGTCATAGATCATTAGGTTTTGCTCAGCGTCACTCGGAGTACTTGGTCGTTGGGGAGTCTTCTAGGTAACATGCCAAAGTAGTGAAATTGATCAAAAAGTGAAAAGGTTAGTTGCCACGGTAATTACCGGTACCAGGGCAATGTTGGGTTGTCTAGTTTGGTCTCTTTTTTGAAAAATTATTGTAGTCAATAAAGTGCCTTTGGAACGTTCAAACGCACAAGAAACCAGCGTCTGGGCTACCAAAGAGCTTTTCAAGGGTGAGGACGACTGAGGACCCCTATTTCTAGAGGTTGCTACCCTTCGTGGAATAAGTTCAATTGTCACTTAGGGGACAATAGAATCTGGGAATTCGGTCATGAGTTCAATGTCTCTTTTATATTGCCAAGGGATTTAGGAGCAAATTAGGTTTTCAAATTTGTTTGTTAAATGTATTAAGCCGTTGTGAAAGTGACATTGAACATTGTTTAGCTCTAGGAACGTGGATTCCTACCGCTTCAAAACAAACATTCCACTTTTCAATGGCTCAATTGATCATGGAGGAAATCGGCGACTGATCTTGCTGTTCATTGCATGATTTGACCAAGATCTACACCTAACTGAACAGTGTTATTATCATGCATGAAAAAATGTTACACACGTGAGACTGCATGGAATGAATGGACGTCCCTGATTTTGGCACGCGGTATCTCTCAATAGGATCGATAATCTCAGTATTCTAACATACTTCAGTTTTTTGAACTTAAATCAGGTTCGACCGTCGAAAATCAATTTGATCATGACAGACTATAGTATGCCCGGAATGAGCGGTTACGATTTGCTGAAAAGAGTCAAGGTAAAAAAGAAACCAGTCTCCAGGTTTGCCTGCAAGAAAGGGAAAAAAAAAAAAAAAAGTTTGACATGCTGATTACAAAGTAACAAATAGCTATTTTTTAACATATAATGCTCTCCATTAATGTGATGGGGTGAATGCAACTGCAGGGATCTTCTTGGAAAGATGTACCGGTCGTGGTCATGTCATCAGAGAATGTACCTTCACGAATCAACATGTGATCTTTCTTTTCCTTCACCTTTAGGTTCCATTATTTTGGACACAATGGCTTATTTATAACACGTTAAACCAATAATAATTTACATATTTGCTTATAGGTGCTTAGAAGGTGGAGCAGAAGAGTTTCTATTGAAACCTGTCAAGCTGTCAGATCTTAGGAAACTTCAGTCTCAATTGCTCGGCTCTCTCAGCCACCATTCTCACACTAAAAACATTGACGACCATTTTACTGACAACAACAATCCTAAGAGCATAGACGATGACAATGATAATGCCAAAATTAGCACTAACGCTAACAAGAGGAAGGCAATGTCACCCGAGCAACTGGAAAGAAGACCCAAAATGAAAGAATTAGCTGTACTATGACATATATATATATCCTTTTTGGCATTTTTGGCATTTTTTTTGTGTGTGAGATATATGTTGGCTTTACCACCATAAGCACTGACTTTGTTAACACTGACAGTAGCAAATAGTAACGAGTTTCTACCTAATTTTCATTGTCTTCATTTATGGGTTTATGGTTTACCTTTTTACGAATCTTTTGGATGAAGTTAATTTGTCACTGGCAACATATTTTAGTCACTAAAAGCAACCTTTCGCTGCTAAACATTTTTCTCATATTTTTTTGTAGCTAAATATTTGATTCAATATCTAAATCTTGAGAACTTATTTGAAGGAAAAGGGCTAAAATTAACAAATATTAAACTCTTTCTAAAGGATAGAATAGTTTCTCAATGAAATAAGTTGTGACACTGTTTGCGCTGCTGGGCAAACTCACTATCGATCGTGCGCACGCGGCACAACCGATGAACAGTGCGAGATCTTTTTTGCCTCTCGGGCCTGAGGACTTCCTTGAAAGCGAGAAACTTTGACGAACAAATGAAAATTGCATGTAAAAGACCGCACGCCCATAAATGACAAAGAGAGCTTTCGATTGATTGTGAATGTTTACACATCAATGTTTTTAAGTTTGCACGTCGCGTGCGTGATGAACGCTCTCTCCTCTCTCCTTCCCCCACTCTATCTGACTACCTTACGCTTCCTTACTCTTACCTAAACAACCATCTCGCATGTATTCAATCCCTTCATACAGGCCCGGCCACCACTGCATATTACACTAGTTCCCCTCTGCATTAACCTCTGTATCCTAGTCCCCTTTCCACCCATCTCCTTTTCGACCAGCTTTTCCAGGCTTCTCCCACCTACCAAACATTCTTCTTGTTCTTCCAGTCCCCTTTACAGGCTCCTCTTCACGGCAATCTTTTAAGCACACCTTCCTCTTTATGGCAACCTTTTAAACCTATCTTCCAGCTCATCCTTTTACCATAATCTGTCACGTAACCCATCTTTATTGTACCTCCTAGTACCTCAGTTATACCCCCATCCAACTAGCATGGAAGACCCTTTTTTTAGGGATGGTAACGTGCATGACGCCAACTCGGTTGACCTTCGTACTGTCTTGATTCCCCTCCATGAGCAACAAGTCAGGAATGCAAGAATAGGCAAAGAGTATGTACTACTCGGTAAGTTCCAAGATTCGCGCTCTTTCTCTGAATCGTAAATTCAAAATAGGGTGGATGCATGCTGGGCACTCCAAGGCCCTGTGCTGGTGACCAAAGTGCCAAACCTTTTCCTTTTTACCTTCTCGGTGATCTCCGATGCGAAACTGATGTTATATAATGGCCCCTGGAATTTCTTCGGTGCACTCCTAGTTATGCATGAATGGTTCCCGCATGTCGTGTATAGCACCGTCAAGTTCAAAACCGTCGATCTCTGGATGCAGGTCAGTAACATCCCTAGCGACTGTTATCATTATTCCCTGGCTGAAATGATTGGCCTAGCTGCGGGTATTCTTTTGGAAATCGATTGGTCGGATCGTCGTACAACAAATGGAGACTACTTCAGAATCAAAATACGAGTGTTACTTGATGCTCCTCTGCTTCCTGCTATTTTTCTTGGGCTTCTAGATAACATGGGAGTACATATTCTCCGCTGTACTTATGAACAAGTTTTCATGGCTTGCTTTCGTTGTGGTAAAATAGGTCACGAAAATACACAGTGCACGTCTTCACTTCTTGATGTTATTGAATCACCAACCCGACGCACTGCCCACATCCCTGGACCTGACCTATTTGAAACTCTAATCCTTGATGGGTATCCTATGTTTTCAAAAACCCTTCTTGCGTTCCCAAACTCGGATTGGAATCGAACCTCAAGAGTCCTTATCTTCCATAATGGCACTAGACTCGTGCTTGGACACATGTATGATGCTTTTTCACCAGGCTCACATCTGATTCAAATGAAGAAGAATATTTCATAACAACACCTTCCTCCCCTGTTACGGAAGATGTTACTCCGGTCATCAACCCCTTCGCCCCAGCCACAAAAATGGGGCTTTGGCCTCACGCTGACCACAATAATTTGCCTGTTGACATGGATGCTTTTGGTGGTGTAGTTAATGATATGGAGATAAATCAAAACGGCAACGATGTTCACTTAGAAGAGGAACCAACTCCTGCTCCAATTTTTCCGGCTGAAAATGAGTCGTTTCATGCAAATTTTCCACTCCATCCTTTTGGAAATCAAGACCTTCCACTGAATAATGACATGGAGGATGGGGATCTTCTTCCACATGAAGATTCTAGTGCAACCACTCAAGAGGAACTTGCACTCACACAAGATGAAGATGATGCAACTCACCGGGAAATTGACACAACCTCGTCGGAAAATGTTTCAGCGGCGTCAACCGAAGGATGTGCTCCACAGTTAGCCACGTTTGTTGCCTTACACCACGCGCCGACATCACGTACTGTTCCATATTTAGCAAATCAATCCCTCTCTATCATTCCAATGATGATGGCGCCACAAGTGGGAGAAGATCTACTTGAAAATCTCTCAAAATCTCCAGATCTTCCACTTGCAGAAACCCCCTCGCGTCCAAATATGCAGATCTCTCATCAAGTGGGCTCTTCATCAAACATGTCTGCTCTAGACTTTTCTTCTGAAAATCAAAACCCACATAATTCTCTCTTTGGGGCCAATTTTAGCCTCATCTATTCCACGGCCCAACATCAACCTAGCTAAATTCATCCTGGGCCTATCTGACTTTGGCCTTTCATTACTAGCTCACCCAATCAACAAACATCTTTACACTCCTAACTGGCCCAATAACCCTTTCTCACAGCCTAACCCAATTATTTCCCCCACCTCACTCGCTCTAGCCCAAACTATATTTCTTACACCTGACCACCCGCTAGCCCAAAGCATCCCCTTTTCATCAGATCATCCTCTCCCACAACCTAACCCAACTACTTCTCTTAACTAACTCAATCCAGCCCAAACCGAACTTTTTCCACCTGTTATTTCTCTAGCCCAAATCCTTCCCTGTAACTCACCCGTGCCACCTCCGTGGCTTTCGACACCTACATCTTCTCTCACACTCTATCTCTCAAACAACCATCTCTTCCTGCCAAGCTCATTGCCCAAACAACCTATATCCTCTGACTCTACCCTTCCTTCGATGACACCCACTTTAGCACAAAAACATAATGATTTGGTTCTCAGCTTCATTGAACCAATTGCACCATTTCCACCTCATTATCTAGAACATGACCCTTATTGGCTAGCCATTATTGGAAACTCTTCTAGCCAGGCACTCACCAAACCGCAAGGCAAGATCTTCAAAGCACCAGATTTCGAAGCCTCAAGTGACGGCACTGATCACTTGTCATGCACTCAGATAGTTCAAGGGAAAATTTTCACAGCTCCCGATTTTGATATCTCAAGTAATAAAATTGATTCTGTGGATGAACAAACAACCGATATCGGAAAAAAATGAGTCACAATGGATAAGGAGGATGTTGATGCAGGCAGGAAAAAACTAAAGCAATTTATCTTGGAGAATCCTTCAAACCCGCCAGGCATATCCTGGATCTCCGGATTTATTTATGGTCACCCCAATCTAGCCAAAATGAAGCTTACTTGGACACGTCTCTCAAGTATCATTTCCACAACTACTAAGCCTTTAATGCTTATTGGAGATTTTAATCAAGTTTTTTCCCTATCAGATAAAATAGGCCCAAATTTCAACTGTATTCCTGGTCACAATCTTTTGTAAGATTTCTTGAATCTAAACCATATGACGGATATCCATTGGATGGGCCCCCTTCACTTGGACCAATAATCATAGTGGACCCCACTGCACCTACGAGTGGTTAGACAAGTGTGTTGCCCATGGTCTGTGGCTCTCTCTTTTTCCAAATGCTCGAGTCAAGAATCTCAAAATTCAGACTTCCGACCATGCCCCGCTGCTTCTTGACACCGATCTGCCATAAGATTTCCTTTTAAGGTCACAACGTTTTGAAATAATGTGGCTCAAGCACCCTCATTGTTCACAGATAATCAAGCAGGCCTGGTCCCTGGCATGCGACATGTTGCCTTTATTTCAGGTTGCTGTTTGGGGTCGACATATGATGAAAATCTTGCAACTTTGGAATAAACAACATTTTGGCAATTTGGGGGTCTAAATTGAGGATGCAAAAAGTCAATTACAACATTTCCAAAGTCAACTCCCAAACCCGAATGCCCAGTTTTTGGAACAACAGACTAGAACTAAGCTGGACTGGCTGTTAGATTGTGAGGAAACTTTCTGGGCTCAGAAATCGGCAATTCGATGGCTTCAATTGGGAGATCAAAATACCAAATTCTTTCACACGTTAACTATTATCAGGCGTCATCAAAGTAAAATCTCAGCGCTCACTGATGATAACGGAAACAGCCTGACTTCTCATAGTGCCATATCTGGTTGTCTTCTTTCTCACTTTAAGAATGTATATTGTCCTGCACCTTCTCCTTTGATGAAACATTCATCTTTAGACTGTGTGGAAAATATAACCGTCCATCTTCTACGGCACCAAATTGATTGGTTAAGTTGGCCTTTCACTGGCAACGAAATTAAAGCAGCTCTTTTTGAAATAAAACCAGACAAAACTTCAGGGCCCGATGGCATCCCAACCATTGTTTATCAGCAATGCTGGGACTTTATGGATTTTCCAATCACTAGAGCTGTCTTATCCTTCCTCCGCTCTGGACATTTACTTCGAGAGACAAATAAATCATATCTTGTCCTCCTGCCTAAAGTTTCTAACCCTGCAACCCCTAATGACCTAAGACCAATTTTACTTTGTAACACCATTTACAAGATCATAGCCAAAACTCTGGCTAACCGAATCAAACCCTTCATCCCTTACCTTATCTCACATCAGAATGCCTTTGTGGGGGGAAGACAGATCAGTGATAATATTCTTATTGCTCAAGAGCTCACCAACAAAATCAGAACTTCAAAGTGTCAAAAGCAAATTCTTGGTGCTATCAAAATGGACATGAGTAAAGCATTTGATCGTGTGAATTGGAAATTTTTAAAAGCGGTCTTGCAACAAATGAGATTCCCTCCGCATATCATTCTTCTTATCATGGAATGCGTCACCAGCGTATCATATGAGATTCTTCTCAATGGATCACCATCTGAAAGATTTCAACCGAAATGTGGCCTTCGTCAAGGAGACCCTCTCTCGCCATATTTATTCATCTTGTGTGCAGAAGTTTTATCTGTGTCTTTGAACAGAGCACAAGAATCCGGCTTGATTCCAGGTATTAAAGCGGGTGTCAGAAGTCCACCCATAAATCATCTTTTTTTTTACAGATGATGCCATGCTTTTCACCAAAATTAATCGTGCATCCTGTCAGAATCTAAGCTCCATTCTACAAAACTATTGTTCAGCATCTGGACAACAGATCAATCTATCTAAATCTTATGTTACGCTTAGTCCTAATGCCACCGCCGAGGAATCATCTTTATTCGCTCAATGGCTCGGGGTCAGAACAACTAATACCTTTGGGAAATACCTTGGTAGTTCTCTTGATATTGTCAGCAACCGAAAAAATTTCTTTCTTGACCTCATTGCCAAGGTACAAAATATACGTGCAGGCAGGAAAGGATGTCTGCTTAACAAAGCTGGCCGCGCGACCCTTATCACTTCAGTTCTTACATCGTTACTCACATACCACATGCATGTATTCCTCTTCCCAAAATATGTAAGTAAGGCGATTAACTCCATCCTTGGTAGATTTTGGTGGTCAAGTGATGAAAGCAGGAAAGGTATCCACTGGATAAATTGGCATTCTTTATGTGCTCCCACGACAATGGGAGGCCTTGGCTTTAAGGACATCGACTCTTTTAATTTAGCACTCCTGGGAAAAACCAGCTGGCAAATATGGACTGAACCAGAATGCCTGATTGCCCGTATTCTACTAGGAAAATATGGAAAAAATTTAGCTGCTACCCCAGTTGGAGGAATCTTCATCCTACCCCCTATATAGCGACAATCAATCGTCACTGAATATTTTTAGTGGCTTTTATTTAGTAACGCTAAAAAAATGCTGCTAATAATTGTCGCTGATAGTGTTAGAAGAAAAGCCGCTAGAAACATTTAGCGCCTATTAATTGTCACTGTACACGGGGTTGGAGGAAGATTCCTACAACTCGATTAAGAGCCAAAGTTTATTCGAAAAATATTGTTCGAGATCTACCTTCCTTTCTAGCCCTCAGAAAGGTAATTTTTCTTGGGGCTAGCATAGCATTGTGGTTGGCAGAAATATTCTTCAAAGTGGTCTCTAATGGCAAGTTGGCACTGGATCACAAATTTCCATCTGGAAAGACCATTGGATCCCAAATTGTGATATTCGGCCACAATATGATGGTACAGATCCCTCCATCTCTTCTGGAATGGTAAATAGCCTAATATCACATGGATCTTGGAACACCGGTCTTCTTAATCAACTTTTTGACCCTGTCACTGCGCGTAATATTTTGCGCTATCCATCTGTCTCCACATCTCGTTGCGGATCAACAATTCTGGAAGTACACAACCTCTAGAACTTACTCAGTTCAAACTGCCTACCGTATGATCTACAAGATGAAAACGGAAAAACTTCGAAGTACTAGTCATCTCACATCTTTTCCAGAAATAGGACAAAAATTCTGGAAAAATATATGGTCTCTAAAGGTGCCGCACAAAATGAAATTCCTTATTTGGCAAATCTTATGGGATCGGCTTCCTCTGAACTCAAATCTTAGACGTCTCAAGATCACCACCTCAGACCTTTGCCCTCTCTGCCTAAATGCGTCTGAAACATTAAACCATTTTTTCTTAACATGCCCAAAAGTAAGACATGTTTGGTTCGGTGGACCTGCTGGAATAAAATCTGATTCCATTATTTGCCCATTCAAAGAATGGCTCATCGCTTGGCTTAAAAAACCAAAATCTACAAGCTCACTTTTAAACATATCTATTAGCATTGTCTCAACTATTTGGGGTTTATGGATCCACAGAAATCACCTCATTTTTTGGCAATCACCCTTTAATCCATGCATGGTTATTCTCTATATTAAGAATCTCACCCTCCATATCAATAAAGCCTTCTCCAAACCTTTCCGTCTATCAAACCAGGGGAATCTCTTTCTTCAACCAAAATTTAAGCTCCCTTATATCCTTCAAAATAACACCCCTCCCTGTCCTTGCCATCATAAAGAACTCGTTTTGCTATTTATAGATTTTTGTTACAACTCAAAAACTCAAAAACTCTTAAAATGGGAGTTGGAATCTCATGTGTTAATCATTTGAAACAACGGTGCGGATCAGCCGTAATTTCCACCTCTGCCTCAGACCAAATAGCCGCACTTGCTAAAGGGGTCCTAACCGTGGTTACATGGGCCAAAAGTCAAAATCTTCTTCATATCAAATTGCTTACTAATTCAAATTATTTACTCTCTTAGATGACGGACAATGAAGACATTCCTGATCAAGTGACACCGATAGTTTATGATACTTGTTATATCATAGCCGATTTGCATTTTTGTAGTGTTGACAAGATCACATCCTTGCAATTAACAGAAGCCAGATCCCTAGTAACCTTTGCATGTCATGCCCGCATCACAGTTTATCAGGATTGGGTACAACAAGCTTTGCTGCAATGAGATCTCTCTCTCTCTCTCTCTTTCTCTCTGTATGCTCCTTTCGGCAATTGTATGTTATTGTATGTTTCTAATGTGTAACCTTGTATTCTGGTGTCACTTGTATTTTGTTATGTATTTCCTTGATTTTGGTTACATGGCGGCTATCGTCATGATTGTATGTAAAGCCTTAAGGCTAACTCTGTGAATGCTTGTACTCCATTTTCTATCTATGCAATTCTCATGCTTATTTAAAAAAAATGTTTCCAAGTTTGGAAACTGAACTTCCTATCGATAGGCAGCAATAGCCTCTAAACAGAAGACAAAGAAAGGAAAAAAGACTTGAATTAAAGTTTTGATATGTCTGGTTGATGATGATTGATTATGATCATTCTTTCTTCTTTGACCCGCTATTTATACTAGAGGCATTGTAGAAAATAACTATCATTACAAGACAAACTACCCACTTAGAGATAAACTACTCACTTAGAAAATAACCACCCACTAATAAGTAACTAACCACACTTATCCCTTATCAATATGACACATTTTCAGAAGTTGGTTTCTTTCACTTCTTGAATCTTCCATTATCTCTTCAGAAATAATAAAAAGTAAATGTCATTTAGTGGCATTTAATCAAAGTGAACTTATTAGTGACAAAAGATATTTTATGGTGCATACATTGCCCTCCTGGCTCAAGCAATGGGATACTTGTAAATTGCGAAGAGTCATCTTTCAAAGGGAAAGCATTTTTTCACTATCGATAGACTTTCACGATCGATATATAGCATTTCATGATCGATAGCCTTTCATTAGCCATAGCTTTTGCAATCGATAGCCTTTCACGATTGGTAGCCTCTCACTATCGATAGGCTTGTATTTTTCACAATCGATTGTGAAGAATCATACCTTTCAAAGGGAAAGTATTTTTTCACTATCGATAGACTTTCACGATTGATATATAGCCTTTCACGATTGATAGTCTTTCATTATCCATAACCTTTCACGATAGATAGCCTCTCACGATCAATAGCATTTCACGATTAATAGCCTTTCACGATCGATTGCATTTCACGATCGATAAGCCATTTATTGGCTTAAACTGCACCATATTGATTCTACATACACCAGTCTCAAGATAACATTTGCGATCGATACACCAGTCACTATCGATAGGCTTGCATTTTTCAAAATGAAAGCATTTTTGCTATTGATTAGCCATATTTGGCTTTAGCTCTCCATATTCCAGTGTCAATGACCATAGTTGGCCAAGCCACCAAATAAACCATGACCATTTTTGGCCAAGTCGTTAACCCAATCAGCATATAAAATGGCTACTGATAAGCCAATCGATTGAGCGTTTCTTAATTGAAAGTGTATGGATAAAAATAAAACAATTAATATTTGACTATATTTACAGTTCTTAATAACCATTGAATTAATACTCTACCTTGGTGTGCTCCACAAACCCAAATAGGGTATCCTTCTCCAAAAAATATAACACCGATTGGCTCCCAAAGTACATGTTCTTCATCATTTTTCATGGTGTCAAAAGCTTCAAACTCACTAATATTAGGGAAGTTTGAATTGATAGCTACGGTTGGCACGCTATGCACACTGCATGAAAGGGGCTCTTTTTTGCTTTCAGCCATAATAGGCTTGCAAACTTGTCCCCCGGCCAGCCATATCGATTAAATCTCCTTTTGACATATCAATCCCATATGAGAATAGGCATGATTGTTCAACTTTTTCAGCCATTTTTTTGGCACGATATCGATTTTACAAAAATTACTTACACCACTTTTGGTGTAAGTTTCAGCCAGTTGCATCAATGAATTCAAATAATTTCCCCTTAACACAATTTTTCATGCAATTCATCAAGTAACTCACTTGAATTATGTGGAGATAACACTAGAAGTTGGATATTGTGAAACGAATCCTCTTGATAGATAGTCGTGTTATTTTTACTAACCATGAATTGGTTGCATTCATCTTCTAAATATTGTCTTGTTTCAGCCATGTTTGGCATCATCTTATTTGCAATAATCAAAGAATGACTATTGGTTTGTAACTTTTCAACTTCAGCAAGTGTGGAAAGGAATAATTCCACTTCTTTCCTCATCCACCTTACTCTATGAATTAAAGCCCAGCATTCTTTTAATTCATCTTGTACATCTTCTAAAAAAGATGGATGATCTACTCCCATCAATGTTTTAATATTGCTTTCAAACTGATGTAATTCATTGGAGGTATCTACCAAAATCAATGGTAGAATAGGCTGATCATGGTTTGCATCAATGCAATCCATTAGATCATACCAAAATTCTATTAAATCATCCACTGTCGACTTCATATAAAATGAAAGAGACAATGGTTTAAAATTTCTGGGCAATAATGACGCCGAAGTACGACATTTCGTCAAATTTACCCAGAAATTGGCCCATAATTCTTCAAATCGGGCATGAAATTCCAAATAATTACTTGGAAGCATATTGTTGGCATTTCCCACTTTCAGATTAAAATGGTCGCACCTGGCGTACCAATGTTTGCACTGCTGGACAAACTCACAATCGATTTGTACATCCGCGGCACAATCGATTAAAAGTGCGGGATATTTTTTGCCCTTAGGGCCTGGGGACTTCTCTGAAAATGGAAAATGAAAATGAAAAGTAGAAAGTAGAACGATTGTGCACCCATAAATGACAAACAGAGCTTCGATTGATTGTGAATGTTTACACAGCAATATTTCCAAGTCTAGAAACGGAACTTCCTATTGATAGGCAGCAATAGCCTCTAAACAGAAGACAAAGAAAGGAAAAAGACTTGAAGTAAAGTCTTGATATGTCTGGTTGATGATGATTGATTGTGATCATTCTTTCTTCTTTGACCCACTATTTTATACAAGAGGCTTTGTAGAAAATAACTACCATTACAAGACAAACTACCCACTTGGAAAATAACCAGCCACTAATAAATAACCAATCACACTTATCCCTTATCAATATGACACATTTTCATAAGTTGGTTTCTTTCACTTCTTGAATCTTTCATTATCTCTTCAGAAATAATAAAAAGTAAATGCCATTTAGTGGCATTTAATCAAAGTGAACTTATTAGTGAAAAAATATATTTTGTGGTGCAAACAGACACTGATGTAGACGCTCCTCAAGTAATGGATCAAATAAAAAAAATGTTTTCGAGATAGTAACTGTTCAACCTTTGCAATTTAGCTGGGCAAGAACGATTGACATGTCTAAAAGTTAAGTAGTTTCTTCTTTTAATTAGCCAACAACTCAGGCAAGGCATTGGTCAGTTATATTTTATTTTTTAATCAACTTAGCAGTAAGATTCACAAAACTCGATTAACTATGATACTAAAATTTTTTACACCAAAATCATATGTACTTGAAAAATATTTTTCCTTTTTGTACTTCAGGAGAGATAGATAACACAAAAAAAAAAAATTACAAATCGTGTTTAGGATTGGAGTGACAATTTAATGTAAAAAAGCAACAAAACTGAAACAGAAATGAAGCACTTCTGTTTGCACAATTTTGTAAATTTTAGAGGAAGTAGTTTACTTAAGTTCGATGTAATAATTTACACAATTTTCAAAATTTTTAGAAGACGATAACTAAAGATAATGTATTGAATGATCGCGCGATTACGCTCTCATATGTGTGAGTGAAAAAAGAGTCACTTTTAGTTTATTGTACTTATACATGTATAAAAGGAAACAAATAAACTAATATCTTGTGTCTTTTTAATTTGCCATGGATTTTATAGTACGATTTGTGAAATTCAGTGGGTAAGACATGAATAAATAAATTATACGTTGATAACATTTCAGATAGTTTTGTGATAAAAAAATTTCTTTTGTATTCTCGGAATGATGAATAATATTGATATTGAAGTGCACTTAAAATTAAGAGGAAGACTAAAATAAAGTATTTGAAAAGTGAAGCATGCAATGAGTAACCAAATAAGAAATTTGCTTTATTTTATAGTAATGTAGGTGAAATTTTATTTTTGAACATAAAAGAGCTTAAGAAATAAACATTTAGGAAAAAATAGACAAAATTATTTAATTTTTTTTCTGTTCGTTGACTTACTAACAGTTGTTGTTCTTTGAATGAAAAAAAAAGCTTATCAGTTTTAGAATTGACCAAATGCACTACAAGAAACCAGGTCTTTAGAAAGCAGTAGTCGCGGTTGTTGAACAGCATGTTGTGGTTGCTAAATGAGATTAGCGACTGGAAATGGAGGTTGCTACAGACCAAGTCGCCAAGTCTTAGCAAGAGTAAGGAAAGTCAGCCGCTAACTTCTGCTACCGTATTGACCAGTCAAGCGACTACTGTAGCAGTCGCTAAAATTGTTTGGCAATTCAACTGCTTAAAATCAATTATTTTTAGCGACTACTATCACGATTGCTAATTTTTTTTTGCATTTTAATCATTTTATATTAAAAATTTGCATTTTATTTGACAGAATTAGTAATCCCAATTATTGCACTGTCAAATGAAACTAATGTCTCATATTGATTCCAAACTCACAAAGTAAAGCTTTGCATAACACTTTTATTTCAATAACAATCACGTCCAAAATGATACATATAAAAATATTTTCTCTATCATAGACATTCTCTTGAACCAAAATGAAGAAACGAGTTAAACACCTAGACTAGGACTAACAAAGAAGGTAACTACTATTAAGACCGTATAAGTGTATCAACGTCCTTATCGTGTGCAACATTTTCACGTAAGGAAGTGACAAAATTGTCATTTTCTTCGTGGGTTGTTGAAGGCACACTGTGTCCAATAGGATTCTCACCTGTTTGAGAATCACCAACATCACGCACAAGTCCACCCTACATGAAACAAAAGATCTTAATCAACAAACTCAAAGAAATGGATAATTTATCAAAAGGGAAAAAAATAAATTTTAGCAATATCCATACATAAATATACAAGCTTACATGGTCAGCCATTGTATTCAATTCAAAAAAAAAAATTTACACTTGGCTCCCAAAGTATTCACAGAATAGACAAATCATTTTGCTCAAGAAGACACTCCATATTTTATGTAACTTTCAAGTTACATAAACTGTAAAGGAGCCATTTTAAGTTGAAGTTAACACCTGGCCAAGCTAAGAAATATGATCTCCACATGGTTTTAAAAAATGGCCGTTATGTATCGTAACGATCGACATTTAAAGGGTTTTCAGCTCACTATAAGAAAAATCCACTTTTGGTGACGGAATTTTTTGTCGGTAAAAACTTTCAGCAACATGTTGTTCGTCACAAAAAGTTCGTTTGTAAAAACCTCGTCATTAAAAGATTAGGACGGAATTTGGTGATCCATCGGCAAAAATTAACCGATGGAATTAATTATTTTTAACAATGGAATTTTCCGCCGCTGTAACATCCTGGAAGTTCGGAGCTCCATCGCCCTAAACTCCCGGAACGTTAACCTATCACATCACATCCAACCTGTCAAATCCTATTTACTGGCAGCATCTAACTAAACATCAACTTAAATTCTTCAAAGTACAAGATTTACAAAACTGCTTAAACTTAAACTATTAAATCTTAGGTTCTTTACAAACTCGAGTTCTTGTAGAACGAGCTGACAGTACCGACCCATACAAGGGTCTCCCTATACAGTATTGATGGCTCACCAAAATCTCACACATACTCTAAACTCATTCTCGAGCATGCTACAGCTGATTATTACCTGAAGAAAGGAGTCAAACGAAGGGTGAGCTTTTGAGAGCTCAGTAAGGTCATACAAGGTCAACCGAGGGAATTATAAAATGATTCAAAAGAATCCATTTGATGATAATGTTTTAAAACATTTCGACAGTCATGAACAGTTTGATAAATTTCAAAATGATCATAATCAGTCAAAAGTATATGCCAAAAACGGCCAAAGACAATCCTAGACAGACACCAAAACAAACATTGACAATAATCCCAGTTTCTAAACGAACATTAACAATCATAACCAAATACCAACACAATCATTTGCAGATCATTTTAAAATACAACGATGATTTTCCCAAAAGTTTCAAAACGAACACAGATACTTCAAGGGAAATAGGGGAAGGGTTTCAAACGATCACAAACAGTTTCATCACAATCTGGGGAGGAGTTTCACTCGACCCCCTTCAATCATATAACAAGACATTCATTTGAACATCGATCTCAAACAATCATTGTAAGATATAATGTAAAAAAATTCAGAGATGTTGATCATGGGCAAAAGTAATGACATTCAAGCAATGCACAAAAGTACACATGCATGATGTACGATATTAGTCCATTTAGGTACTAGCCTGCGATCCACGCAGGAACAAACCAGCCTTATAACGCCTCCCCACAGAACAAATTCCCAAGATCCACATAGAAACAACAGTCACGGAATCAACAAGAAATTCACTGCTTAAATGTAATAAAATGAGCACCAAGATGAATACAAATAACCGGAACAATAAGGTTTCAATAATAATTAAGCATATTGATATAATTTGTCACTTAGAATTCCATAATATCCACAAATAAATAGTAAGAACGATTGGAAACAGTTATCGAATTTAGGCATAATAATTCAGAAGAACAAATACAAAAAATTATCGAATTTGCTCAGCAAGTGATACAAGGTGAGTATTGATAAGATTTCCAAACGACCAATTCAGGTTCAATATTAAGGTTTGCTTGGCAATGACATTCTGATATCAAATACATATCTCAGTGCTTGACAATAGCTATAAGCAAATTGAAAGCATACTTACGACCACCAATTAACGAAATTAGGGTTTGGATACGAATCCTTAGCCGGGGTTTAGATAGAAACTCTTACCTGGATCCGAAGCTATGCTAGTCTAACCGAAAAGTCTGTGGCTTTAGCCTAAACGGAACAATTCATTAGTATATAGTTTATACTATGATATTATAAATTCAATAGGGATGCACGCATACTCCCAGAGCGGCCCCCTCACCTAGTATATAAAATTACCAAAATGCCCCTGAGGTATAAAATTACCAAAACACCCCTTTCTCGCTTAAATCACCAAAACCCCTTGTTCGGATAAAATCATTTAGCATGCTTTGCAAGCTCAAAAAAATCCCAAAAAATTCCAGGTCGTACGTCTTGTAAAAATAATAGGGGTTATTGTTTCGCACTTTGTCCAAATACATTTTTAAACATGTTTTAAAATTTTGAAAAGTCACCGCTGGAATAAAATGATCTTTAGTGACACTTTTGGGTTCAAAAATTAAACCCAACTTGGCTACTTCTCATCCAATGTTCATTATCCCTATTCAGCAGCCCACATTTCTCAGTTAAACACACACAAGCCCACTTCAGAAACACCCTTCTCCCTTTCCCTTCACCCACAAGCACATATACACACACTTACACATACCCTAGTACACTAACAAAACACACACCTATGCACCTTATATTAACTATATACATACTTACACATACCCTAGTACACCAACAAAACACACACCTACGCACCTTATATACACATAGTTACACACACAATCCACACCCAAAACACACGTATACACAGCAAATACACAATATCACACTTGCTGCAAATGATAAACTCAGAACTTAGAAATCTTCATGTTCTTATTCCCGCAGGAAAGGACTTTGCAATACCCATATGAACCTTATACAAAGCACTGCAAACAAGATAAAAACCAATGGTGGGAAGAAGCACTTGCCACTCTATGCAGGGTCACAAAAAGATGAGGAAAATAAAGCTAGAGGAAGAAAGAGTGTGTATTGATAAACTAATATATCTTATAGAAAATAAGCCACACAGACAGGGGCGGAACTAGAAATTTTTTTCAGGGGGTGCAAAAATTCTATCGAATGCACCAAAAAAAAAATTATAGTAAAATAATATTATATAGAGATTTTTTTAAATCTCTATATAATCACTGAGTTAAACAAAATTTAAGAACTTTACTAAATCTCTATATAATCACTGAAATTAAACTATACAAATGTTTCGATACTCAAAATTTTAGAATTAAACTCTAGGTTTATGATACTTTTAATGTACAAATATATTTCTATTGACATCTATATACATGCAAAATAACCCAAGTCTGTAGCATAAGCATCGACATACAAATATAAAATAAATAATAACAATAAATTAACGATAATTTACCAAAGTAGTGGGCCACTCTGTCAAGCACTCAAGTCCCAAGTAGACAACACTCAACAGACAACAGACAAATTCACCACGGCTGGATGCAACTCTACCACGAATTGGGACGAAGCAACATACAACAGACAAATTCCCAATAGCAAATCCCAGCAATCATCCATGCAGCAGCTCGCGGTCGCCGGCAGCCGGCAGGGTGACTGGGTGAGGCACTCTGTCAAGCAGATCTAGTCGCGTGGTCGGACGGCGTCAAGCAGTGGCACTCCGTCAAGCAGATCTGGTGACTTGTCGCGTGGTCGGACGCCGAACAAAGACTCGAAGATCTGGCCGCCGGCGGAGTGCCGTTTCTTCAAGATCTGGTCGCCGGTCGGAGATCTACAAGGTGGGTTCAGATCGTTCAGTCGCGTGGCGTCACCGGCAATATGTCAGATCTAGTCGCCGGTTGTTACGTCCACTATCCACCGGTGAGAGAGAGAGAGAGAGAGAGAGTTATGGTCTCGGGGAACGGGGTATCGGGGATGGGGAACGGGATCTCGGGAACGGGGTGGTGCGATTCTCGGGAAAAAAAAATTCAGAAGTGAGGGGGTGCTTCAGCGCCCCCTTGCCACAACATAGGTCCGCCTCTGCACACAGAGCAATAAGCCATTGCTTGTTTCTTCAGACAAATAACTTACTTTTGTGCATAATGGTTTTAAGCCTACGTTTTGTAAGAGAGATTTGGCAAAACAGAAACATGGGTGGCTTCTCAAGGAATTATTGGTGAGCAAGCTTAGTGCAATAGTATGTGTAGCATGTTATCAATTTCACACCTTATTTTTATTGTGCTGATCTAATGTTTCTCACCAAAAGAATAAGCACGAATCATTCATTTAGTTGTCGTCCATAAACACGTTGGTTATCCATTCAAGTGTTTTTACTCTGATCCCATGAGCAGCAGTTTACAGGCATATAAGGTTACCCACACATACACTTAAATTGCACAAGCTAAATAGAGAGATTACCTTTAGGAGATTTCCCCAAAATCTCTCTCTCTCTCTCTCTCTCTCTCTCTCTCCCCTCTTTTTCTACCCAAGCCACTGTTCATCTTCTTCTCTGTTTTCTTTTTCCTTCTCTCTCTACTTCTATTTCTGGTTAGCGTTTGTTCTTTTGTTTCTTGTTTGCTTTTTTTTTCCCTTTACCCAAATTTCTTTCCCTTTCTTCCTTTTTGTTTTCTTGTCAATTATTTTCCTTACAATAACCATCCATTAGTTTATAAGTATATTTCATTAGTCATCATACAACCAAGTAGGAGGTGGCTCCATATAATGAACCATTCTCCAAAATTTGACACACATACCATTTTTTCCAAGATTTGCAAAATAGCCCCCCAAACATTGTGTACTTAACTTAAATTTAGGCCCCAAATTTATTCTAATCTCTATTAATTTCATTAGATGTCACTAAAACATATACTATCACTTATTTTATTATTGTTCATCATAATATATATATATATATATATATATATATATATATATATATATATATAATTTACATTTATGCCCCCAAAGTTTTGCAAAATTACAAAATGACCCCAAAAGTTTTTAAAATTACATTTTAAATCTAAAATCATTTTAAGCATCCATACTCTACTAATGCCTGAACATAGCCAAAAATTATCGCCCATTTATTTTTTGAGTCACCGATAGTTATTTTAAACCAGTCGAAAGAGTGCGGAATAATATAGTCGCTAAAGGTATTTTTCATATTTTGTCTAATTTCTAAATTTTTCAAAAGAATTTTAAAAAAGTTTTAGCGACGGAGGTTTTGTGGCAAAGTCTTTAGGAACATTATTTTCGTTGCTAAAAATCTGTTCCTAAAACGTTTATTGATCTTAGAAGGACTTAAGCGACAAAATTCCATCACTAAAAGTTAAAAAAGTCTATTTTTCATTTTTTTTTATAAATTCCGACATGTTTCAAACAGTTAACCCTAACTTCGGATGTAAATGAACCGAGCTGTTCGCGAATAGCTCATGGTTCATTCTTTATAAAACTCGTTCGCGTTCGTTCGTATAATATATGAACCGAATATGAACAAGTTTGTAGAGCTTGTTTATTAAACGAGCCGAACATGAACACTCCAAAATGTTCACAAATGTGTTCGCGAACAGCGCGTCTAAATAATAAATTAATTATAATATATTTAAAAATTAACATTTACATAAACCATATAAATTAATGCTTAAAACTGGAGGCCCTAAAGTCAATTAGCCTAAAACCCCAAGCCCATGGGATTAGCCTAATATGTGAAGCCCAATATAAACCCTAACTATATAAACTAAAACCTAAACACACACAAATCACACAGAGGCATACAGCCTTCTTCTCTCCCATCCCATTCATCGTCTCTCACACACACACACACACACAAAAACAACACACACGCCTCATAGATCTCACAGAGCCCCCCATCTCTCTATCTCTCTCTCTCCCCCTCCCTCCTTCCACACACGCACATCATGGTTTTGACGTCGTCTATGATGCCATCTCTGATGCGATCATCGCCTGTCTATGATGCCATCATCACTTGTCATCGACGCCCGTCATCCCCTCGTCCTTGGCGCATGCATCTTCCCGTTTCTATGTCTTCATCGTCAATCGATCAAGATCTCTTTTGTAGTGTTTTTTATTCTGCATCCCTCTTGTATCTTCTATAATATCATTTTTGATTCATTTTAGCTTGATTAAATTGAAGGATTTGAGGATTTTTTTTTGCAGATTTAGGGATTTGTTGGAAGTTGACACGAACACGAGCCGAGTTTTCGAACTCGAGTTTGACTTGTATTGTTAAACGAGTCAAGTGAATCGAGCCCGAGTTTTACAGTCTGGAACTTGAGCCGAGTTCGAACATTGATTTTTTCGCTCTTGATGAACTCAGACCGAGCTCAAACATACCCAAAACTTAAACGAACCAGTTCGAACACACCCATGTTCAGCTGGAACTCGTTTGTATATAGCTCTAACATTAAACAACCAATCTGATAACAATTTAATTCTTTAAACTAGGATTCATCTTTTGCAAAATTTCAAGTAATACAAATAAATTTTAAATCACATACAACACGGACACTCGTGTTCACTAAATACAATAGATCACATTGTACGAATTCCAAAAACAAAAAAACAAGTTTTATTGAAACAAAAAAAAATACAAATCAAGATCCTTGCTCCGAAACCTACACAATATATCTCTATCCACAGTTGTTATTTGTTTCTCTCTGTCCATCACAACCTAAAAAGGAGCATCAATTGTAAAACTTCATTTACAATGAACAAAATGAATAAAAGAAGACTACTTGTTAAATTTCAACAAAAAATCCAGCCAAAACCAGCTGCAAAAAATTATGCAAAAATCATATAGCCCTATGAGATGTTAGTAAATATTTTACATGTGCTTCTTTCAGTCGTAGAGAGCCATTTGTATCTAATTTCTTCATGAACACAGCAAATGTGACCCTTTTGCGAATAAGAGAACCACATATTAATGTAATCTGGTGCATACAGTCAAAAAAAGCATCAGAAGCTCAACAAGAACTCTAGAACTCTTATCTTACAAACCTTAAAAATCAAGAGGATTATAGAGCGTCTATATGGTTCCTCTTCACAAGGATTTTATCCACAAATACACACATCGCTGCGCCTCGATTCTTGCTCGTGGGTTTGTTAGAAATGATAAGAATTTCACCAGTGTTGCCCAAGTTAAGGAGGTGTGTTGGTGGTGTTTGTGTGTGTAATGTGGGAGATGGAGTGTGTAATGTTTGGTGTAATTGGTGTGTGTAAAGTAAATGGGAATGTGTGTGTATGTAAAAATGGGTGTGTGAGAAATAGGAGGGACAACAGTGAGATGAATAAGTGTGCTCTGTTGTGGGTATGTTGCAGAGAAGGGAGAAGAAGAAAATGGAAATAGATAATGGGTTTATGCAGTGAAGTGGTACACTGTGCTTATATAGTTGTATCACGTGATTATAGGATAGCTTGTGATTGTCGTAAATTACTGAAACTTTAGAAAAAGGTTCTTACGGCAATATTAGAATTACTGTTACAATTTCGTATGTTTCTGGAATCGTTTAGTATTTTTAATAATTTTTGCTTTTTCTAAAATTCGATTGGGGTCCTTAAGATTCTTATTAAATTCTGGAAAAATTAAAGTAATGGTTTTTTATGATTCAAAGAATTTCAGTTTCATAAATTTTAGAGTCAATTTGGTACAATATTCATATTGCATTTGATTTAGCGAAACACATAAGTTTAAAATAATTTCTACGTTTTTAAAATTCTAATTTTAATTTCAGCATTTTCCTTACATAGTTTAAAGATATTATAAAAGTTATGGGACTTTGATTTGAGCTGGAATTATTGATGGCTATTTGTGGGCTTTTCTGGTATTTAAGAAAATTAATTTTAATTATTCAAAAATATTCAAAAGTTCAGAAAATTCATATTTTAACTTGTTATGTTGTTTTAAGCTATAAAAGTATTTTATAAGAAATTGTATATTCTTAATGTTTTCTGGGGTGTGCAGAGTTTTCGGTTAAGTTGGATCGTACGTGGGACACGTTTCGATCTAAGTTGTGTGAGAGTGTCGGAGTGAGTAATTAGCATTGGATTTATAGTGTTATGAGACTAGAATTTGTTCTAATAAGTAATTTGTCAATTTATGCTAAATTGAGAAATTTGAACAAAGTTGAATAGCAGCGCATAGCTTGGGTTGAGGTAAGAGATTTTTATCTGAACCTAACTCCTCATAATAGATTTTTTGAGGTAAGAGATTTTTATCCGAACCTAACTCCTCATAATAGATTTGTATGTTATTCTGATTTACTGTCGTTATTTCTTTGGACTCTATTATGTGGATACAAGAATGGTTTATTGCCTTTAAACCTTTGCTTTGATCCTTAAGCGTTCTTAAAAATTCTTATCGATCATCATTATTCATTACTCACTAAGCATCGATGTATTCATCGAATTAGCAATTATTATACTTTGTAAATTGACATGATTAGTGTATTGAGGCATTATAAGGATGGTGTGTATTGGGGGTAATATAAGGATGGTCTGTTATTGCGGGAAATACTATTACCTTAATGGTCTAGCTAGTGTACATATGCATATGTAATTATCATTATTGAGTACTGCCTGTGTGACTTTGTTAAGTGTTACCCTACACTGCCTATGTGACTTTGCAATCACTCATGCTTAATATCATATGCATTGTTACAGTGTATCTGAAAGTGTTCCTTATTGATATCTGATTTAAGGAATTGAGTTGAATCTCTTTCGTATAACTCCATTGACTCTTGAGCGACCTTACTGAGCTCTCAAAGGCTCACCCTATTCAATTCTCTTCTACATATAATAATCATCAGTAGGATACTTGGGAGTGATTAGAGCCTGAATAAGAAGTCTGCGTGAAGTTATTATTTAATTAGTTAAGCTCTGTGAGGGAATCGTTGTGTAAACTTACTTTACCGAGTATGTTAATTTAGTTTTTTTCATTTTAGAGAAATTAATTGAGAGTTTGAGTTATTGTAGAAGTTCTGATATACGTAGAAGATGTTTTATTGAATTGAGGTTATTAAATGATTAAGTTATCGATCGAATGATTGTCTAACGCTCTGAAAATTTTTGGGGTGTTACATAGGTTTTTTTTTCCTCTCTTCATTTCTTCTTCCTTTTTTCTCTCATCTTTCTCTTCTTCTCTTTCCCTTTTCTTCCAGCCGAGCTCTGTTTTCCTCTTTATGTTCCTTTTTTTTCTTTTTCCCCCTTTTTTCCTTTATATATTTCCCATAATCTCCTTTTTTTCATTCTTTAATTTAATGAGTCACCTCCATCTAAGTAAGAGGTGCCTAATTCCCTTTAATTCCCCCTCCCCCAACTGCACCTCCTAATTCCACTCACCACATATTTCGAAATATTTGCTATTTAGCTTCTTCAATTTTCATAATTGCAATTTGGCTCCAAAGCCAAATTTGCCCCTCATTTACATTCTAATTACTAGCTTATCGATAAAATAATGCAATTGATAAAAATAACACCCTTAATTAATCAAATTCACGGTTAGATTAAATTAAGGTATTTCAGAGTATTACATAATTAAATAGCATAAAACTAAAATAAGACTATAAAAATGAGGTGTCTACAGAGTCCCTTGGTAAAGGAGCTCACCTGCAAATAATGCCTTTTTTTAGTAGAATAACTCAAAAGACCACAAGACTCGAGACGGGCTCAACACTTCACAGAGATATAAGGTCGGACCTTTGCAAGATTTCCTTTGTGTCATTAAGGAATCATGCCACCGTAGTTGAGGAAGGGTGGGATAGTATTTTAATCCGAAGCCACTGGTTATAATGATTGGTCATCGAACAACATCAGAAGGACAATGAAAATGAATCCTTACATGGAGTCGGGCCAACACTAACAATGATTGGTCACTAGAAGAGGGCATAGTCGGAGCCAACGGTAATAACAATTGGTCGTCTAAGGATACTGAAAAGTCATGTTTAAGAGCCGGAACCAACGGCAAAGATAATTGATCGTTTAAGGATACGAACAAATCACTGTCTAAGAGCCGAAGCCAACAATAACAACAATTGTTCTCTTAGGCAAATTAAGAGAAAAGCGTGTCTAGGAGTCGGAGCTAATAGTAACGATGATTAGTCGCCTAGAGACATAGAAAGCTTATGACTAAGAGTCGGAGCCAACAGTAATGATGATTTACTGCTTTCCGATAAGGGACGCACCTCCTAAAAGCCAGAGCCAACAATAACGACAATTGGTCGTCTAGGGATACAAAAAACACACCACCTAAGAGCTGGAGACAACAGTGACAATGATCTTTCACTTAGACGAATCAGGAAAGAAAAATATTTAGATGCTGGAGAGACCAACACGATTTCAATGATCGTTTGGACACATTGAAGACTCATATATAAGATCCAAAGCCAAGAATGTGGGGGGAATGGTTGGTCGCTTACATCCAATGAGGATAACTGAGAGAGGTAACTCAAAGCCGAAGCCAACAATGCCCGAGGGCAGTTGGTCATTTAGTGTCGGAGCAAAATAGATCAACTCATCTTCTAGAGTTAACCAGAAAGACATTGTTGCTTCTGGCAACAAGGGACTGGATGCAATACTAGCCTTACACCGCATAAGATCAGTGAACTTAGCAACAAATTTGAATAACGAAAAACAACATCGATTAAATAACGAAGTCTTAACAAATATTTAAAAAATAATCCCCGAATACTGGAGATTACAGTAACACATAAACATGCAAACTTGAAGCATGCTAGGGCATAGAAATTTAAAAACAAAACATCAAGGTGAATTAGCTAGAAGGCTATTGACTAAACAAAAACAAAACCACGCAAAACAGGCAAACTTACGAAAAGAGAGATTACGCAAGCATGCAAGGTACACAAGAATAAAAATACACAATATATATATATATATATATATATATATATATATATATATATATATATATATATATGTTGCCGAGTAAAGATGGTTCGTTGCCACGTAGAGGTGCCACAAAGGATGCAGTCTGAATCAGCTTCCAAGTAGATAAAGTGGGAGACAGCAAGGATGGAGTAAGGGCTGAGAGCAAGGCTCCCCAGGCAGGTCGTGAGGGCTGGCAGTGCCGCGCAAGCAGGGTGACGACGAACAGGGGCGGTAGTCGACAGTCCGCGTCAAAAGGCAGCGTCAATGGTCCAACGTGAAGAGTCTGAATGTCTTTCTCTCACTAGAAATCCAGAGAGAATGAGTTTTAGAGAGAGAAAGTGAAAATGTCAAATGAGATAGAGCAGTTGAATAAGCTCCAAAGTCCACTATTTATAGGCACAAATGTGCACGTGTCATCAGTCGACACATGTCGTCCCCCGGGAGCGACACGTCACCAGGGGGTCCAAAGTATCGATTCTCCGTTGGACTGCCGATCCCCGAGTTCGTGCTGCCCTGCCTTTGCAGCATCCTTCTGCCTGTCTGAGGAGACTGACCATACCGCGATAGCATGGTCAGAGTAGCCCGTTGCCCCAGCTTCCAGTCCAAGCCCTTACTGAATCTCACGAGATGGGTCAAGAGACGCGCGGAGATCCTGACAGCGGCGAGGGTTGCCCTTGTAGCCAACTGCCAGGCGGACTAGGCGCGATGCCCTCCGAGGACCTGCTCTCATCCCGGAGTGACCCGGGGGTCATTGCCGTGGTGGTGTTGATGATCAATGGTAACATGAGCGGCCATACTCACAGCTCAATGCTCAGAGTCTGTGGTGAGGGGTCCTCGTGCCAGAGCACTACGAGCGGAACCCCCCATGAGTCCGTCGGGTGATTGTCCAAGCCATGGCCTTAGGGTTGTGAGCCCATCCCCGTTGCGAAGGCCGGAGCCTCCGGTTGATTGTGCCCGCGAGGGCCGAAGCCCGTCAGTTAATTGTGCTGGCGAGGGCCGGAGCCCTCGGTTGAGTGTGTCGGCGAGGGCCGGATGTAACACCCCGACACGTTATCAGATTTAATTAGAAATTTTAGATGCGAATATTTTTTTTTTAGCAACGAACTATCTTTTAGTAAGCGTGATATTTTATTTAATGACTTTTAGCAACACATAGTATAGCGGGTTATCTAACCAAACCATTAAAATTGTTCGAGCACCTAAACTATAGTAAATAATTTATTTTGGACTATTTTGTAATAACAGAAAAGTTGTGGATGCATCTTTTAATAAGTAACGAAAGTTCAGGGACTTTTTGGTAGTTGTCCAATTTAGGGTTTTAGCGACAAAAGGATGAGAAGGGTTTGAGCATTATCTAGGGCAGCCGTCAACACACTTTTTCCTATCTTCTGGTGCGTTTCAGAGCTGCGGCAAGAGAGAGAGCTGCCGAGAGAGAGAGCTGCCGAGAGAGAGAGCTGCCAAGAGAGAGAGAGAGGCGGAGAGAGATCAAGGGATTTTTCCGGCGATCGAATCTATCTTCCGGTAAGTTTTTCTTTGAGCCTTTTCTCTTTAGTTAATTATGGCTTACGGTTTTTAAGGGGGCATGGGAGAAACTGTGAGTTATTTTATGTTCGTATGTGTGTGAGTGTATAATTAGCGGTAGTAGGGGAACCTGTCGTAAGGCAGTTCATGCGTGCGTGCTTTTGGTGCTGGATGATGAATTTATGGCTGTGAGGTGGTTGTGTCAATGCATATGTATCATAGGTACAAGGACAGAGAGAGAGATGCCGTGGGGTTTGGGTTTTTGGGTTAGAAAGAAGGCTGCCATCAATCGATGTTTGCGGCGTCGCCAAGATTTGGACAAGAGGGGCTGCCGTGGTAATACAACAGGATAAATCTGTGTGTGGGCTGGTGTGTTTGAGGAGGAGAAGGGGCTTCCAAAACAGCCCCATATACAACTGTGCAAGTATGTGTAAATATGGCTGCCGTGAGTGGGGTTTGCTGTGAGTTTTGGGTGTGCCGTGAGAGAGTGATTTTGTGCATGTTTGTAGGTGTAATGAGAGAACCGTGAGATCATGTGGGTTGTACGTTTGAATTATGTGTGTGTTTTGGGATCTGCCGAGAGAGTTTGTGAGTGTGCGTGAAGTGAGGGCAGCCATGGTGGCTGCGTAGTGTGCTTATGTGTGTGGGTTCGAGGGAACTGTGAGATTTGGTTACAGCCATGGAAAGGGACATATTTGGTTAGACGAAGGCAGTGAAATGTTTGGAACTGTCATGGGCACCACTGGCATGGTACATGAGAATTGAAGTTTACTAGTTTGAACTACTGTAGCATATAAGCTGAAGGCTTAAAGTTTGAAGCTCTAGCACGCAAACTGGTGCCTGCAAATATCTCGTTCCATCCGTGTGTATGGGCTTAGCGCTGGCCGTGAGATTGAAGGGGAAAGCAAGGCTGCTCAACAGATGTGAAGTGAATGCAGTGGGTATGGTTTCAAATAGGTTATGAGTTTTGTATATGATTGGGTGTTGTGAGTTATGGCAATGTTTTAATGGTAGAGCTAGTGAGTGAAAAAGGAGAAAAGGGGCTGCCTTGAAGAGGGTCCGTGTGAAGGCAAATATTGGCTTTTCTGGCAGAGAGAGGGAAGAAGGAGATGAATGAACAGTGCTGGGTCTGTGCAGTAGAGTGGTATACTGTGCTTGCACAGTTGTACCGCATGGCTGTTGGTATTGTACGATTGTCCAAAAATTCTTAAAATTTACAGGATGATTCTCAGTACAATATTACAATTTCTGTAAAAATTTCATAATTTTCTGAAATCGTATGTATTTTTAATATTTTCTGTAAACTTGAAATTGTAAAAATTCTTTTGGGGGACCTTAAACCCGGAAAATGTTCTGGGAAAAATTAGGGTAATGTTTTTATACTATAAGAAAGACTCAGCAAAAGTTTGATAATTTTTGGAGTTTATTTTCTATGGTTTTCGTATCGCATTGGTTTTAGCAAAACGAATAGTTTAAAAATAGTTTTAGTACCTTTTTAATTTCTGATTTAAATTTCTATAACTTTTATACATATTTTAAAGCCGTTATAAAAATTATGAGTCCTTATTTTCAGCTAGAAGCAATTATGGAAATTTAGTGGTTTTAGTGTATTTAAGAAAATTATTTTTAATTCGAAAATAATCAAAAATATATATTTTTATCCCATATGCTCTATTAAGCTATAAATAATGCTTAATGAATGATAAGAATATTTTTGGGATGTGTCGGAGCCTCATGGAGTGTGACGAGTGTCGGGTTAGGTTGACCGAGTGGGAAACTGCTTTGAAGTTCGTCGTTCCGGATAGAGAAATGAGTACGTTGTGGGTAGTTATATTAGGTTTATAATATATTAGTGTGGATAGTGTTCTGATAAATAATTTGCCTGACCTAGGTTAATTCAAAGGATTTGGATCGAAGTTGTTTAGCAGTGCATAGCTTGGACCGAGGTAAGGGATTTCTTCTGAAACCCAGTTTCCTCTATTTGTTCTCATAGATATTTTTCTGATTTGTTATCGCCATTCGTTTGGATTCTGTTATTTTGATAAAGTCGCATTATTTGCCATATAAACCTTTCATTGAGCCTTAAAACGTTTATTGAAATTCTTATCAATGCTCATTAATTATTGTAAATCGAGCATTGAACAACATGTTGCATTATCGAAATGTTTTCATTCTGCATATTGACATGAGATTGTGCATTGGTGTGTTTGGCGGGAGTTGGTGTATGTTGGAGGATATTGGTGTGGGCTAGTACCTTGATGGACTAGCCAGTGTATTGGTGTGGGCTAGTACCTTAACGGACTAGCCGGTGTATTGGTGTGGGCTAGTACCTTATTGGACTAGCCGGTGTATCTGTGATTGATTGTTTGCATCGCATCCGAAAATCATATTGACATCTGATCGAATTGTTTCTTTGAACAAAACCATCATTGTTTTGTATTCGTAAATTATT
Organism: Escallonia rubra; assembly: GCA_033065855.1. Lineage (NCBI taxonomy): Eukaryota > Viridiplantae > Streptophyta > Magnoliopsida > Escalloniales > Escalloniaceae > Escallonia > Escallonia rubra. The sequence goes on along the minus strand of JAVXUO010000701.1, from coordinate 202,960 downwards.
TCGTAATTTATTTGTTTGAGTGACCTTACTGAGCTCTCAAAAGCTCACTCCCCTTTGACTTCCTTTCCGCAGGTAATATCGAACAATAGATCGCATTGGGTGTGGAATAGACCCGAGCGCAGGAAAGAGGAATTTAGTTTTAGTTTTGGTCATTAGAACCCCTGCGTGGGTAAATATGAATGTATCAATTTCCTTAGACTTAAACTTGGTATTTCAATTATGAAAATTGATTGAGAGTATAATTTGATTGATGGATAGTTGCTCTGCCAGCTTGTTGCATTAGTTATTGAGGTTATGGAAATTACTGTCTTAGTGTTATAGATCGATTTAGCGTTAACGTTCCGGAAAATTCCGGGATGTTACACCGGAGCGGCGACGAGTGTCACGTAATGGTACCAAGATGCCGATGTGCGTCCGTGCGTGACGGTTGTTGCGGCAACGATGTGCAAGAGACAACAGGCGTCACGCGACCACTGGTGATGAGTGAGCATTGCAGAATGCGTTGAGTGAGATGATAGCAGCGGAAAGCAGGTTCTCTCCCCTATAGACAGGGGTGGCCGACCCCCTTCCAATGAGGGTGGCCGACCCCCTTCTCAGGGGTGTGGCCGACCCCCTCCTCGGGGGGGTGGCCGACCCCCTCCTCGGGGGGAATCTGTACTTTGAGCTTGATCGACGTCCTCATGCTCGAGGCACGGATCGTTTTGACCGACTAATGATGTTGATCAATTTTGACTGACACGCGGGTGACATGTCGTGCAATAGGGGTCCCTTAGCAGGCCCTAGGGTGCGGTCCAAATAGGTTGTGAACAATATATATATATATATATATATATATATATATATATATATATATATATATATATATAAACTAGACTGGGACCGAACTAGACTAGAACTGGCATATCAGTACTGTACCGGTACGGTACCTACCAGTTTTACCTTCTACCGGTCTTTACATTTCGTACCGGTTAAAATATTGTTCTGTACAGGTTGTACCGGCCGGTACAAGTGATACCGGCCGAAAACTATGTATCGACCGAGATATTCTGTTTTGTACCAGTTCCTTAAAAAATATAGAAGTTACAAGTTTTGTTGAAAATTTTAGTCAATTGACCCTATAGAAACTAAATAGAAAATATCATATGTTCTGTTATGTCGATTAAAGCCTCTGTTTTTCTCACGATATTTAATAGAATTTGTAGAATCCTTCTTGATAAGTTTTTAATCTTCATTGCAATTTTCATTTTGCTTTTACTTCTCCTTTAGTTTTGATGTAGTTCATAGCTAGAAGCTTTCGTTGTATTCTTTCATCTATATATTGTACCGCTTTAAACATTTATTAACACCGACACGCATAAACAAGGTTATTATTGAACCTAAAGACGTTGTTATATAACAAATAACTAATTCTTCTCTATGAATCTGCTAATGAGATGATTGAAAAGAGGGATAATTTTGGATGAGATAATTCAATTGAACAAGCTATGTGTTCCTCGTGCCACCGTATAAGAACAAATAGCTTATTTGGGAACAAACAAATTCGTTGAAAAGGAGGTAATTCAAGCTCTAGAGGAGTTGTGAGGGAAAAAAATATGCATATACAAACTTAGTTCGCTAATGAATGATTATTATATATTATTGATGTAAATTTTAAAATCATATCGAGACGGTACATGTACCGATACGTACCATTCTACAGAAAAATACTATATGCATTTCAGTGCGGTATTTATAACTATGAGAACTTGGAGTAGGCCTAGACTAGAAATTGGATTGAGATTGGAACTGGGACAGAGGATTGTGTTAAGATTGGAACTGAAACTGGACCAGGACTAGAGAGGAATGTACGTGGCTTCTAAGTACTAACCTGGATTGAGGGACAAATACACTCGAACCTAGATTCAGCCTGAGACTGGAACTGGACGGGAACCAGACATGAGAATATAAGTGTATCTGCATGCCAACCTAGATGAAGGGTTTCTACTTTCTTACATTTATTTGGACGGAGACCGAGACTTGGACCAGACAAGGTCAGGACAGAGGAAGGTATGCGATATTTGCGTGTCAACCTATATTCAGGATGTCTACCCTTATACGTGGATTTGGAATGGAAAATGAGACTTCAACTAAAGGATAGATTGTACTTTACCTCCAAGTACTGACCTGAATTGAGGGTCAAATACCCTTGAACAGGGACCTGTATTGGAAAATGGTGCACCCTACGAAGGTTGCCTATATACCTTTATCCATAAGGGATCAAGCTAAATGTAGTTCGCACCTGAGTCTCGAAAGAAGACTCTAAGTGATTTTTGTGTACGGACCGAAAACTCAATCTGGGCTAAGAAATGGAGATTTATGTGACCTTCGTGTACTGACTCAAATTGAGGGTTAAAGCCTCAAACATAAATCTGGGCTGAAAAATGGCTGCACCCTACGAAGGTTACCTACACACCATCACCACGAAGGGATCAAGCCAAATGCAGTTCAAACCTGGATCTAAAAAGAAGATTGTACTTTACTTTTACATACCGACCTTAATTGAGGGACATATACCTCAAACTTGAATCTAGACCATTAAAGAAGACGAGTGAAAAGTTAGAAAGATAGGTCGATGCTTTTCTAGAGCCAAGAACGATACGAGCGTGACTAAAAAGTCATAGAAAGTATCAAATTTTTTTTTTACTTATTTTTTCTTAATTCATTTTTTTTTCTTATTTTTTATATTTTTTCATAAAACTTCTTTGAAGGCTATAGGTAGGAAGTAGAGTCCTAAGACCTAAACTTAAGACCAGGACATACACTAACCTTGACTGTCGGGATAAGGGAATCACATGAAGCGTCTGGACAGACGAAATTGATCGTGAAATGAATTGATCTAACTAAGACAGGCACTGTCCCGATTGTCAGAAAAAGGGATTCACAGTGAGCCTTTAGAAAAAATATACATGAAGTCAAAACTGACTATGTTATGGACAGGGTGGACAAAAGTCAGACATGATTACAGCTGTTGTGAGAGGGAAACGACATTTAGCCCCTAGACAAAAATGCAGGCAAATGAAACTGACCATGCAATGGACCGGGTGAAGAAAATACAAATATTACAACGACTGTCGTGAAAGGGGAATCATAAGGAGCCACCAGACAAGGTGCAGGCAGACGAAACTGACTATGCAATTAACCGGGTGAACAAAAGATAGACATTACCACGACTATTGTGAAAGGGGAATCATAAGAAGCCTCCAGACAAGGTGTAGGCAGATGAAACTGACTATGCAATTAACCGGGTAAACAAAAGATAGACATTACCACGACTGTCGTGAAAGGGTAACACAGGGAACCCTAGACAAAATGTAAGAGATGTTGACTACGCAATAGACTAAATGAACAAAGGACAAAGACTATCACGACGTTGTGAGGGGGGACGATATGGAGCCATTAGACAAAAGTGCAGGCAGACAAAACTTATCATGCAATGGATTGGAGAAACAAAAGACATACATTATCATGATTCTCGTGAAAGGGGAATCACAAGGAGCCCTTAGACAAAAGTGCATGCAGAGACAACTAATTATGCAATGGACTGAAGGAATAAATGACATATACTATCACGATTGTAGGGAGAAGGGGCTCCAATGGAGTCCCGAGATGAAACATATGTGGACAAGACTGACTGTGCAATAAACTCGATAAGCAAAAGACAGACGCTACCATGGCTATTAGGAGGGGGGCTCACAGGGACCCCATAGACAAAACAAAAAAACATGCGGAGACAAACACAATCTAACTGTCAAGAGAGGGGCATTACAAGGAGCCTTAGACCAAAAAATGCAAGTAAGGTTTATCCTAGCATAACCATAATGGAAGGGGGATCATAAGAGAAAACCCATTAAAGACATCAAAAAAGAAGAACCTATGACGAAGATAGTATCCTTTCACAGTTTAAAAGCATGTTAGAATTTATAATCATTTTGATTGCTTGATATGATAAACAACCAATCACTTCAAGATCTATTCTCTTTATCCGTTTGCACTTTTTCATTTAGAACTTAAGGTAATAATTACCACTATGTTGACACGCCTATCCCTACCAAAAGAAGGGAAGATCACTAAAATTTTTGATCAAAAATATTTAGTTCCTTATTATCAAATACCATTCAAAACTTCACAGAAAAAATTAGTTCTTAACTTCACCACACTAGATTGGATTCTCAAGATCACCACAAAAAGGTTGGGCCCAAAAGTGCGTAGTGTGGCTGAGCTGCGAGGCTGATTTATATGCTATGAGGTTGTATAAACTTTCAGGCATATAGGATCTTGGCACATGATTAACCAAAAGATCAATGCTTATGCTTTAGGCTAAGTAAAATTACATGATTATTAAGTGCGTCATAGAAAGGCACAAGATAAAGTCATAAGACTTCTCATATTATCATTGAACTGGTGGCCAATATATCAAATTGTCATACAAAATAGGGTACGCCAGACAGGTCATGAAAATCAATGGGTCATCATTAGGCAATAAGGAGATGAACACATCAAGTTTGAAAAATCAGAAATAGAAAGGTCATCAGATAAGGCACAGGGAGGTGGACATATCATGTCAAAATATAGCGAGCTCAAAACGTGCATTAACGGCTATTTTCCTTTTTTCATTTTCTTTTTCATCAAAATATAAAGGGTTAATTACAAAATTGTCCCCTGAGGTTTACACGCATTTGCACTTTGCTCCCCGTGTTTACAACTTTTGCAATAGTGTCCCCTGAGGTTGACAAAACCATTGCAAACAGCTCCAAAACCGAACGATTCAAATTCAGCCGTTAAGACCGCATGTGCACAGCACACGCAGTTTTGGCATGGTTAGATCGGTCATTTCCGATCCAAACCCTCTGAAAACCCTAAACCTCCATTACTCTCTTCTCTTTCTTCCTCTCCTAGAACCCTAAACCCCCAATTTGATGTTAAAACAAACATCACCTGAACTATGGAGTTTGACATATGTAAAATCTATATAAGCACATAGTGATTCAATTGATGCTCCCAAAGATTTGTGATTTCTTCTATTTTGCATATATAATTTCCTTTTGATTCTTGTCCTACATTGTTCCAGCATCTTACGCAACAATTTTTTTCTGGAAGCACTCCCAAAGAAATTGGGGATTTGAAGGAGCTGGAAGTACTGGACTTGGGATATAATAACTTAAATGGGCCATTTCCCTCTGATTTCATAATAATCTCTCCTTGTAAATTCACTACCCTTGCCGGCAAAAAAAACCCACTTGTAGAATGTTGTAGAAGCGTTGATCTGATAGGGGTAGGTTATAGCTTTCGAGCGAGAAAACTCATCTGCCAGGATCTCTCCTAACGGCTGTCCTTGTTTTATTGAGTTTGAGAAGGGATTCGTGGAATTTCTGTGGATTTTATTGTTATGCCGCTTAGGGGTGAGCAACAAACCGATAAAACCGATCTGAACCGTTCAAACCGTTGGAACTGAACCGATCGAATCCAAACCGTTGATGAGCTTCAATGGTTTGGTTTGAGATTTCCAAACCGAGGCCGATTTGGTTCGGTTCACGGTTTAGGATTTCCAAACCGGCACTAAACCGAACGAACCGAGGTTTACATTATTATAAAATATATATATATATACCTTACCCTTATTAGCTAATAACCAGGATAGAATAAAACATGCTCACCCTAAATTAGCCTTCTCTTCTAATTCTACCCTTTCAAAGCCATTACTCACTATATATTGCATCATTTACACTGTGGCTCTTGTAATGTAAATATGGAGCCAATAGGCTAGTTATATCCAGTATTACAGTAGAGTCGAGAGTGATAAAATACGAGCCATGCCTACTTAAAGAAAAATCAAATAATAAAAACTTTAGAGAAGTGCAGATTTGTTAGATATTAATACTTAGGAAATTATCTGTATTTTTTACTACCATTGTGATGCACACCCTCTTGGTCTAGTTTCCTACTCAACTGTTAAGAAATAAGTTCCGAAATTGGTGTTATGTTATTCCAGTAGTAATCATGTTGAAAGCCCAAATAATGTAGAAAAGAGAGCAAGTATTCCCATAAACCATGAGCACCCAAGAAATACGGTAGCCGAAAAAAAGTTATAAATTAATCTTAAGAAAAGTTGTTATTGGTTATTGTTTTTTTTCTTGACAACATAATAATGTTTAAACTACGCTCAAACCGATCCGAACCGTTTAATTTGAACCATTTGAACCGTTCAAACCGAGGTGTCTTGGTTCGGTTTGGTTTAAGAATTTGTGAACCGAGGTTCATTGGTTCGGTTTGCGGTTTGACCCCCAAACCGAACCGTGCTCACCCCTGCCGCTCTATGAAAGAATTCCATTACTTTTTCTTTTTTATTTCGAATTCTTTGATCAAGAGAGAATGCCGCTGCTGATAGATCTCTAGTTCAAGAGTTCTAGTACTTGCATTGCGGTCCAAAATGATTCCTCTCCTTATCAAAAGAAAATCCCTAGCCATAGCTTTCACTGTCTTACTCGCTGGCAACTGCCACTACAAGCAGAGGGGCTTCAGGGATTACCTTAGCTCGGTGGAAAGTGAAGGGTCAAATCCTGGAGAAGGTGAAAGAATGGAACTGCTTATCTCATGGTGGTGGGTTTGCGACGAGTGATGTAAGGGGAAGTGGAGCGGGGAAAGACGAGGGGCTGGTGGTTGTGGTGGTGTGGCGGTAGGGGGATTAGTGGTGGTGCTGGATTTACGGCGGTCGTCGAGGGCTTGGGACTGGGTGGCCTGGGCAGCGATGAGGCAGAAGAGACATTTGCGGAGGCAGGAGGCACAGACGCCAACGCTGCTGCTGAGATCAGTGGCGTGGTGCTTCTTGCACCTCATTTACACGCACTGTTGTGTGCACTGTGTGCGTACTATGGGCCTTTACGTGTGTGGGTGTGGCGTTTGAAGATCTGATGAACTGGGTGGGGGAGAGGTAAGTTCTGCTGTGTTTTTTATGTTGGGACATTGGGATCAGAAATGACCGATCTACCCATGCCAAAACCGCGTGTGCTGTGCACATGCGGTCTTAACGGTCGAATTTGAACTGCCGTTCGGTTTTGGAGCTGTTTGCATTGGTTTTGTCAACATCAGGAGACACTATTGCAAAAATTGTAAACACGGGGAGCAAAGTACAAATGCGTATAAATCTCAGGGGACAATTTTGTAATTAACCCAAATATAAAAGAGCATTTGTCTCTCTTAAACAAGCATAACCTCAAGGAGGGCTCTATATATAGAACACAATGTAGTCCAGGGGGTGGGCTAACAAATGAATGAGAATAAGATTCAAAAACCCAAATATCAAACCAAAGCCCCTAGTGTGTGTTCACGGAGATCGAGCCTCGAAGGTGACTAAGCTGCCTACATATCCCCGTTGAGGGAATTGGTTCAGATGTAGTTCAAGCCAAATCTGCTCAATATCTATTCTTCGAACTCAATCCATGGCAACATTATGCAGTAAATTTTGACAATCATTCTTCAACCCTAATGGTTTCTCTTTCTTTCTTTCTTTCTTTTCAATACTTTTTCCTTTTTTCAAGAATGAACAAATGATCATTACGATTTTAATCACCATCTATCATCAACACTTTGGTTATTATGAGATAGAACCCTTTCCATGCTGAGTTGGCTTTGAAATAATACTTAGGATATAGGCACACACAAGCAGACTATCCGGCCCAAGGTTAAGCAATATAGGCTTTCGAAAAGAAATGCTAAAACATTTAGGCGCAATGGGCTAGAATGTGAAAAAAAAAATTAGTATAGGATAATCAAGATGATATCCGGTGTCCAAACGATGGCCTCCAATCATTGGGGATGCTCATTTTAAGGAAGACCCATCAAACCTCCATTTTTTCGAGATTTCCTTTTTCAAATTTGTTTTGGTGCCCTAACTTTTGCCTTGACCGCTCTTTTTAGTGATTTCAGTTTAGCGGACTTTTCTTCTTCTTCTTCTTTCAAGCTGAATGGTCCATGTTAGGAGAGAGTAAATGATTGAGCTCAGACTAAAAAGAAAGTCTTGACATCAATATGACACCTTATTATCTTTGAGAATTGTGATTGCTTCTAGTGAATGAAGAAATGAAGGCTTTTATCGATAGTTTCTTAAATTCTCACTCAGATACTTAGCTTTCAACACGAATTCTTATGTTAGGCTTCTGACATGTAATTTTAAAGAAACCAAATTTTATTTTTTTAAGCTTGAAAGGGCAGTAATTATCACCCTTAAGTGCATAAAAACAGTGTAACGAGATAGACCACTAGGCTTAAACTCAAAAACCATCTCTTGTATAATTTCTTGAAGTGATTGGTTCATTTGAAAATCAAACTGAGCAATTATCTCTTGCTGGAAAGTTTATGTTTGCTCTCAACTTGTTACGACAGACACGTGACATAACATCTATGTGACTCAAACCCCAAGGAAAACTTCTAAGAGTTGAAAATGATTTTGATAGAAAGGTTTACCTCACCTTTGTCAATTACATTTTGGATGATATGACAGAGGGCAATGCATTTTTCTGTGTGACGACCGACTCTTTGATGATAAGCACAGTGGGCCTGGGCATTGTATCCTTCAGATAATAAAGCCGACGTAGGAGTAAGTGACAACTTTGCAATCAGACCTCTTTGTAGCAACTGCTCAAAGACTTTTGTCAAGCAACCTTTCCCAACAAGACTAACAAACCCTACGTTATGTCTTCAACAATCTTCATGCCTTTGGTTTATGGTAAGAGTATAGTAGGCATTCGTGCGTTTAAACGGGTGAATCATCATCATGGCTCGAAAATGGCTTCCCATGGCACCACCTATTGAGATCTCACACTATTTACACTGGTTGGCTTTAACCGAGCATGTGCATTCCCCATAGTGGCTCAGAATCCTCTGGGCTTAGTTTCTCGGGGTATGTTTTCCGCATTGAGGAGCATCTTCAATTTGTATTAGGGATCCCATTAGTGCTTTGAAGGAATGTGATAGTGCCCAAAAATATACTCATTATGCACTAGTAGTAAGTTGTTCCTTACTATATTAAATGTTCCTCTTCTGATAGGTGATTAACCATCTGAGCAGGGTTATTCCTCCATCACATTATAAAGGTTGGGGCTAACTCTTTAGGTTCATATCTGGCAGTTTCCAAGTCTCTTCGAGTGATATCTAAATCAGCATTGTATTAGTATTGATTGATAAACTCTCGAACGTCTTCCCATGTTTGCATTCTTGAATTGTCAAAGGAGAGGAACCATCGACAGAGGCTCTGGTCAAGGTCCAATGAAAAAGCTGAATCAATTGATTCTGGTTAATTCCGTGAGGAGTTAATGAACGCATATACATCTTCACATGGACTCGTGGATCTGTCATCCTGTTGAATTTATCCATATCAAGCATCTTAAACTTCGAAGATAGTCTATCTTTTGGGCCCACAATAAGGGTACTGAGGTCCATTGGATCATTAGCTTTCTCATCCTAGCACTTTACGACTCAAGCGTAGCCAATTTTTCCTTCCATTCCGGGGCGATAGTCTTTCCTTCGTCATCAGATTCATACGAGGCGGTCTTGGCATGCTGAGCTACTAGAGCAGTGAAGTGGCTTGAAAATTCTTGTAGGTCACCAAGGATTCGGACGAGATCATTGAGTTGATGGTATCCTTGACCATTGGAAACTAGATTCTTTTTTCCCACGACTTAAAGAGAAAGAAAATATGACCAACAAAGAAACTAGGACTACATAGTTGGGAGACTTACATATGCACACTATTTTCTATTGAATTTTTTTATTATCACCCTATGGAAACGGGAAATAAAAAGATGACTAGACGAAGAAACCAAGAGCAAAAAATCGGAGGATGCAAATAAGCACACCCCAACATCATGAAAAAACACATTAAATTGGTTGGTTTCTACCTTATGAAAGACATATGTTCTGATAAACCAGCCAGTAAGGGTTTACCAGCCTATGGAGCCCTACAAAATAATGGGTTCTGATGAACTGACCAGTAAGGGTTTACCAGCCGGTTGAGCCTAGCAAAAAAAATGAAACATGGGTTCTAATGAACCATCTGGGAAAGGGGTTACCGGCTGGTGGTCAAAACCTCATTTTTTTGGAACTTTTGGGTTAATTTATATATGCAAAAATGGTTATACTATTGAACCATCTAGTAAACTGGGGTTTACCAGTCGGTTGGTCAAAACCTCATCTTTTTAGGGGGATTCAGGAAGGTCACGAGAGAACCACACGGTATACCCTAATTGGGTTTACCTCCCTGTGGACCAAGTGACAGACTTTTAGCTTTGCACAAATAGTCTAGTTGTGCAAAGCTCAACCAGACGGTTTAGCTTTGCACAAATAGTCTCTGCTGATCAACTGTCTAGTTGATCTGAGACACCTTTTTTGCCCAACCTACCCTTTTACTGAGAATATCGACAAGTTTATAGAATATCGGCATGCTTCCCATCTGATATGCCATATTGCTGGCAGGTGTTCCCATTAAAGGGCAGACCACAAATGGTCAAGATATGTGTTTTGTCCGACTTCGGGTGTAAAGTCACTCTCTCAGCTTGACTTATACGATATATCTTTCACCCATAACTCATGTAGTTAATAATTAGTGATAATTGGTACGTGTACACAAGTCATCTAATATACCAAGATACCAAGAGGTCTCGGTACTAAGCCATGGAGATGAGGGTACAGTCAAGGTCGTCTCTCAACTATGAAGCTTGAGGGTTTCAAGGGCTGGGGTAAACATGCGCGTGTTCAAGTCATATAAAAAAGGACAAACATGTTAATGCAAATACACACATAAATACATATTAATTTTGAAGACTTATGGAGGGATGAAAAAACATATGAAACTCAAAAAATAATTTTACTAGAGTCTAATCCTCTTATTTAGTCCACAGCCGAATTGCCACTATAGCAAACCGCTCGAAAAATTTAGATCAGGAAGGTCTAACTCGAGTCGCTATCTTTTTTTAGGGTTAATTTAATAACTAACAACGATAAACAACAAAACCTAGTTTGGCTTTGAATTTCCAATTTAAGCTTCTAATCTACAAAACTATGAGATTCGGATTTGGGGACTAAGTTATACAGTCAAATGGTGTTAGGCATCCGCTGTACCCTGGTCCCTAAATTGTTTTTTATGTGATTTTTATCGCAAAATAAATAATAAAAAAGAACCTTAAACTAAATTTGATTTGATTTGAATTCGATAATATGGGTCAAATAGCCTACACACTCGACCGGATAAGTCAGGATTAAAACCATCGTACTTTAGCTGGACTCTATGAGAGGTGACCTAAATCTCGGTCTTTGATAGTTATGATAGACACGACTCTTCAAGTCGAAATAGACTTACATTCTAGATCCTTTTATGGCATTTTGTATTTGTCGACCGCGATATGGTCGCACTGAAAGGAAAACAATCTAGACTTTCCTAATCCAGAAGTAGAAATGCTCAATAGGATGATAGAGAATCATACTTTGATCCGAATTACCCAATTGCTTGATTTTAGAATGTATTTGACGTTGAAAACCAAGAAAGGTAATCTGCCCGATTACAAAATCTCTATTTTGGGCTTGAAGACGACTTTAAATGATTTGATTTCTTCTGAAGAGTTGTAGCTATCAAAAAGTTACATAATTTGGGCTTTATAAATCACATAAATTAGGCACCATATAAGCAAGTTATAATCAATCAAAGTTCTAGTGTATGCTTGATGCGAGAAGTTGGGAATTCTAGGGTTTCTCTCTCTAGGTTTTTTGGCATAATTTTGTCTTGGAGAAAGATCCCTAAATTTCTAGTGAGGAAGACCATTAATTCCGTAGTCCAAGGAATCGGTTTATAGAAATCTAAGGGCTGACAGAAAAGGCAAAGAAGACTTTTCAAGTGAAATATCTCTAACGGAGCAGAATATCTGATTTAAATCAAAATCGAGAAAAATAAACTAAGCGGTCAGGTCAATTCACCCCTTAATTAATTAAGATTTTTTTCTCGAATTTTGGGACATTAATTGTCATTAATTCGGTAAAAATCTCTTAAGCTGAAGCGATATACCAGGTTTCGGGAATAATTCCTAGGTCAATTTATGCACCAATAATCAATTTCCAAATCAGAAATCATTCACAAATACAATATGAATCAAGTCAAAATCTCTTTACCCTAAACTAGGTTAAACCTAACGAATTGGACTCATTTAACCAACTTGGACCGGTTTAACCAACTAGACCAGACTTTGACTAGATTGGACTCTAATTGGACTGGACTGGACTACTTATTGGACATTACTAAATAGGTTAAGCTCATTACATATTATTAGGCGTAGACTCAGAATATTAATAAATTTAAATATCAATAAAGCCCAGTAACACCTAAATAAAAGAAATTTAAAATATGACTACAAAAATGAGGTATCTACACTAGATGCCAGGAATGCACACCAAATCCTTTCCAAATCAAGCCATAATATCCTATGTGGACCTGGGGTAAAACCAATTAACCGGACCCTAGCTAGACCAACCAACTAGACTAGACTGCCAACTAGAATGGACTGCTAATTGGACTCGACTGGACATACTTTAGACCGGACTTAATTACTTCGATTAAGCTTATTATTTATTAATAGGCCTAGACCTATAATAGTAGCCTTACCAAAATAAAACCCAAGAATGAATAAGTGATAAATTATAAAATAAAAAAAAAACATACAAAAATGTGGTATCTACACTCTAGATGATTGGTCACATGGTCAGTTGAGCTTGGTGAGCTTTTGACATTCCCGATCGACCATGACCATCTATTAAAGGTTAAGTTGTAGCAGATTTCATCGTTGAGTGTACATTCTTTAATGATTTATCGGTTAAATACTCTGATGAGCCTCTAGAACTTAATCTAGAACAGTGGACACTCCATATGGATGGTTCCAGCCGCTCTAACGCCAGCACAACCAGCCTTATCCTTATGGGACCACGCGACATGATGATTTAGTATGCTCTTCGCTTCGGGTTCAAAGTTTCAAAGAACAAAGTTTAATATTAAGCATTGGTTCTCGGAGAGCACCTTGCTGAGGCTATAAAATTCAAAAGCATCAACCTCTGTTCCAAATTCCTAAGCCACTCGAACCTTTGGATAGGATCAAAGACAGCCTCAGGTTCATAAGGTACTTGATTGGCTCCTTCTGTAACATCCTGGAAAAATCTGGAACGTTAACACTCGATCGATCGATCACCCTAAGACAATAATATTTGCATAGCCCAATAAATAACTATTATCAGAGTAGCTCAACCATAAAGAAATGTATTTTCTCTCAGTGTACAATCATATCTGGAAACTAAAATTTTAAACCTGAATAATAAACTAGAAAAGTTACCCACGCAGGGGTTCTAATGAGCAGTACTAAAATTTAAATCCTTTTATCTTTCACTCGCTAGGCTCTAATCCTTATCCGGCAACTTAATGCTGGATGTCACCTGCGGAAAGGAAGTCAAAGGGGAGTGAGCTTTCGAGAGCCCAGTAAGGTCGATCAATGATTTAAAAATAAGAAAACGATACGGACAATTTTACACTTAAACCAATGACAACTTTTAAAAAAAGAGAAACAAAGCGATTCAAATGATTTTCTATATACAATCAAATGATGATTTTCAAAAGGGTTTTAAAAGAAAACCACAGCATATCAATATAAACATAGGGATGAGTATCAACTCAATCCCTCAAGTAACAGTTATTCAAAACACTTTATGTATAATAAAACAGGAACATGAAACATTGAACAGGAGCAGTACACTATAGCAAAGTCACCCGGGCAGTACTCGATACGCTCTACATATGCATATGTACACTGACTAATCCATCTAGGTACTAGTTTAACCCAACCAACAGACCATCCTTATAACTCCAACAATACAGACCATCCTTATAACTCCAAGGTTTACCAACCCATGTCAACATTGAGAAGCAATAAATGCATTTGAAAAATATTCAAGGAATTTAACACAATTCAAATATTTTTACAATGATTGAATTAAATAAAACAGGATGAGAATAAAGAGTTTCAAACGATCGCTATAAGGCTCAACTCAGGGTTTCACGGCAATTGAAAATATTTTCATATCAATCATAAAGCTCAATGAAGTTTGTAAAGCTGTCATAATAAAACACTTGAATTCAAGAAATCAAATGGTCCAAGCTAAGCGATGCTACCAACCTTGATCAATTTTTTTCTGAATAAACCTAGATTGGCAATTTATTTGTTAGAACATAATCTATGCTATAATACTATAAACCTAATATCAACTACCCATCACGTGCCAACTTCTAACTCCAAAATCGCTCAACTCAAAGCGCGTCTCGCATGCGGCCAACCTAGCTACCGAAAAATTTCGTACACACCTTAATGCGTAACAATATTTTAAATTTCCTAATAAATTATAATAAAACACTTTTATATCTTAAAACATTATTAAAATTCAAAATATGCATTTTCTGAATTTTTGAATATTTTCGTATTAAAATAATTTCTTTAAATGTAATAAAAAAACCCATAAATTGTCAAAATTGCTTCTAGCTGAAAATAAAGTCCCATAATTTTTGTAACATCTTTAAAATATGTATAAAAATTATAGAAATTTAAATCAGAAATTAAAAGACACAAAAACTATTTTTAAATTTTTTGTTTTGCTAAAACCAATGCGATACGGAAACCATAGAACATAAACTCCAAAAATCATAAAATTCAAACTGAGTCTTATTTATACCATAACGACACTACTCTAATTTTTCCCAGAACATTTTCAGGGTTTAAAAGCTCCAAAAGAATTTTTACGATTCTGAAATTACAGAAAATATTAAACATACATACGATATCAGAAAAATATGAAATTTTAATAGTAATTCTAATATTCCGTTACAATTCTTCCTGTAAATTTTCAAAATTATCCAACTAGTGTAGAACACACAACAGCCACGTGAACAGTGTAACACTTTACAACATAAACCCATCACTGTTCATCACCATCATCTCTTCTTTCAGCTTCTGTCCAAAACCCAAAATATATTCACAGCTCAAAGTTACTGTTCACGTAGCTTCCTTTTGCTCCCCATTTCTTGACTTTTAAACCTACATTACCCAAAATACCGTCACAACCATTTGGAACTCTCACACCTACTGTCATGTGTTTTCTCTTTGTTCCCAACCTATTCTGGTCACACCTAAAGGCCCACTGGGGTCCCAATTTTCATGATACGTCCGCACAAGCAGCAATCAATATTCAACGCTCGCAACCGGTCAAAGTATGCGCGCTAAAGTCACGTGCACTTCTCACTTTCGTTACGTTACTTCGTCACTAAGAAACTCATTTTCGCACGACGCCTCATCACGCTTCGACCGTCGCACATCGCACATCGTCCGTCGGCGGGCCATGGCACTTGCCCAAGGAAGTTGGCCTCGGCCTCCCCATGGGGTCGGCCTCGGCCTTCCCCTTGGGGTTGGCCTCGGCCTTCCCCTAAGGGTTGACCTTTGGTCTCCATACTTAACACTTTCGCTTCTCTTCAAGGGACCATACATCACTCCGCGACCCCGTCGCCCGGACCTCACTCTGGGACGCCGTCGCCCTGACGTCACTCCACGACCCAGTCGCTCGTCACCCGGACGTCATCTCTGCGACCCCCGTCGCCCGTCATCCGGATATCGCCCGAGCCTGCGCGCCAACTTCGCGACGCTCGTCGCCCGGACATCGTCTCCGCGATCCCCTTCGCCCGCGTCCGGGCACCGCACTCCAACAGTCCGCCGCGCCCATGCGCCGCGCCACTGATATAGTCGTGCCCCTCGACTCTCTATCACACTACCGTGCCCCCGGTACCATACACACTTCATCGTGCTCATGCGCCACAATCATGTTACATGCCCCCCGGGCACCAAACTCGTTCACCACACCATGTGCACCTTGCCTTGGTCGTGGAACATGCTTCGACCCACTCTCCGGAGTGCGCATCATCCTGTGGGGATAGACGACTCCTCCGGGACACTATCTCTGCCAGGGAGCTCTAAGTGCTCTGGCATGAAGACTCATCTTCTGCCAGGTAGACGGCTCCTCCGAGATGCTACCTCGGCCAGTCGGGTAGATGGCTCCTCGGAGATGCTACCTTGACGTGCTCCGAGTGCTCCGGCGCAAGGACTCACCCGCGGGGATAGGCGACTCCTCCGGGACACTATCTCCGCCAGGGAGCTTTTCAACTCCCCTTCCGCCAGGTAGACGGCTTCTCCGGGATGCTACCTTGACGCGCTCCGAGTGCTCCAGCACAAGGACTCACCCGCGGGGGTAAGTGATTCTTCCGGGACATTATCTCCGCCAGGGAGCTCTAAGTGCTCCGGCACGAAGACTCCTCTTTTTCCAGGTAGACAGCTCCTCCGGGATGTTACCTTGGCCGGCCAAGTAGACGGCTCCTCCGGGATGCTATCTCGGCCTGCAGAATAGGCGACTCCTCTGGGACACTATCTCCTCCAGGGTGTCTGCGTGACTGCACTGGGGGCTTCATTAGCACCCCTAGGGACTATGACCCCGGGTCACTCCGAGACAGGAGCAGGTCTCCGGAGGGCATCGCGCCTAGTTCGCCTGGCAGTTGGGCATCGGGTCTTCCCCACCTCTGCCAGGCATGTGGGACTCTGCAAGGGCTTGGATTGGAGGCTACATCAAGGGGGTTCTCTGGCCACACCGAAGCTGTGGAAGCCAGTTTTTTCATATAGACAGAGCGACGCTGTGAGGATCAGGCCGGTTGAATATGCGATACGATAGTCCGTGGAGCACCGGTACCCGTGGACACCCCCCCCCCCCCCGTGACGTGTCATTCCTGGGGAGCACCACGTGTCGGTTAATGACGTCATCATCTTAATCTCTATAAATAGAGGTCTTGAGAATTCATTTGGACGACTCTGGGACATTTTTAGACTTTTCACATTCTCACTCTAAAATCCTAGAGAGAGAAACATACAGGACCTTGACTCTGGACCTAAGCATCGGACTGTGACTGTCGTCGTGTATTCATCGCCCTCGCAGCACTGCCACCCTTAGGCTCTGTCTGGGATGCCCTTGGTCTCTGCCCTTGTTCCACCCTTGTTGTGTCCCACATCAGTATACTTGGCATCTGACTCGGACTGCATTCCTTGTGGCACCTCCACGTCGATTGCGAACCCACTTTCCATCACTCTTCTTCTCTTTTAGTTGGTTTATATACTCACTTACAACACACACATCCTTCCACATATCACACAGTCAAATCCAAATCTCCCCACACCCACTGCCTCACGGCAGTGGGCTTCTCTTCTCCCCTTCCCTTTTTCTTTTGTTCAATACACACACACAAGCACACCAACACCCTTTTCTTTCCGCTTTTTTCTTTCCCCACTCAGTCACCATGCACACCCATTTACACACTACATACGCACACACTCACACCCAAGCATACGGCTATCTTTCAGTCCCTCCATGGCTGTCCTCTTTCTCTCTCCTTCTTCTACCCATTTCTTCCCATGAGCCCAATTCACCCCTCACACGGCTGCACCTACAGCCCACTCGTTATACACACTCAAGCATACATATACACACACAAACATACAACACTTCACCCACAACCATCCACTGCACACACTACTTTTATTATTAGTATATGTACATATATATTTTGTAATAGGCACACAGCTTCACTCAGACACTCACTTTCACACAGAAACTCACTTTTCAAATTTTTGGCGGCACCGCAAACATCGGTTGATGCCAGCCATGGGTACTCGGCAATACCTTGTTTCACAGCCATAAAACCCATGATACTAAACACACAGCACTCCATCCCTTCTCACGGCTACAATCCCAGCCCCTATCCCCCATAAATCACTGAGTAACGAGAGGAAAAAATATGGGTTAGAAACTTACCGGAAAATAAATTTGATCGCCGAAATAATTGAGTTTTCTTCTCTTCTCACGAGCACAACCCAGCCCTTTCTCCTCCTCTCTTTCTCTTTATCTTTTCTCTCTCTTTTCTTTCTCTGTTGTAGTATGCTGTAACCAAAAATACCTTAAAGTGAAATGATCATTTATCTCTCTCTTTAATTCTAACTATAAGTAAAAATGGGAATAAATCCAATTGCTCTAATTTCTCCCCTTGTTTCCTCACTAATTTAGTTTTGCCATAATTAAAGAGTTGACCATCAAATCAAAAAAAAATCAAAATTTTGTCGCTAAATGTTAACGATAAAATTTCACTCATGGCAATCGACGCTAATATTGCAAATGAAAGTCACTGCCAAAAAATTGCTAGTAAAAATATTGATGCTAAAAATATATTCGTTGTTAAAAACTTTAAATAAATTCGAAAAAGTATTAGGGTGTTACACCTTCAAGATGAGATAATCAATGCAGCTCATTCGTCTCTCTTCGAACAAGGAAAAGGAAGGCTCGTTCTTTAGCAATAGACGGCTGCTTCAGAGGCTCGTTCCTTTTTTTCCACGAAGAGTTAGGGGCATTCGCCTGTGAATGGGGATCATTTTGGTCTCATGAGCAAAAAGGATGTTGACTACTAAAGAAAGTCTCGGTCTTCTTTCCTTCTCTAGTTCACCAAATGGATCACCGGCAAATGCGAGTTTGTTAGTGAAAATCAAACGAATACTTATTCCCCACCCCACCCCACCCACCCACCCCCTCTCCCGCGTCTTACTGTGGCCACTGGCAACTAGCAGCCTAAAGTGATTCCTTGTTTTGTTGTGAACCAAATTCAAGGTGAGTATGAGGCAAGAGATCCTAAGATCGAGTAAAGTACAAGCATTTATTTGGTACATTAAAAATGTTCACCATTCACCAAATTCGCCATTTGGGTGACACTCAGGAAGATGCCCTATCAAAGATAGCCTCCTTTGGCTCATCCAATCTGCAGCAGAGTTTATTTCGAATTGCTTCTTAAGCATAACACCGAACAGCCCGTTGTCATAGATATAATGCCTCAATGTTGGATCGATCCCATTAGTGCCTATTCACCTAGGGATCTAGATTCTTTATTTTGATGATTTCATGATTCTTATTCTAAAATTAATCTAACTTTGTTATTAAGTATGATTTCAGGACAAATCCTAACGTGGACAAATCTTTGGATGAAGACTTTGGACTTAGACTAGATTCATTTCTATTCTTTGTAAAATCTTAAGCTAAGCTTTCTTAAAGATCTAACAAAAAATCGAAAAGAGCCAAAAATCATGAAGCATTGTGTCTTTCATTCGAATGAAACCAATTAATTTGGTCGACTCTTTCAAACTTCGTTTTTGGGTTAAGAAAAATTCTTTCATTCGAAGGATATCTTTTTCATTCGGTCAATTCCATTAGAAACCCATATTTGGATCGAAAATGTTTTCATTCGAAAAGATAACTTTTCATTCAAAAAAATGGCTTTTCATTCAAAAGAATATTCTTATATTCAAATGTTTTAGTCAGAAACTTCAGTTTTACTCGAAAGATATTTTCATTCGAAAGTTTCTCAAATTGCCTTCGACTAATTCCAGCAAAATTTGATTTTTGGTTTAAAATCATTTTCATTCGAAAGTTAAAGTTTTTTTTCCGAAGCATATGGTTTTTCATTCAGTCGGCTCAAGTTACTTCTGCTCTTCAATTTCATCCGAATGAATCTGGTATTCATTCGACCGAATTATTCAGCTGTAACCTTAACCTTTCTCGAGTAAAATTCCTCTGAATGATTTTAAACATTCATTCTAATTATTTCTTTTAAAATATTCTCTATCTTATCCCTTTAAATGCTCTTCAACGGTCATATTCTTTCCAGTGTAAAAGAGACCCTTAGAGAGTTTATGAATAACTTTTTCTGATCTCTGAAAATCTCTCTAAAAAGCTCTCACAACATATTTATACATCTTTACACAATTTTTTGAGTGAGTTCTTGTCAAGCAAGCTTTTTGATTAAGTTCTTTAAGATTTAAATCTTCCCACCTAAGAAAGCTTAACTCGTCTGTTTTCATTCTAATATCTACTCTTCGAGGAGTGTGCATTGTATTTCAGTTGTAAATCTTCATTTAACTTGTAATTGTTAGAAACTTTCAAAAGAGATTTCGGAACTGTACTGAGCTTTGAGCTAGCACCTGAAGCTAGCTATTTAGTGGAAGGCTTGAGTATGTCTCCCTTGTACGGAGTGCTCGGGGACTGGACGTAGGCAGGTGGGGCCGAACCAGTATAAATCTTTGTGTTGATCTGTGATTGCTATTATCTTGTTAGCTAAATTTTAAATTTCTACTCTAAGCTGTAAACACCTATTTATCCACCCACCTCCCCTCGGGGGTATTTACGGACCTACGAGTGGTATCAGAGTTGTATGCTCTTTTATTTCTCTTGTGACCTAACCGTCAAGAGCTAAAGATCAAACTATGGAAAAAGGTTTAGAAACTAATTGACCACCTCTACTGAAGAATGATAACTACAGCTACTGGAAGAATCGTATGAGGATCTACTTGAGGCTGGAAACCTATTTGTGGTATGTCGTAGAAAATGGCATGATCATTCCCATAAAGGATGGTCCTAAACAAAACAAGATTCCTAAGGGAATTCTTGAAATGAATACTCAAGAGTCACATCTCTTCTCTATGGAAGATAGAGCAAAAAACACCATCAACTGTGGTCTCGACGTAAATGAGTATAATCGAGTCTCAGTGAGTGAAACAGTGCAAGAGTTGTGGAGGCTGCCGGAAGTTACTCATGAAGGAACAAATCAAGTAAATGAGACTAAAATCAATATGATGGTCCAGCAGTACGAGGCCTTCAAGATGAAAGAAAATAAGTCCATTAATGAGATGTATTCCATATTCACTCTCACTACAAATGGACTGAAGTTATTGGGGAAAGTGTACCCCGAAAAGAAAATGGTTAGAAAAGTTCTCAGATCTCTTCCCAAGAGATGAAAAGCCAAAGTTACATCCATTCAAAAAGCTAAAAATTTGAATGTGCTCTAGTTGGAAAAGTTGGTGGGATCTCTGATGACTCATGAAATTACAATGAAGATTCATGATGAAAAAGAGACCACCTAAAAGAAGAAGAATCTAGCTCTCAAAGATAAAGCCTCTCATGAACTTCAAGAGAGCAGCGATGATTCTAACAATGTCATGGCTCTCATCACTCGAAAGTTTCAAGAAGTTTCTAGCAAATCAGAGAGATGGAAAGATGAAAAGGAGTCAGCCAAGCCAATCACAACAAATAAGAAACAGTGACTAAAGTTCAAGAAAAAATCCTAATGCTTGTTATGAGTGCGGCATAACTTGACACATCAAGAAATATTTCCCGTGGCTCAAGAACAAGTCGACAAGATCAGCAACAGAGACACCAAGGAAAAGAAGTTCGAATCCAGAAAGTTTTGCTGACTTGGGATGACTCTGACGAAAGTGATAAAGAGATGAGTGAAAATAATAATGTAGCTCAACTGTGCTTTATGGCCAAGGATGATCGCTCAAATGAGGTAATCCCTTATGTTAAAAATTTTGATTATGATAAACTTGAAATAGCGTAGCCTTGAATTAAGTGAAAACCATGAAGCGAGCCATTCACGAACGGCTCATGGTTTGTTCTCCTTAAAACTCGTATGTATTCGTTCGTATAATATACGAAGCGAACATGAACAAGTTTGTAGAGCTCGTTTATTAAACGAGCCGAACATGAACACTCCAAAATGTTCAGAAACGTGTTCGCGAACAACTTGTCTACATAATAAATTAATTATAATATATTTAAAAAATTATCATTTTCATATATCATATAAATTAATACTTAAAACTGAGGCCCTAAAGTCAATTAGCCCAAAACCCCAAGCCCATGGGATTAGCCCAATCTGTGAAGCCCAACATCTAAGAAACCCTAATTATATAAACTAAAACCTAAACACATACAAATCACACACAGCCACAGGCAGTCGTCTGCCCTCCCATCCCTTCCTCGTTTTTCACACACATAAAATCACACACGCGCCTCACAGATCCACATAGCCCCCCCCCCCCCCTCTCTCTCTTTATCCCCCTCTCCACGCATGCACATCATGGCTTCGACGCCATCTACGACGATGTCTCTGCCTGTCTACGATGCCATCATCGCATGTCTTCAAAATCATTATCTCACTGTCGCATGTCTTTGAAGTCATCATCTCCCCGTCGTCGGTGCATGCATCATCCATTTTCTTTGTTTTCATCGCCAATCGATCAAGATCTCCAAGATCTCTTTTAATTTGTAGTGTTTTTTTATTCTGCATCCCTCTTGTATCTTCTATAATATCATTTTTATTCATTTTAGCTTGATTAGATTGAAGGATTTGAGGATTTTTTTTAGATTTAGGGATTTGTTAGAAGTTGAACTCGAACGCGAGTCGAGTTTCTGAACTCGAGTTCGACTCATATTGTTAAACGAGTAGAGCCCGAGCTTTACAGTCACGAACTCGAGCTGAGTTCAAACATTGATTATTTTGCTCTGAACGAACTCGAGTCGAGCTCGAACATACCAAAACTTAAACGAATCGAGTTCGAACACACTTATGTTCAGCTCAAACTTGGTTCGTATACAGCCCTAAGTACTGCTACTAACAAAACTTTCTCACTAAACATCAACTAAAAGGACCAAGTCCATTGTGAAAGCCTGCATTTTGTTTTCAAAAGGAAGAAAACTAGAACCTCTTTGAGTTTTTTTTAAAATTAATGGGTTGATTGATAGCAGTTTTGTATGATTGGTTTTTATTTTTATTTTCTTTCCCTTATTTTTCCTCTCTTCTCTTTTCAATTTTTCCTTCTCTGTTTTTTAATTTTCCAACACTTGAGAGATTCTTCTGAGCTCCTATGTTCAACAACAAGAAGCGTCCCCACCACGACCTACACATCTTCTTTACCACCATCCAGGTACTGTTGTTGTAGTAACACACCGGCTTGAGAATTAGAGCTTCATTGGGTCTGGTTAGGGTTTGATTGGGTGAAGGGATTTGAATGGCTTAGAACTTACGTGCACAGATTGAAGATACTAGAGCTAAGCAATGGATGAAATCTTGTGGTGTTATTTGTTGCAGGGACAATGGTAGCCTGTATGAGGGTGGATTTCGATTTAAAGGAGTGTAGGTCCAGTGATGGTGAATAAATTTGGAGGGTTTGATGTTCGGCGGTGTTGGTTAGTGGTGGTGGTGGTGGTGGTGGTTGTGGTCATCAGTGGCTATGATTTTTGGCGGTGTTTGTGGGTGTTGTTCACTGCTGGCGGTGGTGGCTCGTGCTTATGTTGGTTGGCAGTGGCAAGTTTGGTGTTTATGTGTGTCGATCAGCGGTGGTGGCAGATTGACGATCATTGGTTGTTGTCACGACCCGAACCCACGGGCAGGCCCGCGAGCTAGGCACGTGACCGGCCGCAGACCCAATAGACTCCACTTTAGGGCTCTGCTAGGCCTTACTCACTAAAACATGTACACAATTCTAAAATCATACATTAACTAACACCATAACATGAATTTCTAAAGATGCCCTTACAACTCTTTCCCAAATCATCTCTACTGAAATCCTCCGTAGAGACCGATAGCATTTATTTTAAAGAAACCTCCAAAAATTAAGCTACGAACAATTCAAATAAATAACTGGCAGTTCTACAATTTCTCAAGGGCTTAAACAAATTCCTAATGAGCATCTCCTGCAGCTTCATTCTCATTTCCCTCGTAATACTCATGTTCATCTAGTTGATCGCCTGAAAACATTTATAAAAAGGGGTGAGCTTGGGGCCCAGAGAGTACACATACCATATCCCTAAAATAGTTTTGGGATTCATAAAACATGAAATATGCCACGGTTTTCTTCAATTTAAAACTGGTAAACATTTTCACAAGAGATACTATACATATATAGACTTTTTGAAAGCAATTCATCCAAGATTCTCAGAAGCAAAGTATGACATCAAGTAGGCTTATTAACAACTATCACAGTTCATCATAACATGGGTATGTTGCGGTCAGCGTACGTTCCCCCTGACTAGGGCCCACAATCCCTACTCCACCTGGGATGAACATTATTTGGTCAGGGTATGCGCCCCCCTGACTAGGGCACACAATCCATCCTTTATCCGGGATACATATGTGGACGCAATGGCGCACCACGAGCAACAGTACTGTGCGTCAACGTATCGTCCCGTTGACCAGGACCCAACAATCCAACTTTCCCCCGTGGATATGGGGCGCAATAACCAAGGCAGAAATACCGTCTCATTCAACATAAGCCAACTTTAAAACACTACTCATATAAAACATTCCATGGCATTTTTGATGCATTTTCTCATCAAACAACTTACACAAAAGCAGTAGCATGTAAAAGGCTTTAAAACTTCTAATTGGAACAATTCATTCATACATGTACATAAACGGAAAATAGGGTATACGGAGGAATATGGCAGGAGTACTTACCTGGATAGCTACGCGATGCTACCAAACCTCGATCAATATTCTCTGAATAAACCTAGATTGGCAATCCATTTGTTAGAATACAATCTATTCTACATTACTATAAACCTAGTATCAACTATCCAAACGGCGCTCACTTCTAATCCCGGAATCGCGCAACTCAAACGGGTCCCGCACACGGCTAACCTAACCAAAAATCTTATACACTCCTTAACGTGTAATGACTCTTTAAAATTTATAATAAATTTCACTAAAATATTTTTATAGCTTAAAATACTAATAAAAGTCAAAATATGAAATTTCCAAAATTTTGAATATTTTCAAATTAAAATAATTTCCTTAAATGCAATAAAAACCCATAAATTTTTTTAAAATTACTTCCAGATGGAAAATAAGTCCCATAATTTTCATACGAACTTTAAAATATATATATAAATTATAGAAATTGAAATCAGAATTTAACAGACACTAAAACTATTTCTTTATTTTTCGTTTTGCTAAATTCAATGCGATGCTGAAAATGATAACAAATTGACTCCAAAAATTATCAAATTTATACTGAGTCTTTATTATACTATATAAACACTACTCAAATTTTACCCAGAACATTTTTAGGGTTTAAAGGCTCCAAAATAATTTTACAATTCTAAGTTTGCAGAAAATATTAAAAATGCATATGATTTCAGAAAATTATAAACTTTTACCAAAAATTCTAATACAGTCTAACGCATTATTCTGTAAAATTTTACATACTAACATTAATCGTGTGCTAGTCTATGCATGCAACGAACTTAACGCTAACGTGATACCGGATCCATTCTTCGGTTCTTCTTCTCTATATGTTTCTATCTTCCTCTTCATCTAATATCATGTAAAAATCTGCACACTAGGCACACGCAATCACCCATAAACACTCAGTTTCCCATTCATCTATACTCCCTCACTAGCTGCAAAACCCAACACAATCGCATATACACATCACACAGTTTGCACTCACATGCTCTTCAAAGTCACTCATAGCCCCTCCCTTCTCTTCTTGCCCCTTACTCCCTCACTACTCATAAACCCCCATAACAACTGCTGGATCACCTAGCAGATACCACACAATCACCATCAACAGGCAAACATGCACCACCCAACGATCACAGCCACCACCAAATTTACAACACCCACAACACATACCTTTCACGGCGGCTGCCCCTCTTCACCCACAAGCACCACGGCAGCCCCATGGCTGCTCTCTCTCTCTCTCTCTCTCTCTAAGCCGCAGTCTCTCACGCCTAGGTTTCCCCTCTAACCCGCAGTCCATCGCATCTACATCTATTACCTTGTACACAACCTCACAAAAAGAAAAACACGCACACCATGCGCACCCAGTTGTGCACAAACATACGCATGCTGCCCTCCTTCCATGTACCAACACTCACGACACACCCATTCTCACAGTCACGCATATTCATACGCACATCCTTGCACCTTTTTACACAAACTCATATACCCACACCTAATTTCTCACAAACCCACAACTGTAACCCTTGTTCCCTGCATACCCATCTCTCGGTTATAACCCACAAGATGCAACAGCACCCCCCCTTAATCCGTAACCCATCAAATACACAAGAAGAAAAAGACTAAAAGCTTACCCGAAAAATTTATTGAAACTCCGGAGAATTTCCAAGCCTTCTTCCTCTCTCGGTATCTCTCTCTGCCGCAACAAGTCTCCAACAAAAGCCAATGACGGCTGATCACTATTATATTATCTATATATAATAACCCTAATTTGGAACATAACAAAAAGCCCCCTCAAATTTTCGCTAGTTATTTTAATATTTGCCCCAGCTTATATTATTTCTGAAAGAAAGACTGAGCACTACTTACGACATTTCATGTGTGAGAAAAATTTACTCATAGGTTGTCGCGTAACTTGGTTCACTAATGGTCACTATCAGATTTCTAAAAATACCGTTAACGCTAATTGTCACTAAAGACCTCAATCAATACCAATTATATCTGCTATCATTAAATTATAATTATATGATTCTAGAATTGTCGCTAAAGATCATCATTATAATGCTCCCCAAATTCGTCGCTAAAAACTCAAAAGAACATCACTCTTAGAAACTGTCGCTAAAAGTAATAATAACCGGGTAATCTAGGTTCGGGGCATCACAGTTGTGGTTGTTGATAGTGTTTGTAATTTGGTATTTGGGGATGTTGGTCAGTGGCAGGGGCGGCGGCGATGAATTGGTATGGTGGTTGGCAATGTTGGTGTTTGGTGTTCTTGGGTGATATGTGTTGATGATGAAGATTGAAGGGATGCAGAGATATAAAATGCTTCTAACAAAAGTTGAAAAGTGGATCTCAAGAAAAAAAACAAAAACTGAAAACTCTAAAATTGAGGTAGCGTTTGATAGGATTTTCTTTCCAGTTTTTTCTCCAGTTTTGTAAACTAGAGGGAAAAAAAACCTGTTTGATAGATAGTTTCGTTTTTTTTCTTTAGTTTTGAAAACCAATTTTTATAACAGGGTTGGTTTTGAAAACTCCATTTTGGAGTTTTGAGTTTTGGTTTTTATTTTGAGATCCAACCTTCAAACTTTGTTAGAAGTAAAAAAATAAGTATCATTTTAAGAAAACCCCTTCACACAAAGAGCTCCACACCACCACCACCACCACTAGCAGACACTTCCTTCAATCGGCCAAATCTGCCCTGACGTCACCCTATCGCTATCGTCACCCTATCACCGTCGACAACCATGGGTCTGCCACACCAACGCAACATTCTTGTCACTGCCACCCACAGATCTGCCCCAGCACCACCACCCTTCCATCATCGTCACCCACAGATTTGGGCCCCTGTTGCCAACCCACGCCTTCGACAATGAATCATACCTCAACCCACCATCTCCACCCCACTACCATGGACAATCAATGGGACCTCAAGCAACGTCGCCACCTCAGCACCTTCGCACAACCCACAATTACTCCTATCGTCATCACCCCACCACCATCGCATTTGATTATGATGGTGGTGGTGCCACCCACCGATGGTGGTGGTGCCACCCACCGATGGTGGTACTTCGGGGAGTTCTGGGAACCTGTTGGAGAAAAACGGTTGGTGAAAAATTTAAGAAAAAGAATGTTAAGGAAAAAAACTCAAAATAAAAATTGGTTAATGAAATACCATTTTATTTCTATAGAAAACAAAAACTAAACTGATTTTGGTTTTTATTTTTTTGGAAACTGAAAATCAAAATTGTAAGTGATTTCAAACAGACCTTGAGTTTTCAAAAATAGCCCCATTTTGAAAACTTTAGTTCACGACTGTACTATTAGTAAAAGTCAATTTTGGTTGCTTGACACCGATTTGTGTCAAAGTGACCATTAAACTTTGAAATTCGTATCAATCTGGCCACTCCGTCAAATTTTCTTGTCGCTGCCGCTCCATTAAGTCCATTTATTTAGGCGAATTTATGTCTTTTTGCCCTCTTTTCTCTCTCTTTCCCCCCTCTTGCTCTCTTCTTTCCCTCTACATCTCATACAAATTGGCATACACAAACTCCCCCCACCCCACTCACACAGTCTCACACACACATGCACAATGCACGCACACACACACACACACTCTCTCTCTTTAATACACACAGACACAGTCACGCACGCGCACAAACACATTCTCTCTCTCTCTCTCTCTCTCCCTCTCTCTCTCTCTCTTTCTAACACACGCACACACAAGACCCATAAATACACACACACACACACACACACAAAAGGCAAACGTGCATGCACAAACACACACTAGTGTGCTGTGTATGTTGGGCGTGTGGGGGTAGGGGCATCAAGATTGTGTGGTGGGTGTATGAGGGGTGGGTGTAGGTGTGTGGGGTGTGTGTGTGTGTTATGCATGTGTGAGACAATGTCCTAGACTCTGTGTGTTTGTGCGCACGCGTATAAGACAATGGGTGTGTTTTGTGTGCATGCGTGCATGTGTGTGTTTCACAGTGTGTATGAACACGCGCGTGTGACTCTCTCTCTCTCTCTCTCTCTGTGCGCGCATGTGACTCTGTGTGTGCATGTTTCATTGTGTGTGTGTGTGCACGCGCGCACGCGCGCACGCGCACATATATGACTATGTGTGTGCGTGTTTCACAGTGTGTGTGTGTCTGTGTGTGCACGCGCGTGTGTGACTCTCTCTCTCTGTGCATGTGTGTGCGCGCGCGCGTGTGTGACTATGTGTGCATATGTGTGCGCGCGCGTGTGTGACTGTGTGTGTGTGTGTGTGTGTGTGTGTGTGTGTGACTGTGTCTATTTCTCTCCGTGCGTTTGTGCGTGTGTGTGTGTGTGTGTGTGTGTGTGTGAAGAAGAAGAACAACAACAACAACAACAAGTAGGAAGAAGAAAGAAAAATGTGAACAGTGAATGACGGTTTTACCCCTAAATAAACAGACTTAGATTAACGGAAGCTAATGGATTGGCCGGACTGAAACAGATTTCAAAGTTTTATGGTTACTTTGGCACAAATCATGTCCAGTAACCAAATTTGAATTTTTCTAATAGTACAGTGGTCTATTTCTATGTGATTATTATTTTTCTAATATTCTTGTGCTTCTATTTCTATGTGATTATTATTTTTATTATTACAACGGTATAACGCTCGAAAAGAGTCATATATGTATTGGTTAGAAGACTATTTTAAAAGGGGGCCGATCCCCATCGACCGGTGGGAAAAATTTTATTTTCCCACCGAATCGCAACAAAGAGTACCGATTGCACAAAAAGCGAATAAATTATTTTTGTGCAATCCCCACTCTTTGTGGGGATTGGAATGATTGAAAAAAAAAACAATCATTCCAATCGCAACAAAGAGTGGGGATTGGCAAAAAATGCCAATCCCCACTCTTTGTTGCGATTGCGATTGGAATGATTGTTTTTTTTTCAATCATTCCAATCCCCACAAAGAGTGGGGATTGGCATTATTGCACAAAAATGCCAATCGCAACTCTTTGTTGCGATTGCTTTTGTCCTTTTTTTGTCCTTTTTCTCCCCCCCTCCCCCCCCCCCCCCCCACCCCTCCCCCGGTCAACCTTCAAGTCAAAACAAGTAAGTATTTTTAATTTTCTTATAATTCAATGTTAATTTCAAATTGTTCTTACCAATTGATTATTTAAATTGTGTTACGCTTAAATTGTTCTTACCATAGTCTAAAATTCGTGTTTAGGGCGTCAAAATTACGTTTTTACAAATCGGGGTATTACATTCGAAAGATTCGAAAATAGCGATTTTTTAGGGCGTCAAAATTATGATTTTTTACGAATTTATAAAAAATAGCTAGAGCTAGATTTTGCCAAAGTGCAAAAAAGAGACCCTAGTTATTTTTAAAAGATCTGTATCAGGTAAACATTTTAGATTTTTCCAAAGACTGGAAACGGGTAAACTAATACGCGCAACCTTGTAACTTCGCAGTGTAATTTAAAATATCAAGCTAGCGCGATTTCGCGCGAAACTTTTTTGAGAACCCTAGGATGTTGGGAAGTTCCATTCCCCAGGAATTCGGGCCATTCCGAAACCGGTAGCAATTTTTTGCCGAACGGGCTTTTAAGCGCTCGATCCGGACACCGGTTCGGGATTTTTGGACGAAAAATCCGTAAAATACTTTTTAGATCAAGAATGAACTTAGGAAGTTTAAAATAGCATCTTAAAGCACTTTTGAGATTTTTCCTGATGCCAGGGGCATTTTGGTAATTCGCCGCCCGAGAGGGGTATTTTGGTAATTTTACGGTGTCAACTTTTTCAAACGACTTTTCAGTCTGTAAATGTAAGCAAAGCACCTGAAAGGCTGATTTGAAGCCGATTCGCGGGGCGTTGGGGTCGCTAAAGGTGAAAACTTAATTAGACAATTTTTCACGAATTTATAAAAAATAGCTAGAGCTAGATTTTGCCAAAGTGCAGAAAAGAAACTCAGGTTATTTCTAAAAGATACGTATCAGGTAAAAATTTCAGATTTTTCCAAAAACTGGAAAGGGGTTAACTGATACGCGCAACCTTGTAACTTCGCAGTGTAATTTAAAATATCAACGGAGCGCGATTTCTTGCGAAACATTTTTGAGAACCCTAGGATGCTGGGAAGTTCCACTCCCCAGGAATTCGGGCCATTCCGAAGCCGTTAGCAATTTTTTTGCCGAACGGACTTTTACGCGCTCGATTCGGACACCGGTTCGGGATTTTTGGGCGAAAAATCCCTAAAATACTTTTTAGATCAAGAATGAACTCAGGAAGCTTAAAATAGCATTTTAAAGCACTTTTGAGATTTTTCCTGATGCCAGCGGGCATCTTGGTAGTTCGCCGCCCCGATAGGGGTATTTTGGTAATTTTACGGTGTCAAGTTTTTGAAACGACTCCTCAGTCTGTAAATGTAAGCAAAGCACCTGAGAGGCTGATTTGAAGCCGATTCGCGGGGCGTTGGGGTCGCTAAAGGAGAAAACTTAATTAGACAGTTTTTCACGAATTTATAACAAATAGCTAGAGCTAGATTTTGCCAAAGTGCAAAAAAGAGACCCTGGTTATTTTTAAAATATCTGTATCAGGTAAAAATTTCAGATTTTTCCAGCATCTGGAAAGGGGTTAACTGATACGCGCAACCTTGTAACTTCGCAGTGTAATTTAAAATATCAAGCTAGCGCGATTTCGCGCGAAACTTTTTTGAGAACCCTAGGATGCTGGGAAGTTCCATTCCCCAGGCATTCAGGCCATTCCGAAGCCGTTAGCAATTTTTTTGCCGAACAGACTTTTACGCGCTCGATCCGGACACCGGTTCGGAATTTTTGGGCGAAACTTCCGTAAAATACTTTTTACATCACGAATCAGTTCAGGAACCTTAAAATAACATCTTAAAGTACTTTTGAGATTTTTCTTGATGCCAGGGGGCATCTTGGTAGTTCGCCGCCCCGAGAGGGGTATTTTGGTAATTTTACGGTGTCAAGTTTTTGAAACGACTTCTCAGTTCGTAAATGTAAGCAAAGCACTTGAAAGGCTGATTTGAAGCCGATTCGCGGGGCGTTGGGGTCCTAATGAACCCCGGGCCATTTCGGTAATTTGCCGCTCATCGGGGGCTATTTTCCTAATTTTACATTACACGAATTTCCCGAATGACTTTTAGTTCAGGAAAGGGTGTGAGACACCCGAAAAGTTATTTTAAAGTTGTGAATTAGATGTTTGTTGGGGCGATGACTGCCACAGGGTATTTTGCATAAGTTGGGGGTGTTTTGGTAACTTTCCCCTTAAAATATTCTGAGGAAATATTTGGTATATAATTGATGTAATACATTTAAAAAGTGGTTTAAGAGCGATTTTGAGGTGTTGGGGGTGTAGAGGCCATCGGGCGGGGGGGGGGGGGGGATATTGCTAAATAACCACGTTGGCGCTAAATTTCAGGGAACTAGCGTTATTAAGCGTTCGGAGTGGTGGGAAGTGAGGAATGGTTTTAATACATTAAAATAATGATTTAATGACTATTGCTAATGCGTTGGTAAGCTAGGTTAACGATTCAGTTACAGTTTTGGAATGTAAATATTATGGACGCTAAGTTGGTTTACGATTATATTTTGTTCTTACAGATATGGATTTCAACCCTGGACCTCATGATACATCAACCCTATACGATGACGATGACCACGTCACGAGGGAAGTATTTGACGGTGTCGATAGGGGTATTTTGGAAACAATTCAAAGCACAAGTCACCTCGACCAGTGGGTACTGAACGGGGAACAAATACAACTATTACACGATCAAAATTTGACCGTGTTCACTGATTGCGGGAATTGGTCTCGGCACGACGATTGCCTTATATCCGCTCTAGTTGAACGATGGAGGGGCGAGACGAACTCATTTCACTTCCGGTTTGGTGAAATGACTATTACATTAGAGGACGTCGGATTCATACTTGGAATCCCATGTCACGGCAGACCCATTACTTCGAGTAAAACGTCTGCATTAGAGATGTCAAAGGGCCGGGCTTGGGCCGGCCCAGCCCAAGCCCATCGGGCCTGTTGTGGGGCCGGGCCGGGGCCGGGCCAGTGGGGCTGCCAACCGGGCCGGGCCGGGCCGGGCCTGCCGAAGGGAAACCTAGGCCCAGTCCAGGCCCTGGCCCTAGGCCCAATATCTAGGGCCAGGCTTGGGCCGGGCCCGGGCCAAAAAAAAAAAATTTTTTTTTTTAAATTCTCCAGTTATTCAAAATAAAAACTTTAATTGCGATATTTTCTTGTTATTATGTACACAAATTCTAATTTAATAATGTGTATAAGCAAGTAAAGTAACAACAAATATTCTAATTTAAACCATTTCGTTAATTACACCTAGAAGAAACATTTTGCTCCAATTACGGCAGTAGAAGAAAATTTTGTTTATTGTTAGTGACATGTAGGTCCATAAATAATTTGTTGTTACTTAATTGGCATAAGTGTAGACGGATATAACAATAATCATACAGTTGAAGCCAATCTTTCCTTGTTGGATATAAATTGCATTCAACAAAGGAAATTTATTTTCTATTTGCGAGAGACCAATATGCAAACAAATTAGCGAAGGCTTGTGTTTTGATTCTTGTCGAACTTTGGATGCTTGACAAACCTCCAACCAGCTTACTGGAAGACCTGGATAAAGATGCGCATGGTGAACGGAGGCTAAGGCAGGTTTCTTGTTTTAATTAGTTTTTTTTTTCAGTACTAATTTGTACCTAAACCAAGGGAAAATTTGTTCCAGTCGGCAGGGTTAACAGGAAATAGGAACAACTGAAACCAAGTTTGATAGAGAATACACGCTATATAAGGCTAAACTTGCTGGGATCTTTGAACTGCTTTTATTGGCAAATTAGACCATCAAGTCAAGTCATGTCGGGTATGCTTGGTTCATGGTTTAAATCATTGCGTCACGGCAATTGGGAGTGGAAATGGGAGGGAAAAGGGGAGGGCAAGTTTTTTTTTTTGAAAAAGGTGGGGCAGGCCAAAATAGGGCCGAAATAGGGCTGATTTTGGGCCAAAATCGGGCCAGATCCGGGCCGAAAACGGGCCAAATCCGGGCCGTAAATGGGCCGGGCCTGTTTCGGGCCAAAACCGGGCCGGGCCTGGCCCGGGCCATTTTTTTGGAAATCCAGGCCTGGTCCAAGCCCAGGCCCAAGGCCCTATGCCTGCGGGCCTGCACTGTTCACCTGCGGGCCGTGCCGGGCCGGGCTTTTTTCGGGCCGGGTCGGGCTGGGCCGCGGGCCGCCCGGCCCGTTTGACACCTCTAGTCTGCATCCATAGCGACGATGGCTAGGCAGTATTTTCTGAAAATTCCGAGGGACGCTCTTACAACCAACGGCATAAAACTTAAATGGCTGAGAGAGCAGTACGGCGAGCTACCGGATGAATACACTCCTCATGATTTGGTGACGTATACGAAGGCATTCCTTTTGTATATTACTGGATGTATAATACTTCCGACGCAAAAAAAAAGCCACGGTGCATCCGAAGTATATGGTGTTCTTGGAGAATCTTGAGGAGGTATACTCGTATTCGTGGGGTTCAGCTGTCCTTGCGCACTATATCGAGCATTGCACAAAGCTACGAGAAAGGGTGCCAAGTCCATTGCCGTCTGCATCACTCTGTTACAGGTTTGACGTTTTTGTCCAATATTCTTGGTTGACGTGTCAATATATTCGTGATTAATTACTAATTCCATATAATGTTTGCGTTCACAGGTTTGGTCTTACGAGAGGCTACCCACGGGTCGTCCACAGCCCGTAGCTGATTCCGATGAGACGTGGCCTAGGGTGTGGGCCTAGGGGCCTACGACCAAACGGAGGAGACGGGTAGACCCTCACCACCATCTAATGTTCTATCGGGGGGAACTAGATATGATGGATGCATCCCAGGTGACGTGGCAGCCATATGGGAAGGTGATGCATCTGTTGGATGAGTGGTGTTGGCAACTTCCGGTGTCGTACGTGCTGGCAGGTTTGGTTCGGGTGCCGCTCATTCACTTCGAAGAATGTGAGTTTCAGATGCCCGATCGAGCTATGAAGCAA
Organism: Escallonia rubra; assembly: GCA_033065855.1. Lineage (NCBI taxonomy): Eukaryota > Viridiplantae > Streptophyta > Magnoliopsida > Escalloniales > Escalloniaceae > Escallonia > Escallonia rubra. The sequence continues at coordinate 168,424 of JAVXUO010000701.1, read as the reverse complement.
GCTGGCTGTCCACAAGGGATACCAAAACCCGCTGTAGACATGCGGCCATACAGGGGTGGTCGAGGGCCGAACTTCGAGGTGGCTGATGCCTTGATTTTGTTGGGTGACGAGGTGCAACAGTGGACTACCTGGCAGGAAACATATGAAAGCCTTGTATCGCTGAAGCACGACGGCATTAATACTTAGGAATACTTACAGTGGTTTCTCAGGGTGACGCGCACGAGGGTGACTCGCCCTTCCCAAGTGAGGACCAAATCGTATGCGCCACGTGAGGTCTATGACCAGTTCTGGGCATTGAGCATTGTAAGTTCCCCTAGTGTCGTTTCAATATTTATTTGCGCACCCTCTCAACCATGCCTGAAATGATGACGGTGATTTTTCTATGCATGTTTTTTAGGTTGACAAGGGCACTGAGATGTTCAAGCAGCTCGAGCGGTTTGACTGGTATGTCGCGCATGCGCCTGACAGTTTTAAGAGCTCCATTGAGTCGTACAAGACTGATCTTCACAACTTTGGTGTTACGTACCGGGGTTACCAAGGGGAGCCGTCTAGTCGCTTGCCTCCTGACCCGTTCGGCTCTCAGCCCCAGAGTCAGGGCCTGGGGGAGCCGTCTAGTCGCTTACCTCTAGACGCGTACGACGATGTGCCCCAGAGTGTGGTGTGGGAGCCGTCTAGTCTCTTGCCTCCTGACGCGTACGACTTTGTGCCCCAGAGTGAATTCTGGGAGCTGTCTAGTCGCTTGCCTCCTGACGCGTCTTTGCCCCAGAGGGAATTCTGGGAGCCGTCTAGTCGCTTGCCTCCTGACACGTACGACTCTCACCTCCAGAGTCAGGTGACCCAAGTAGGAATCCAGGCCTCGCGCCCAAGCAACCGGTCGGATAAAGGACAAGCGACAAAGCCATTGAGGCCAAACAAGCGGGATTGGATCGACCGGCACTACTTCGGGCCTGAGCCTGTCGATTCAACAGACTTTCCTCTTGGAACATGTCTATGTCACTTGGATGTGAGAATGTTGGCACCGGAGACAGATATTTCAAATTTTGTCATGAACGCTTATATAGATCTGCTCCGGATTAGAGAACTACGTTATAACCAGTGCGAAGGCATGAAGCTTAACCTGCATCCCACTTACTTTGTCACATTAACGGTGACCAGCATGAGGGAGTTAACAGAATCGAGGAGGCGAGGGGCAGGCAAGGGTAAGTGGAAACCATCTGGAAACATATTAGGCCTGTTGAACGCAGACTACCAATGTCACGCTGCCGATGCGAACCTTGTCATGATACCTTGCCATCATGAACACCACTGGTTCCTATTAGTTCTCCATCCAGCGAACAGACAGGTCAACATATACGATAGCCTAAGGGAGGACTCTCCTGGGCGGTCGCTGGCACAGATGTATAGCGAGTACATCACTGCAGTGGTTAGTTTTTATCGGTTGACCTTGGCTCATAGCATATTCTTATTGTAACATAGGCTTGATGATCTTTTTAATTGTTGGATGCAGACTACTATCTTCTCGCTAGCGTGCCGAGATTATTCGGGGGAATCCATCACCAGGAATTCGACGGTAGAGCCTTGGACGGTCGTGATGATAAAGGACCGACCAAAGCAATATAACAGTCACGATTGCGGGATTTACGTCCTCAAGTACATGGACTACATTGCTCGCTCGGAGGTGCTCAGATATACGTCGTGGACTAGGAAGGCTGCCTTGACGTTTAGGTATAGGATAGCCTGGGAGCTGAAAAAGAATGAAGCTAGATGGCTTCATTACCATTATCCTAACTAGCGTGACTAAGGTGCAGTGAGCAAAGAACCCCTTAAAAAAATGTACATGTATTTTCGCACTCCATGAAATTGGCGATAAAGTGTGCGCGAATATGCCTTTTATAGGAAAACCAAATATATTATTTGTCTCGATTTTCGCCGAAATTCATAGAAATGGCCTACTAGCGTGCCTAAGAGGCAATGAGCGAAAAAAAAGTGACAAAAAAAATTACAAGATTTTTCGGAAGCTATGAATTGGACCCTAAAGTGTGCCCGAATAGGCCCTTCATAGGAAAAACCAAAAAATATTGTGTCTCGTTTTTCGCCGAAATTCTTACGAATGGGCTAACTAGCGTGCCTGAGGTGCAATGAGTGCAACCTAGTGACAAAAAAAATTACAAGATTTTTCGGAAGCTATGAATTGGGCCTAAAGTGTGCCCGAATAGGCCCTTCATAGGAAAACCCAAAAAAAATTCTTACGAATGGGCTAACTAGCGTGCCTGAGGTGCGGAAGACAAAAAAAATTACAAGATTTTTCGGAAGCAATGAATTGGGCGATAAAGTGTGCGCGAATAGGCCCTTCCAAAAAATATCAATAATCCACAAACCAAATCACAAATTAAAGATTCAACAAACCAAATCACAAATTTAAGCATTATAAAAGTTATTCGTTATACAACTAAAACATTAACCCTAACACTCTTCATCATCATCGTCCTCCTCGACCATACTGCCAGGTGCGAGACCTAACACTTTATAATGGTTTCTCTTGTCATGATCAGTCATCTTATTACACAACGCACACTTTCGCAATTTTTTTTGACCCGTTTCTTTTTCAATCGGATTCTTCATGCGTATTTCTCGTTTTCGCCCTTTTGTTTGAGAAATAATTGGATCAAAAATGTCGTCCTCCTCACCTTGCATGCTAGTGCCGTCAATGACTGGCTGTTTGGCTCGATTGAATCTACCGGCTGGAGTCGTCCGAGTAGTCGGAGTGTCCCGTCTTTATGGATCAGCCATCCTAAACTGTGCATGCTTAGCCTTATCCCATGCGGCTGCTTCAACTTGATACTTGTACCCATCAAATGTTGACGCTGCATCCAATGATAAACCGTGCATGATGTTACAAAGGTGATTATATCGCAGCGGCTCAGATTGCTCGAAATCAACTGAAACATTGGGCACGTAAGGAATGTGACCGTGGACTCTATTGGCTTCCTTCGTCCACCGTTCCAAGAAATACTGTGGAGGGATTTCACGAGCATTCTTGGAGCTCAAAACCCTCAACGCGTGTCGACAAAGTATACCTTTATGCTCAAACAATTGACAGTTGCAATTTACTAACCCGGTGTCCATACATTTAGCCACTGTAAAATGTCTTCTGTTCCTCGGAGCCGACGAAGAGCACGGATTGGCGAAATTCGTCACGTTTGTCAAGGCTTAAACCTTGAGATCTCTGGTGGAATACTCGTGCAACTTTGTCATGCCATATTGATTCGACTTTAGTAGTTCATCTTGAAACTGTCTAAACATTTCCTTGGTATAGACTTGAGCCGCATGAGCCTCCAAAGGTGAAAAGAGTAGTATGGCCCTTTCTCTGTAAGCTGTAGCCGCGTCGGCTTCTCTCTCACAGTACAATTGCCTATCAACGGCTTTCTGCATCTCTAGTACGAACTCCACTATACTTGAAGACTGGCTTACGTACCCATCAAAGAATGAATTCATAGCTTCGCTTCTCGAGGTCGTAGTCATTCCGGCTGCAAAAAACTTCTTGGTGTAGGCACCGACCCACTGTGTCTTGATCTCATACAATGATTGTAACCATCCATGATTGTGCAAACCGTAGTCATCCATTAACGTGGCCCACCTCTCCTCGAACACGTCTACCGTCAACGATTTCTTCACACATGTATTAAAGTCAGTCTTGAATTCCGGATGGTTTGCATATACATTGTGAAGCCGTTCGGGATATTTGTTGCTTATGTGCCATGTGCACAGGCCATGGTGAGTATCTGGAAGGACCTTAGCGATTGCATTTTTCATTGCCAGATCTTGGTCGGTGATGATGGTCTTTGGAGGAATATGATACATTGCTTGAAGCCACGTTTCAAATAACCACGTAAATGACTCCTCCGTCTCATCCCTAAGCAGGGCAAAGCCAAACGAGATTGACTGATAGTGGTGGTTCACCCCGGTGAACGGAGCAAAAGGCATAGAGTACTTATTGGTGCGGTATGTGGTGTCAAACGTCACAACATCCCCAAAATTTTGGTAAGCAGCTCTAGAACGGGGGTCCGCCCAAAATATAGTACTAATGCGGTTCTCATCATCGAGTTGGATACTGTAGAAAAATCCAGAATTCTCACTCTGAAGGCACCTGAAGAGATCAAGTGTAGCTTGAGCATCACTCCTACCAAAAGACTCTCTCTTCTGAGCACGAAGTTCATTTCGAAGGTCTATGTCGTTGAAACTCAACTTGTCAATCCCCCCAACCTGGCTTGAGAAAACCTCCATCATCTTAGAAGGTGGAATTTTAGCCCCGGCCATTGTAAAAATCAGTTGTCTGTGTGCCGCGCTAATTTCTCGGTGTTGATGAATTTGACCAATCTTACTGGGGGTCATCAACTGATGATTATGACTCAACTCCACTCCCGTCACAACCCAATGGTTTTCTTTTTTCCGGTGTACTGCATACACATGGGCCTTGCAGCCGGTACCCAGAAATGTGTCGCGTTTTCTTTGTCTTGTTGTCCCTTCGTCACTGATCTGAACGACCGGGGGTACATGCGGTGCTCCTCTATGACACTCAAATAACTTTGCACAAATTTGATCGGTATTCACCCATTTTCTAGTCGTCTTAGTTCTAATACCGAAACCCATCATTTTCGAATATGCTCTGTAGTATGCTTCGACTTCGTCCAGTGTTTGAAAAACTTGATCCAAGTAAGGTGGATCAGAACCTTCACAAAAATTGCTTCCTCCAGTTGCATCCATATTTATACAGAAATCTAAAAAATAAAAATTATATCATTCTCAACAAGTCATAGAATTAAATAAAAGAAGAATAAAAATTAGTTGCAGTGTAATTGTTGGAAAATTTGTATAATGTAAAATTACCAAAATAACCCCCGATGAGCGACAAATTACCGAAATGCCCCCCGGGGGTTCATTATCACCCTAACGACCCAAATCAGCTTCGAAACAACCTTTCAGGTGCTTTGCTTACATTTCTGGACGAAGCAGTCATTTGAAAAACTGAAAGGGGCAAAATAACGAAAATACCCCTATCGGGAATGCGAATTACCAAAATGCCCCCTGGCATCAGAAAAGCTGAATAGTTTTTTCGAACGACTTTTAAGCTTCCTGAATTCACAACTTTAAAATAACTTTTCGGGTGTCTCACACCCTTTCCTGAACTAAAAGTCATTCGGGAAATTCGTGTAATGTAAAATTAGGAAAATAGCCCCCGATGAGCGGCAAATTACCGAAATGGCCCGGGGTTCATTAGGACCCCAACGCCCCGCGAATCGGCTTCAAATCAGCCTTTCAAGTGCTTTGCTTACATTTACGAACTGAGAAGTCGTTTCAAAAACTTGACACCGTAAAATTACCAAAATACCCCTCTCGGGGCGGCGAACTACCAAGATGCCCCCTGGCATCAAGAAAAATCTCAAAAGTGCTTTAAGATGCTATTTTAAGGTTCCTGAACTGATTCGTGATGTAAAAAGTATTTTACGGAAGTTTCGCCCAAAAATCCCAAACCGGTGTCAGGATCGAGCGCGTAAAAGTCCGTTCGGCAAAAAAATTGGTAACGGCTTCGGAATGGCCCGAATGCCTGGGGAATGGTACTTCCTAGCATCCTAGGGTTCTCAAAAAAGTTTCGCGCGAAATCGCGCTAGCTTGATATTTTAAATTACACTGCGAAGTTACAAGGTTGCGCGTATCAGTTAACCCCTTTCCAGATGCTGGAAAAATCTGAAATTTTTACCTGATACAGATATTTTAAAAATAACCAGGGTCTCTTTTTTGCACTTTGGCAAAATCTAGCTCTAGCTATTTTTTATAAATTCGTGAAAAACTGTCTAATTAAGTTTTCACCTTTAGCGACCCCAACGCCCCGCGAATCGGCTTCAAATCAGCCTTTCAGGTGCTTTGCTTACATTTACAGACTGAGGAGTCGTTTCAAAAACTTGACACCGTAAAATTACTAAAATACCCCTCTCGGGGCGGTGAACTACCAAGATGCCCCCTGGCATCAGGAAAAATCTCAAAAGTGCTTTAAAATGCTATTTTAAGCTTCCTGAGTTCATTCTTGATCTAAAAAGTATTTTAGGGATTTTTCGCCCAAAAATCCCGAACCGGTGTCCGGATCGAGCGCGTAAAAGCCCGTTCGGCAAAAAAATTGCTAACGGCTTCGGAATGGCCCGAATTCCTGGGGAGTAGAACTTCCCAGCATCCTAGGGTTCTCAAAAAAGTTTCGCGTGAAATCGCGCTCCGTTGATATTTTAAATTACACTGCGAAGTTCCAAGGTTGCACGTATCAGTTAACCCCTTTCCAGTCTTTGGAAAAATCTGAAATTTTTACCTGATACGTATCTTTTAGAAATAACCAGGGTCTTTTTTCTGCACTTTGGTAAAATCTAGCTCTAGCTATTTTTATAAATTTGTGAAAAACTGTCTAATTAAGTTTTCACCTTTAGCGACCTCAACGCCCCGCGAATCGGCTTCAAATCAGCCTTTCAGGTGCTTTGCTTACATTTACGGACTGAAAAGTCGTTTGAAAAAGTTGACACCGTAAAATTACCAAAATACCCATCTCGGGCGGCGAATTACCAAAATGCCCCTGGCATCAGGAAAAATCTCAAAAGTGCTTTAAGATGCTATTTTAAACTTCCTGAGTTCATTCTTGATCTAAAAAGTATTTTACGGATTTTTCGTCCAAAAATCTCGAACCAGTGTCCGGATCGAGCGCTTAAAAGCCCGTTCGGCAAAAAATTGCTACCGGTTTCCGAATGGCCCGAATTCCTGGGGAATGGAACTTCCCAACATCCTAGGGTTCTCAAAAAAGTTTCGCGCGAAATCGCGCTAGCTTGATATTTTAAATTACACTGCGAAGTTACAAGGTTGTGCGTATCAGTTTACCCGTTTCCAGTCTTTGGAAAAATCTGAAATTTTTACCTGATACAGATCTTTTAAAAATAACTAGGGTCTATTTTTTGCACTTTGGCAAAATCTAGCTCTAGCTATTTTTTATAAATTCGTAAAAAATCATAATTTTGACGCCCTAAAAAATCGCTGTTTTCGAATCTTTCGAATGTAATACCCCGATTTGTAAAAACGTAATTTTGACGCCCTAAACACGAATTTTAGACTATGGTAAGAACAATTTAAGTGTAATACAATTTAAATAATCAATTGGTAAGAACAATTTGAAATTAACATTGAATTATAAGAAAATTCAAAATACTTACTTGTTTTGACTTGAAGGTTGACCAGAGGTGGGGTGGGGGGGGGGGAGAAGGAAGGTTGACCGGAGGAGGGGTGGGGGGGGGGGGGGGGGAGAAAAAGGACAAAAAAAGGACAAAAGCAATCGCAACAAAGAGTTGCGATTGGCATTTTTGTGCAATAATGCCAATGCCAATCCCCACTCTTTGTTGCGATTGGAATGATTGTTTTTTTTTCAATCATTCCAATCCCCACAAAGAGTGGGGATTGCACAAAAATAATTTATTCGCTTTTTGTGCAATCGCTACTCTTTGTTGCGATTCGGTGGGAAAATAAAATTTTTCCCACCGGTCGATGGGGATCGGCCCCCATTTTAAAAAGTGTAAAAGGGTCATGCGAAAACTTAAAAGAAGTACAAAAATGATACTATTCTAACGTTACGGCGATTGATCTCTAGGACATAGCAAAAGGACTATAATACCGTTAGTCGCGTTTCAATATAACGGTGGACACGTGGTAGGTGCTAATTGGCAGCACACTTTTGTCTGTATCATTTTTTCCCTATACCACCTTGTTCACACTATTAAAAATGAGGGAGTAACTTATTAGGTGTTTCACTTTTATTCCACTTTTATTCCAGTGGCCAGCCAGGACAGAAAAGAAAATGAAGCTAGCAACATAGTCTAAAATATGTCAATAACATGATTGACTAGTCAATCCGATAGCCCCCAAGGCCCAAAGGAACACGTCTGCTCAGCTAGCCGAGCTAATGAAAGACTAAGAGGCACTTCTGCTAGGCATGTCGAGTAGAGGAGGAGGCAGCATGTTGCCGATCAGACAAGAAAGCATGACACGTGCCTGACTGGCCTACCAGACAAGGAGGCCTGATGCCTACCTCATTGTCTGTTGGGCAGACCAAAGTGAAAAAGATCATTTTCATCGTCTATCTACTATTAGGGATGGCAAAAAAATTTGTACCCGTGGATATCCGCCCCACCCCGCCCCGCCCCGATAGGGGCGGGTTATTTTGACTTTGACCGGGGCGTGAGGTGGGTATGGTATTTTTTTTAAAAACCCGCAGCGGGTTAGGGTCGGGTATGGTATACCCTTAAATCCGCCCCGTAATCCGACCCGCCCCGCCCCGGTGTACCCTAGTTATTTACTTAATCTTAGCCGTACCCTAATTATTTAGTTGATCTTAGACGTCCATAGATACCATATATATATGTTCCTTGTTTTTTTTCTTGCAAACCCTAAAATCCCAAATCTGTGGCTTTGTGAGGCTGTGCCTACTGCGGTACTGCCTTCTCACTCTCACGGCTCTCCTCTCCAGTCTCCATTCTCGGCTGTGCCTACTGCACTCTCACGGCGGACGGATCTCCTCTGCACTCTCGGCTGGCTCTCTGCCTCTCCATTCTCCGGTCTCCACGGACCATCGCAATACAGCACGGCGGTCGGCGCACGGCCACTCTCCACCGGACAGCCACGAATTGAAGACGACCATTGAGGAAATCTGCGTTTAGGTAATCAATCTCTCTCTTCCATGTTTTGTTCATCTTTTTGGACGAAATTGGGAAGTCCAAGTCCTTTTGTAGACCGATTTGTCTCTGGCTGGCATTACTTTTGATAGTTGAGTGCAGATAATGATGCGAATCTGACGAAATATTCCTAAAAACCGGTACACAAGGAATCTCTGCCACTAAGGATCTTGTCAGTTATCTTGCTCTTCTACTTTGTCAGATTAGGTTCCCGTGATTTGCTTTGATAAGGTTTATGCTAAATAGTTTCTTCTACTTCTACAGCCATTACCTACATGTAAAGCTTTTGCCACTGCTTGTGCGTTTTGTTTTAATCTTGGTGAACAACTAATCGTTTTTTGCCCTAGTTATCCATTAAATCCTGGAGTATTTGCTCAACTGTCGAATAAGATAGATTTTAAAATATGTTAAATGCAATTTCCTAGATATCAAAGTATTTCTCCCTATTTTCTAGTGTTTAGTCAGAACCGTCTAACCGTCTAATGGTAAGGTTTTGATAACCTATTTCACAAGAAGAATCTGCATATCACAAACATGCAGAATCTGTATGCTTTTGCCATCGTTTAGGACTCATAAATATGAACCTCAGATTCAATCTATCTCCAAAGTCTGATGCTGAACCGAATTGATCTCACCATCAGTCGGGTAGAGCTGTTTAGGTGCCACACCTTCTGAAACCATTGCGGCTAGGGTTAAGGACGGGCTGAATCATTCTTCTGATTCAATTGCATTGCATCCCAGAAGAGAATATGGACCCGTCTGACTTGATATAAGAATCTTAAGTTTTCTGTATAACACTCTTGTTTGTTTCAAATTAATTTTACTTTTTTTTTTGTATCCATTCATTTTAATGTCATTTTATTCCTATTATTTTTTTCAGTGAACAGTGACTGCAGTTGTATTTGGAGTTGGAATGCTGACCGGCTGAACGAGCTTGATCTCTCGTATTTGCTACTTCCTAGTGATTGAACGTTAATGTGGTGTTATCTATTTGAACATTAATTTGAACTATGTTATTATTTATTTGAACTATGTTGTAATTTATTTGAGCTATGTTGTAATTTATTTGAACTCTGTTGTAATTTACTAATGTCTTCTTTAGAATTTTTAGACATTAATATGATGTGTATAGTTTATTTTTTGTGACAGTGTGACACAGGTGTAAGTTTTGGTGTTATACATGTTTAAAAAGAATGAAATGTTTGCAATACCAAGTACAACATGTCGGATCAGGTCGGGTTGGTTACGGGTTATTTGCGTGCTACAGCGGGGAACGGGGTTTCTAAATCTACATAGGATCGGGTATGGTATTTAACATAAATAACCCGGACCGGGGCGGGGCGGGGCATAGTTCACTGAGTAGCGGGGCGGGTTCGGATTTTGCAAAATCCGCATCCGACCCGCCCCATTGCCATCCCTGTCTACTATACTAGACGAACATATGAAGCTTAAGGATAGGGAACTCGTCTGCTCGACTAAACGAGTAGACTAAGGGCCAGTTTGACAAAAAAAATTTGCTCTTTTTTTTTTCAGTTTTAAAACTGAAAAAAAAAAAGAGCGTTTGGTAACCATTTTTTTTTCAATTTAAAAAACCAGTTTTTAAACTGAAGAGTAAAAAACAAAACTCCAGAAACTGATTTTTTTTTTTCACTTTTAGTTTTTTTTTCTTAGACCACCACCACCACCCTCCCACCGCCAGCAGCCACCTCAGGCGACCACCGCCGGAGACTGCCGGCAGCCACCTCCGACCGCCGGCGACCATTGCCGGAGACTACCGGCAGCCACCTCCGGCCGCCGGCGATCACCACCAGCGACTGCCGGCAGCCACCTCCAGCCGCCGGAGACTGCCGGCAGCCACCTCCGGCCGCCGGCCACCACCACCACCGCTACACCCCACCACCGCCACCGCAAACCACCCAAAAAAAAAAGTCAAAATAAAAAGGGTTACCAAACACCAAAAAAAAAAAACTCAAAAAAAAAGGGGTTATCAAACACCCACTTGTTTTTATATAAAAAAAAAATTAAGCTGTTCTTTAAAAAACTGCTTTTTAAAAACTGAAAACAAAAAAAAAAAAATTTGTCAAACGAACCCTAAGCTTACAAGCGTGAACTTTTCTGCTCGGGTGGACAAGCACATGAAGCTTAAGGACATAGAGTCTGACTGTTTAGGTGGACGAGCAGACGAAGCTTGAGTGAAGGGAGCACGTCTGCTTCGCTGACCAAGTGAACAAGTATATTTAACGAGCACTTATTGCTCACGTGAATTTTAATGTCGTCTTGAAATCTTTGATTGATCTGGACTATTGAGTTCTTTGATTAATGGGGGAGAATAGGAGAGAGAGACTCTCGCTTCATTTTTTTTATTCATTTAAGATCACTTGCCACTTTAGAGCATTGTTGAAAGGAAAAAAAATTGTGGTCGGAATTCCTTGGCCTCACTGGAGTTCAACTTTCCCTAGTTTGTCTCAACCATTTCACTGAACAAGTAAGTCGTTCTTCATCGCTTACTGAAATAATTTATTTTGATATATCAATATGTCATAAAATAATTCGTCTCATATTTTCGAGTCTAGTAGCTTAGATGAGAAAAATATAGAAATTACATCCACAGTAGTTAAATCAGATACCCAATATTTTTCTTCATCCTCGTCAAAGTCTGGACGAGGGGAGAGTGGAGAAGGTTGAAAGAAAAGAAGTTGACCCTTTTATATTTCACTCTCATGTTCTACCTAGTTGAGTGAGCTTGGATGACGCTTAGAGAGCCTTTTGAAGCCCCCAGTTTATAGCGGTTAGGTTTCCTACAAAGGGTGAACCGGACAATTTGGCAACAATAGGCCAAATCATCATCTATTTAGACATTTGCAAAATGGATTTAGGGTTCCTTCCTTTCTATGCTAGGTTTTGTAAGTGGTACCCAATTGTTGCTCCAGCCGATTGGCCCTTTAATGGATGGAGATTTCTTTTATTCTTGTCGATACTTTAAACATCTCGCCGAGGTTCAAAGTCTTTGAAATATTTTTATACCCTAGCACAAATAACCAACCAAATAAGGTGATATTACCTTAACCGTAGGCGCTATGCTAGTGTAACTCTTTAAGCTGACCCACCATCATCCAATCATACGTGGGAGGACAAGCATGCTTTATAAAGCTGCTTCAAGGAGGCGATTCTGTTTCCACTAAGTGGAGTGTTTGCTCCGATACACCATATGATGATAGATGAGGGAAAACATTTTTGATGATTTCGACTAGGACTGTGTGTCCAAGATAAAGGAGGCCGAATAATCAGATGCAAATACCCTTTAAGCAATGGATAACTGTGCAAGTGCAAAGTTCTGTTTAGCTTGGATAGTATCAAGGCAAGACAAAGATCGACCGTTAATGGTACTTGTGCACTTATCCGGAGCAATTTTATATTTGACTTCTTGCATTTTTTTCTAACTGTTTTTGTTCGTAATACAAATTCAGTGGCTGGCATTCCAAAGAGCTCTGTGCAGCTTGATTGGATTATCCCTTAATGGACTAGCTTTTTGAGTTAGCTGGAAGGTGAATTGCTAGAACCTCCATGGCCAAATTCAGCTGTTATGAAAGACTTTGACATTGACCTTGATGCACTTATGCATGAGGTCCCTCTAGTACCGAAGAAAATGACACCCAAATAAGTGATGCTTGGAAGTCCTTTCTAACGAAAACAGGCAAGAAAAACACCGCCGCAGTGGGAGCACAAGCTTGGGAAAGATCGAGAAGCTCTGCTCTCCAAGGTGGATTATTACAATGGAGGAGTTTCTTTTCCATTCAAAGGAGAAAGTTTCGAAGTGGGTGAGCCACAGGATTATTCGCAAGGACATAAAGGCCTTTGAGCCTTCGCCCGCCTTGGTCTGTGCGCAGATCACGGTGCAAGAAGTTGCACAAGTAACACTTAAAAAGTGTTGTATTTTTCTTCAAGTGCTAAAAATTGTGAGTATTAAGCTGCTCACTTTTGTGTAGGCTATGGTAGCCGTGCAGAATCGTGCAAAAAACTTGATCCGCAACAACCATACACTCAAGGATAACCTTGCGAAAATACAGGTTGTGAACACCACCATTGGGCAACAGAGAAGAAGGCCTGCAAAGTTGTTGATAAGCTTGCTACCCAGAGGTAGAAACACAGAGGCTAAGGGCAGAGGCCCAAACAAAAGGAGCATCACAAAGCTATTTGGATTTACAAGAACGTGCCTGAGTTTGTAGATTAGTGGAGGAAAGCGTGTCGCTTGTCCTTATTCCAAGGATTTGACTACAAGGGTGTGCTAAGGGCAGACTAACCGGAGATTGCTGCTCAGCTTCCTTTGGAGGGGTTGAAACATCCCTCGGAGGACTCACTAGCAAGCAAAACAGATGGTTGCAATACTAGCACTGGAGTTGCTTACTGCTGGGCAGGTTGTTCTTGGTCTTGAGCAGGCTTATAGGAGTCGACAAGAGGTTGTTGCTACTGGGGGTGTGGAGCCTAGTTCTTAAGCTTGTCATATGTTTGGCTTGAAGCCTTCAAGTGTAAATATATTTGTGATACTTATAAAAAAACCTTTTCAGAAATGTGATGTTTTACTATGAAGGAAATGTGCCGCTGTGGGCAGAGTAAATCAGCAAAATCTTAAAAGACTAATTAAAAAAAATGCTTAATTAGGCTAAAATAAGGCACAAAGTGGCCATACAAAAGAGATTAAATTAGAAAACTAAGTTTGAAATAACTAAGTGAAATTAAACTAAGTTAGGGAGGTAGTACACCCAACCAATGCAATGCGAAAGGATGAGCACTAAGAATAGCAACGACGCAAGTTAGTCGCATGCCAAGTTTGTGGAACTGAGGAGCTATTCATTATTTTCAAGTGATATGTGCCTAGTAAGCCAATTTTGACCAATATGAATGGATCTTCCCAAGTTGAGGAGAGGTAGCCGACAACGTCTTTAGGAGTTAACATTTTTTTCTTGCATAGAACAAGTTACCAATCTTGAACTGATGGAGACAAACCATTGTATCATGATAGTGTTGAACAAGTTGTTGATATGCTGCCATGTAAAGCTGAGCGAGTTCACGCGTTTCTTTTGAGAGGCTCAGATTATTATAGAGTTCTTCATCGTTCTGAGTTAAATTAAAGCATTCAACTTGGCGAGGGATGCCAGCTCAAATGGAATAATAGTTTATGTGCCAAAAGGCCCTAGCAATCTATTTTCCACTGAGTGAATGGGACTAGATTCTCCATAAGAGTGATTAGTGCCACAACATGATATGGTATCAGAGCAAACTGCTGACAGTTATCACAATGCTTGGTGAAGTTGTGTGCATCCTTATGCATGCTAGGCCAATGGTAACCTTGGAGCAACACCTTGTGTGCTAGTGCACGTCCTTCTCCTTCTAAGTGTTCGCCATAAATGCCTTCATGCATTTCACATGAGCATAGTTTGCTTCTTCTGGAGTAAGGCAGTTTAGGTAGAGGACACTGAAAGAGAGCTTGTACAGGACATCACCCATGATGGGATATTGAGGGGCATGACATTGAATTTTGATTATCTTACCCTTATCTTGAGGTAGAGTGCACGTTCCAAGTAGGCACTGTAGGTCCCTAAATACACCTAGAGGGGGGAGGGGGTGAATAGGTGTTTACAGCTTAAAGCAGAAATTTAAAATTTAGCTAACAAGGTAGTAGCAATCACAGATCGATACAAAGATTTTTACGGGTTCGGCCCCCTGCCTACGTTCAGCCCCCGAGCACTCTACACAAAGAAGACATACTTAAGCCTTTAACTAAACAGCTAGCTTCGGATTCGGTACAATTCCGAAACCTCTTCAAGGTTTCCAACAATTACACGTGAAATGAAACTTTACAACCCAAATACAATTCACACTCCTCCAAGAGTAGATATTACAATGGAAACAGATGAACTAAGCTTTCTTAGATGGGAAGATATGAATCTTTAAAAATATAACAAAGAAGCTTGCTTGACAAGATCTCAAACAAAAAACTCACTCAAAGAATTGTGTAAAGATGTATAAATATATTGGGAGAGCATTTTAGATAGATTTTCAGAGATAAGAAAAAGTTAGTTATAAACTCTCTAAGGGTTCCTTTTATACTTGAAAGAATATGACTGTTGAAGAACATTTAAAGGGATAAGACAGAGAATATTTTCAAAGAAATAATTCGAATGAATATTAAAAATCGTTCGGAGGAATTTCACTCGAGAAAGGTTAAGGTTACATCTGAATAATTCGGTCGAATGAATACCAGATTCATTCGGATGAAATTGAAAATGGGAAGTAACTTAGATCCACATGTGTGTATTTGAAAAGAGTAGGATTTGTTATGATCCTTCTAAGAAGCAAAAGGATTACAAAAATTGCTTTGCCAGAATCTAGCTTCCATAATAGTACCTAAAGCATCAAAAATTTATTTACCTTTCACACTTTGTACATCTTGTAATAAGAAGGGGCACTTAATGAAAAAATGTCCGCATAAAGTTGTTACAAATCAACTGTAACATCCCGGATTTTTTCGGAACGTTAGACGATCGCTCGATTAGTTCACTAAACAATATTAGCCTCAAAGCTTAACCAAATAATACCACAACTTTCAGAGCAACTAAAACACCCCTCAATGTGTTTCTCTCAGTGTACAGTCATGCTTGGAAACTAATTTAAACATGAATAATAAACTAGCAAAGTTACCCACGCATGGATTCTAATAGAAAAACACAGTAACTTAAATTCACTCGCTCGCTTGCCTCTAGTCCAATTTCAAGAAATCTAACGCTGGTTACTACCTATAGAAAGGAAGTCAAATGAGAGTGAGCTTTCGAGAGTCCAGTAAGGTCGATCAATGATTTAAAAAATATAAAAAACAAATAGGACGATTTTACATTTAAGCCAAATAAAAACTTTTAAAATGGAGAACATAACGATTCAAACGATTTTTCTATATACAATCAAATGATGATTTTCAAAAGGGTTTTAAAAGAAAACCACAACATTTCAATATAAGCATAGGGATGAGTATAAACTCAATCCCTCGAGTAACAGTTATTCAAAACACTTTATGTATAATAAAATAGGGATAGAAAAAAAAATATTGAACATGAGCAGTACACTATAGCAAGGCCACTCCGACAGTGCTCGATACGCTTTACATATGCATATGTATACTGACTAGTCCATCTAGGTACTAGTATAACCCAACCAACAGACCATCCTTATAATTCTAGCAATACAGACCATCCTTATAACTCCCAAATTACTAACCCATGTCAACATTTAGAAAGAGTAAATACAATTGAAAATACTTTACGATGAGCAATCAATAAACATATCAATTGAACAATGAATTTCAAGATGAGATGAAACAGAGATAAGTACAACTCAAAATGTTTTACGACAGTCGAACCAATAAACATATGTGAATGAAGCAAAATTCCAAACGATCGCTATAAGGCTCAATTTAGGGTTTCATGGGCAATTTAAAAACATCTTTATATCAATCATAAAAATCAACATTTGATCTAGTTTGTAAAATTTTTGTTATAAGAATTTGAAATCAGAATAATGAAATAGGGTTCGGATAGAATTCCTTACCTTGATTCACGCTACGCAAAGCTACGCAACCTTGATTATAATTCTTTGAATAAACTTAGATTGGCAAATCCATATGTTAGAACATAATTTATGCTACAATACTATAAACCTAATATAAACTACCCAAACGGCGCTCGCCTCTAACCCCGGAATCACACAACTCAAAGCGCTCCCCGCACGCGGCCAACCTACCAAAAATTTCGTACACTCCTTAATGCGTAACAATATTGCAAATTTCGTAATAAATTACAATAAAACACTTTTATAGCTTAAAACATTATAAAAAGTCAAAAATATGAATTTTCTGAATTTTTGAATATTTTCGAATTAAAATAATTTTCTTAAATACAATAAAAACCCAATAATAGCCATAATTATTTCCAGCAGGAAAATAAGTCCCAAAAATTTTATAAGAACTTTAAAATATATATAAAAATTATAGAAATTGAAATAAGAATTTAAAAGACATAAAAACTATTTTTAAAATTTTCGTTTTGCTAAAACCAACGCGATATGGAAATCATAGCAAATAAACTCCAAAAATTATCAAATTCAAACTGAATCTTATTTATACCATAAAGACTTTACTATAATTTTTCCCAAAACATTTTCAGGGTTTAAAGTCTCCAAAAGAATTTTACAATTCTAAGTTTACAAAAAATATTAAAAATACATATGATTTCAAAAAATTATAAAAATTTTACCAGAATTTCTAATATGGTCTAACGTATTATACAGAAAATTTTCACGTGCTAATGATAAGCGTGCGTTAACATATGTACATGTCCATCTAACGCTAACCCAAATTTACTCGTGCCGTACTCTTCTTCTTCTTCTTCCTTAATCTCTAAATCAAAGACTCACATCAACACAAGCCTCACTCAAACCGACTCACCAACCTGTAACTCACCTTATTTACCAAGCACACAGCACTTACACTCACATATACACACAATACACAACACACACACACACTTTAACACAGCTACTGCCTCACGGCAGTAGCTGGTTCCCTTCTTCTCCATACCCAAACACACATGCACACCATTTTACAAACCCAGTTTTTCACACAAACACACACACACTAACACCTTTTCACGCACAAGACACACATGTATACAATATATACACTCAAGCACTCAAGCACTCAACAACAACAACACACACACACACACACACACAGAGACTTGTTTACACCCACACAACACACACTTTCACACACAAACTCTCAAAACAGCACAGCATCTCCTTCCCTTTCTCCCTTTTAGGATCTCTTGAAGGCATTGATGGGGAGCAGTATGCTAAAGGCTTTGAGAGACTGTGTAGCGATGGACTTTGGAGGGACATGTTTATGGATATTCCGGATATTAGGAAGGTTGACATTGTCCGTAATTTGAAGTGACATTGTGCGGTGTTTACGTATTTTTTATTGGTGTGCTTGTTTGAAGTGACATTCATTTATTTTCTGTAATGTTATATTTTAGTTGGCGTACTTGAACTAGTGGGGTTTCCCCTCACTTATGATTGTAATAAATCACTACAAGAATTCTGGTCTTTAGCGACCGCGCTCGGCGGTCGCTAAAGGCCAGCTCTCGGCGGTCGCTAAAGGTGTTTAGCGACCGCAGAAAAGCGGTCGTTATAGCCCAGGTCGCTAAATTTTAGCGACCGATATCTAGATGTGGTCGCTAACTTTAGCGACCGCTGTTGTGGTCGCTAAATACTTTTTAAAAATTTTATATTTTATTATTTTTTATTTAAATATTATTATCTTTTGGGACCGATTTAGCGACCGCCATGGGCGGTTG
Organism: Escallonia rubra; assembly: GCA_033065855.1. Classification (NCBI taxonomy): domain Eukaryota; kingdom Viridiplantae; phylum Streptophyta; class Magnoliopsida; order Escalloniales; family Escalloniaceae; genus Escallonia; species Escallonia rubra. The sequence goes on along the minus strand of JAVXUO010000701.1, from coordinate 150,267 downwards.
CTAATTTTTTAATATTTATTTATTTATTTTATTATTATTATTATTTATTTTTTTAAATATTTATTTAGCAACCACTATGCGCAATAATTTAGTGACCGCACATAGCGGTCGCTAAATCTGATTTTGAAAAAAAAATATTTGCAGGCCAAATAGCATGTCCAAAACCTGTCGCAATACAAATATCAATTCACATCCAATACACTACCAATCCAAAAACCGATTTAACTTAGGAGCTTTCAATGCATTCATTCAAAACCGTTTCAACCCCCTGTCCTGCATTCATTCAAATAATGTGTCGCATTTATCAAAATATAGATAAACATATGCATTAAAATAAAATATAATTCATACAGTTAAGTACCTATGATCAATTAAAAACAATAAAACAGTCAATACATAAACCCAATAAACCCAACCCCTGTCTAGATCACTAGTACACAGAACAACCAACCCCGTCATCATCTTCTTCATTCCTCGATGAAGGCACGTTCGATCTAACCACATCCTCATTGCCCTGGGGGTCACCGGCACTAGGATCAGTATCGCCCTGCACAAAGCCATGCAAATGATTCAACATCATATATCAAATCAAGATCACATATAGAACGACCAAAATACATAAGTACTTGAGAAAATTTGTATTATCTGAAGTTTGGGCCCGGGCAAGAGATAACCGCCATGGATCATCATCTGAAGGCGCACATCAAACCTCGTGTTGAAGCGTGCTTCCTCCGCATCATCCGTCGCACAGACACAGATACTGCGTTCGCGCTTTCTCCACATCATCCATTACTGAAGATCCCTCTTCATGAGAAAAAGGTTGAATTAATTACTGAGAATAAGGCATATTCCCATGACTTTAGAGAACAACAACAGAATGCTGTTACTATTGATGAAGTAGTTGCCCCGACTAAGAAAAAGAGCAGTCTTAAATATATGGTAGCAATGTGTCTGGACTAAACAAGGCATCCTAACATAGTCATATGGAGCCATGAAGTACCAAAGCAGGTGCTGGATATTTAAGAAGGTCCTGCAAGTTATCTAGCCCATTATTCTTGATGTTCATGACCTGGGGGTCAAAATTTTCTTTCCCCCATCTCATCAAGAGATCATTTTCCTCAAGGTACGAATTATTTACTCCATGTATTCATTTCTGGTCCCTTATCAAGGCTACAAAGCTTGCACCCATGTGGCAATTTAGTTTACCAGATAGCAAGAGCACATGGAAGTCTCATCAATTTCTCAGTATATGTGCTGGCCAGAGCTTTACTTTTTTAATCTTGGAAAGAGAACTATTGATTTTACTCATGAGTACCATTTTTAGCTGTTAAATAAAATTGAAAAGGTTTCAAACCTTATCAAGAAATTTACAAGTGTAGTGACACAACAAAGGACCAATAAAGGAAATTATGAGATGGTAATGTTGCAAATTGTTGGAATATGATAAAGAAAGCAAGTAGCATGGATCAAATGTATTGTTATGTTATATTTCTAGAGAGAAACTTGATGGCAAGTCCTATATACATACATGAATAAACCCAGATGACCCAACCTTCCTTCCCCTTCCCATCTGCTATAAACCCAATACTTAGTCAACTCAATCAAACACGAGTCCACACAGTGCTGATTATAAATTAAAATCCAAATGCAATAGTAGCAATCAAATCTCAAGATTCATAACTCGGTCAATTTCTAGTTTAACCACTAACCAGTAACTTTTCAAAACTTACCAATTGTTCTTAGTCATCGATCTGTGACAGCAAACCAAAACCTTAGACCACGAACGCACAATGCTAGTGTTATGTTTCCAAAGCTCTACTAAATTAGTAAATCAATAATACCCAGTCAACTCCAAATCAAATATGAGTCCTCATACTGAAATTTATATACGGAACCTAATCAAATGCATTAATACCATACTATAGATACAAATTTAAGCACTACTCAGATTCTGGGTTGCCCAATTCAGTCCACAGAGAGAGGAGAGTAGTTCTAGAGGGGAGAGAGAGAAGGAAAGAGAGAGCGAGAGAAGAGGGTTTGGTACCTGTGAGAGGAAAAAAATTAGATGAACAATGACCCATATAATCAAACTGCACCCATTTCTAAATATTTCTATATTTTCAGATTAGTTGGCAATTAGCAAAACTTTTGGATCCCAAGTGACTACATGATTATTTTCCCATCCCTTTTTCTTATTAGCATAGAAGAAACATCTATCTGTAGGAGCTTTTGTACATAAAACCATTTTCTAATACTATAAATCCTAAGAAAAGGTATCAGACTTAAATGGCTTGCAATTTAATTGCTTATTAGCATAGACTTAAATGGCTTGCAATTGCAATTTAAACCATATGCAGTGGAATGCTTCCAACACCAGAACATAACTCCTGCATGAATTAAGAAATGTCCGACTTTGCAAAATGTGAATCCAAGTTCATTGAAAAACCAAAACAAACTCATCAAATCCGCCAGCATATCAACCAAAAGCATCAAGCTCACCACTGTCACCCCTACCTCAACCAAGAACAAAACGAAACTTATGAAACCCACCACAGATTCAACCCAACAAGCACCCGTTTCGAAAACCCAGCTCAAGAAGCTTAATTCCACCTCCAAAACCTCATATTCAACAAAACCCAATTCACTTTTGGCTAAGAAAATCTCAGATCTAACAAAACCAGCCACACCCAAGGACAAAACAACCAAACCCCACCCACCAAGACCCAGAAAAAAAACAACACAAATCAGTTGGATTGAAGAAAATCATGCAAAATCTGAACCTAATTAACCTAAATCAGAAATGTGCAAAAACCAAATCACAAAAAAACCTAAATCAGAAACATTGAAACATAAATCAGATAAATTGAAACCTAAACCTACACACCTAGCGGTGGCGTGCGTGGGCTTGGCGGTGGTACAGCCGGCAACAGTGGCGGCAAGGTGGCTTTGCGACGTCGTGGGTTTGCCGACTAGTTTTTGGCAAGAAGGGGTTGCCGGAGTGGGCGCGGTTGCAGAGATTGGTCTTCGGCGGCGAGGGTTACGGTGGTTTATGGCGGTGAAAATTTGATGGAAAGTAGAAATATGGGATTGAACGCACAGCAGAAGAAAGAGAGAGAGAAGGACTGACGGGGGAATTATTACTTAACATTTAGCGACCGACGACGCAGTTGCTAAATACGTCGCTAAATTAGTCACCAAATATTTTTTTTGACCCCGTAAGATTTTGACTAGATTTAGCGACCGCCACAAATAGCGGTCACTGAATCGGTCGCTAAATTAAGTTTTAGCGACCGCCTTAAAATACGGTCGCTAAATGCGGTCGCTAAAGACCTTGTTTCTTGTAGTTAATGGATTTTGATGTGTGTTAACGATAACTTGTTCTGCCTATGTTGTTATGTTGGAACAATAATTTTGCCTATGTTGTTAAACAGGATGGACCCAAATATGGTTGGAATTTATGATGCTTATCAATTGCTTGATGAGTTAGATGAGTTTGATGAAGAGGAGTTGTTTGAGGTGGCAGAGGTTTTGGGCGCAATAGGATTTGCGGAATATAAATACATGTACACGAGCAAAAGGCCCATGAGAAATTCAGAACTTATATGACTTGATTATGTGTTAGAGTTAATTAACAATCATGAAGGTAGATGCTATGATATGTTGAGGATGAGACCGCCAGTTTTCCTAGCATTATGTGAACTTTTGAGGGCTGAAACTGGTTTGCAAGATTCTAGACAGCTGACCGCCCTAGAGCAGTTAGCAATTTTCCTGTTTATACCCGCGCATAACTCAAGCAACCGCTTCTGTGGGGAGCAGTTCCAACATTCTGGCGAGACCATACCGTATTACTTCAATCATGTTCTGAAGAAAGTGTGCAGGCTTGCACAACAAATTATTTGCCTCCAATTCAAAGTGAAGTTGCATCAGAAATTGAAAATAACCCCAAGTATTGGCCTTATTTTAAGGTAACTATTTTTCCTATGAATATCAAATTGCCAAATGCTTTGATATCTGTAGATGATATGGATTTGCTTATGTGTTAGAAATGTACTTGCTTATGTGTTAGAAATGTACTGGAGCAATTGACGGTACTCATATTGATGCATGCATACCGGAGGCTGAGAAAATTCTTTATCGTGGAAAGATGATTGACACAACGCAAAATATCCTGTGCGTGTGTTCTTTTGACATGTGCTTCACTTTTGTTATGGCTGGTTGGGAAGGAAGTGCACATGATGCCAGAGTGATTTTTTAGACAATTACTAACCCCATTACTAAGTTTCCAATGCCCGTAGGAGGTACACATTTGCATGCATTGGTATGAGTTTGATCCTATATTAACTCAATTGATAAGTATTCATACTTACAAGTTTTACTTAACATTCCAGGTCGTTATTATGTTGTTGATTCTGGCTATACAAACGTGACAGAGTTCTTGGCACTGTATAGAGGAGAACGATACCATTTGAAAGATTTTGAACGAATCGGGCCACCAACAGGTATCACAGAATTGTTCAATTATAGCCATTCATCGCTACGAAATGTTATTGAAAGGTCCTTTGGAGTTCTAAAAAAACGCTTTCCAATTTTGAGTAAGATGCCACCTTTTTCGGTTAAAACTCAAAAATACATACCAATTGCTTGTTGCACTATGCACAACTTTATTAGACGACAAGATCGAGGTGATCTGGATTTTTTGGATTTTGCAAGGGAAGATATGATTGTTCACGGCGCTCAGATTCGCGGGTCACAAGATCAAAACCAGATATATTTAAGTAACCCTCAAGAACAAAAGAGAATGGGGGAAGTTAGAGACCGCATTGCTGCAAGAATTTGGAACGACGATGTTGATTTATTGTTGAGATTCGGTTAATACCACTTGAATCAAGAACTAGAGATGTAAAACATTATAATATATTTGTTTAATTATGTGTAAGACATTGTAATATATTGTAATGTACTTGTTTAATTATGTTTAATTATTTGTAAGACATTGTAATATATTTATTTAATTATGTTTAATTAAAAAGAAAATGTATATTAAAAAAAAAATCAAAGAGCTGTCGTGTCAAACGCTTGGGGTATTCAGCTTTTTGAAAACGTCCACGGTGAAAAAAAAAATAATATCAAATTCTTTCCAGTTTTCTTTAAAAAAAAAATTGAAATCGAGAGTGTTACGAAATACAGTAGATCCGTAGGCTTTGTCTTTTGTTTTGGAAGCAACAACACTAGTAATGTGCAATCCAACGACCCCATGTCTGAATTTAGGATGACGACCAACATATCTGATCTGATCTGAACGTCATCTGTGTCAGAAACAAAACTTTTCCTCTTTCACCATTGGTTTCCCCCCTGCTTCTTCAGATAAGGCCCTCCCAGCCCCCCTCCACTGCGCCATTTTCCCTTCCAGGGTAAGAATTCCGACATCCGCTCTCCACCATTTTGTCTCGAAAATCCGTACTTTCAACGACAAATTATTTTTCTTTCTATGCAGAATTTGTGGCAATGGCTTCGACCATCTTTAACGTGCCTTGCAATGTCGGGGAACTTAGGGTTTCGGATTACACGAGCCTGAAACCGTCACTTAATCGTAGATTAGCGTCGCTCCGGCCTTCGATTAGGGCGCCTGGGCGGCGCGTGCTGACCGTAAGGGCCGGCGAAACGCGTGAGGGGCCTATGAAGAAGCTGGGACTGAGCGACGAGGAGTGCGAAGCCGCTGTGGCCGCTGGCAAAGTCCCCGATGCGCCTCCGCCGCCTTCGACACCGGCGGCTCCGTCCGGAACTCCCGTGGTGTCTTCGCTTGTAAGTGTACTACCGATTAGTATTGTCTGTGGTAGTTACTAATTGTTAATTGCACGGATAAATCACGTGCACGTACTACATGGTTCCAATTTGATGTTAAATTTTTCATTGACTGTCGTCCTATCTGAAAGTTACGGATGTATGCCGCTCGTTGTATATTTTAAGTGGCCCCTACGCTAAAGTTAGCATCAATTTGAAAAGGTCCACGATGCTGAACTAATCTGAATACAATGACCGCAAGTAGTTTGGCATTTCATTTAGCATCTTAGTTACTTGTCATCATTTATTACTATGATTTACATAGCTAAAACTTGCTCTACTACCAATAGGAATTTGATAGTTGGAAGTATCATGTTATTCCATTGTGCATCTTACCAATGCTGGTATTACGTACATAACAATTTTTACCTCATTTGATAACAAAGTATCGCTTTGGATAATGTAGCCACTCAGTCGGCGCCCTCGTCGTAATCGTAGGACACCAGCGTTGAGAGCTGCATTTCAAGAAACAAGCATAAGCCCTGCAAATTTTGTATATCCACTTTTTATTCATGAGGGTTGGTACTTGTGTTAGAAGTCTCTCTCACACTCTTTTAAGTAAATGCACTTGTCTCTCTATGTTTGCTTTATACATAGTTCTCAATTTGTAAGATTTGCAGGCGAAGAGGACACACCTATAGGCGCCATGCCTGGATGTTATCGGCTTGGTTGGAGACATGGACTTATGGAAGAGGTTAGTAACACCTTTCTCCTTACTAATTGAATATGATCCCTAAGAGCCCGTTTGGTTCACCATTCAGACGTCATTAAGAACATAATTAGCCCCTAATTAGAAAAGTAGGTGCTTGTTTCACTGTTTAGGCCGTAATGGTCGTTAAGGCGTAATCCTAGAAACAGCCTACGGTTCCCTTTTTCCCATAGCAAGAGGATTTTGTTTTTTATATGACGTCCAACTCCATAATGAAAATTAATACCTTATCCCATAATTAACCCTTCTTTAGCAGGTTAAGGTTTACTGCCTCCACATCTGTATTATAATGTATGGTTGGAGAAGCTGTTTAGGTTTGCTTGTTATATTTTATCTACTATATTGATCTTGTACTACATGTGTAGGCAAAATAGTACTTACTTGACAACTAAAGATTAGAATGTAGTGCAAAAAAGAACAAAAAAATAAATTTAGATGTGCACTAAAATATAACAAAAAATGTGGGGTTACTATAGTAATTATTGCATTATAAGTCGTATCCGTCGAACCAAATGGTGGTGTGGAAGGATGGGGCCCGATCAAATTCAGACTATCGCACGGGGTCAATATTTGGAAAGGGGTTTGTATGGGATGGCATTCGTTTAGCAAACATATCAAATTTAAGGTGGGGGAAGGTTTTGGATTGATGAGTGGTGTCGGGATTACCCATTATAAGATGAATTTTCCTGTGCCTTTTGGCTTTGCGAGGGGTGGTAACTAGCTGTTAGCCTGTTAAGGACTTTGGTTCGGTTATGTGGAAGAGGAAAGCAATCGGATGTTTTTCTGTGAAATCATTCTACAAGGAGGGTTGCAATGGCTTCCCATGGCAGGGAATATGGAGCCTCAGGCATCTTGGCCTTCCATTTTGATGGGTGACAATTTGAGGAAATGGGGTTGTGCTATGTGTCCTGGTGCATTTTGTGCAAATGGGCCGAGGAGACTGTTGAACATGTTCCACTTCATTTTCTGACGATGAGTTTTTATGGAACTTGCTTCTGGCTCTCTTTGGCATAGTCTGGATGGTGCCTCGCACGATGTCAGAACTGCTTTTGAGCTGGTCTTTTAATAAATTTAGAAGAAAGAAGAACGTATTATGGGAAACAGCTCCTCCTTACCTCATGTGGAGCATTTGGTTGGAATGAAATTGGAGAACTTTTCCGAATGAGGAGTTGCCTATAAAGTGTATCGAAACTGTCCTTTTGCATCTTTTGTTAGATCCTGGCTGTTTGTGGGTAGATTCCCCTTGTAATTGCTATTGGTGTATCTACATATATACACACACACACACACACACACATATGTATACATATATGTATATCTACGCGAGTAGCGTGTTTACGGTCAGGTACTTATCAAATTTGTTACATTGATCCACCTGTTGTTTTGAAAACTTGGTGGGTTGTGCGTAGCTCTTTTCCCCCCCGTAAGGGGTTGTGTGAAAAGCGTCCAAGGCACAGGGGTAAGATATTTTTAACTATTTAATGTAGTTACATTGGACAGACCCGCCGCATTGCAAATATTACATTCATTTAAGTATCTCACGAGTTCGATTTTTTGTGGAAGCATTTTGTCAATTTGTTTGTAGGCCACTAAGTTTTGCTACATTTAGTGGATAATGTAGTGTTACCCTGTTATGCTTGCAACTAGTTAGCGGGTAAGACAGGTTTTGTTTAAGATGCGTGAATGCTGTTTACATGATTTACATTGCCTTAGGCTAGTAATCCCCAAAGACTAAAAAATGACTCTAAGCTAGGACTAACCGTAACTCACTGTCAGCTACTTAGGAAAGTAATAGAGAAGAGACAAGAAAGATAGCCCTTAGCCTTCCGTGTTTTATCATCTCTCAAGTTTTTGCAGTAGTAAGCAAATCTACTTTTAGCCTCAGTTGCAGGAAACTCCTAATATGGTGACGTTTCTCTCTCGGAAACTCGCTTTTGTGATCCCAAGTTAGGAGCTCCATGGGATCTCGTCCCAAGTTAATATGGGAACTCGATCCCGTTAGCTGGATTGAGATGATAGAGATGCATGGAACAAGTGAGAGAGTACCTAAAAATCAAGCCCTTTTCAACTCAATTCGTTATTTCTCTCTTCCTTCAAGTCTTTAAAGCCACCTTGTCTGTTGTTGCTGGCTATGTAAACTATACTAAACAAATGATAATACTCTTTACGCATTTATTTATTCAAGCCGCTCCCAACCTCAAATTCTTCTTGGTGCTTACACTCCCCCGCCCCCGTTCCCGTTCCCGCTCCCGCCCCCGTTCCCGTTCCCGTTCCCGTTCCCGCTCCCGCCCCCGCCCCGCTTTGTGCAACTAAGCTTTTAGCATATGGTATTTTGAGTAAGAGTTTTGTGATGCAGGTGTCTAAGGCCCGTGATGTTGGTGTTAATAGCATAGTGCTCTTTCCAAAAGTCCCAGATGCATTAAAGGTTCTTATTCAACATTTTAAATGTACTTGACTTCCATTAGTCGTATTTAATAATAGGTTCTTGCTCCTTAGACCTCCACAGGAGACGAAGCATATAACGAGAACGGATTAGTGCCTCGAACCATACGGCAGCTCAAGGACAAGTATCCTGATCTTGTAAGTTATAATACACTAGGTTTCAACTTAGGGTCTTTCTGGGGAAAAGTCTGTGTATTGACTTTGATGAGTTGATGTGTATATGAACAGGTTATCTACACAGATGTTGCTTTAGATCCATATTCCTCTGACGGACATGATGGTATTGTCAGAGAAGATGGTAAGAAAAAATTCCTCTGCATATAGGCTAAATCAGCTTCAACGATGACTTGATCCCCTGCTTCAAAGTAAATCAATGCAGAAATGGTAAAAGAAAAGCACATGATAAGAAGCTATTCCATGTAAATTTTTGTCACGATAGATCTGAGGGTTTTCTATTTGATGCGTAACATAAAAGACCTGACACTAGCTTATACGAAAAAGAAGTCAGTTTCCCCCCATATAGTGGCCATATTTTGAAAGTGAAATGTGTGTGGCATTTACTTCCTGTGAGGCAATGGGCTGTAATCTTAAAAACGTAGTGAGGCTCTTGCTCTTCAAGTTTGAGGGTCTTCCCCCTCCCCTCCCCCTCCTTCCCCCCTTTTTGAGTTTCCTATATTCTCAAAACTGGAAACAAAATCTCTGCAATTTTAGCAAAGAGCAGAAGGATCATAGCACAAGCCTTTGAATATCTGAAACCTTCCAACAGTGGTCAAAATATTCTACGTCATATTTCATAGAGCATTACATCACAGGAAATCATGCAAAGATCATGTATCGAGTAGCAATTGTGCATGACTAATAAGATTATGGTGGTTCCATAGTTGCAATAAGCTGTTTGATAAAAGAAAAGTAGTTGGCAATTAAAGAAACTGCATTGAAGGAAGTGTTTGGGATTCAGATACCATATTGAAGAACCTGCACTGAAGAAAGTTTGGAAACAGAAGCGTAATCTGAACATCTTTGTCAGTGGCTTGAAGGGGGGTGTTATTGTACGACGTCTAAACCCCCCCGACAAGTAGTCATATATTCATTCACCTTTGGTGCAGTTCCCGGGGTTTGTCATTGGTTGAGCACTAGGAAACATGGACGGAAACCTCTCGGCCGTGCCGGAATATATTTGTTATTTAATTTGATTATCGAATGTAGAATCACCGAACACCATATAAAGAAGTGTCCTATTCCTGTGGGGCAGAACTGCAAATTTTGAATCTTAATTTGAGGATCATGATGGAGTATTAGGGAAAGTTTGGGTGGTTTTATAGATCGAAAGACTAGGGCAAACCAAACGGTAGATTGTATTCTTACCTTTTGTGCCAATCAACTTTTGCCTAATTGAGGAAGGGTTGGGGCTCTTTGACAAAGGCAATAAAGTTGCAAGATGAATCTATTAATTGAAAAGCTTGTGCAAGGAAGAGATTGATGATGGAGGTCCATAGGACAATGAACGCGAAGAGGCAATTAATGTTGATTGAATCTTGATGGATGGAAGAGATGAAAGGCGTTTATGGTTTCCTTCTGGCTTGTTTCTATGGGGTCTTCCACTACCTTGTTATCTTCAGTAACTTGATTTCAAGTATGTCTATTATTTGTGGTCTATTTGTTGGTGTTTTACTATTTCATGTGGGCAGAATATGCTTGAAACTTATATAAGCATGTCCATACATAATATACATAAAGAAACATAGCAGTGTCCCACAGTGTCCAAAGTTTTTTATTCTGAAAATTGCGGTGTCGGTGTTGGACCCAGTGTCCATGTCTGTGCTACTTAGGTGGACCATGCCTTTGTTCATGAAGCACGTCTTCAAGCCCTTGCCCAATATTTAAGAGTCGATGCATTTGGAATGCCTTGAGGCTAACCTCATGTAGAACATTGAAGGGCTTTTGTAGCTGAACTGATGGTAAGTAAAATCCATGTCTCAGCATCCTGGTTCGGACATGAAGAAAGATGTATATCCTAATTTCCTGCTACACATTTCGTGCCTGGTGTTCTATAAGTAAATAGCTATCCTTTTCAGGTGTTATATCTTCTTATTTTGAGCTTATTAAGGTTGCAGGCTACAGTGACTCTCCCGACTTATTATGCTTGATATCCTGCAGGAGTAATAATGAATGACGAGACTGTCCATCAGTTGTGCAAACAGGCTGTAGCACAGGTAGCTTCATATCTTACTTCATAAACAAGTGATACCAAACTTACTAAAAAGCTTTGCAGAAACTTTGTACAAACTGGTTTAAATATGCGTGGATGTATAGAATAAACTGGGTGGCACTAAAAAGCTGATCTGTCAGGACGCCGCATCAGCTTGTAAGCTTGTATCATTCTTCTGTTTTGGCACATTTAATGTGCATATAAAATCTCAAGCAATAGTTCTCACTTTGATGTTGTTAACATTTGAGATTGGGATAATGGCATTCTGAAGTGTGGAGTATAGGGTGTATATCTGATCCGTACACAAGGTGAATGATATTTTACTTTTTCCAGGTTTTCTGACACATTCAGAATCCTCTATAGAGATTGTAATACTATCCTTTTCAATTTCGTGCCTCGAATGTATAATGCCAATACACTGCTATGATACAATTTGATTGTGCTTTTCTTCTTCCCAATTTTTCTTTTTACTTCAATACACAGGCCCGAGCAGGAGCAGATGTCGTCAGCCCCAGTGACATGATGGATGGTCGTGTAGGAGCAATTCGAGCAGCACTTGATGCTGATGGTTTTCAACATGTGTCTATCATGTCCTACACCGCAAAGTAATTAGTAATTAGCTAATTAGCAGAATAATGACTATGTTTCTTTCCCTTTCTTGCTAGAACTGATTGAAAACCTTTAGTAGTTATTGTAATGACCAAAAGCAGAATTGCTTACAGAACTTGTATCTAAACCGACCCTCCATCTCTTCTCCCAATGACCTCCTTCTCCTTTTCTGCCTCTCAGCTCTCTCTTTAATCTACCCCGTTTTCAGTTGCTGGGGAAGGGGGTGGCGGATGGGGGATGTTCTCCTTTAATGAGAGGGCTCTCCACCTAGATCCAGGGATTTCAGGTTTTAGGCTTCCCCACCCTTTCATTTTTTGCCAACCCCGTTTTTCTTCTTGGGACCCTGGTCGTTTGGTTCTTCTGAGTTGTTTCTGCTTCCGGGTTATATTCTTAGTGCTGGTCGTGGTTTGCGGGTGTTCAAGTTAGTTGTTTGGTTCTTTTGAGGTGGTTGTTATTCTTTTGAGGTTGGAGTCTGGTTTAGTTGTAGACCCTGGTTTGACATATATGAGATGGGTCGCATGCGTTCTCAACAAGGTTGCTTGATTTAGCCATTCTATGATCGCAGGTGTCTGCTTGGGGTTGGTTTTATCAGTGGCTGAGTTCATTGTCCGCGATGGTGTAGGTTTGAATTTTGATGGCTTAGCAGTGCTGGTTGTTATGGTGGCTGGTGGCTGCAGGGTCAGGTGGGTGCTTGGGTTACTGATGGTTCAACTATGTGAGATGGGTTATACAGCAGAGCGTCCTCTTTGGTATTGAGGTGCCTAGATATCACCTGCTGTTTGGTGTGCGGTGTTTGAGGTTGGTGTTGAGGCATTTGTTAGCCTAAGATGTTGAGATTTAGGGTTTTGCAGGGTAAGCAAAGTCTAAAAACATGCATACTGTTAACTTGCCTGGCTCCATTTGTCAATACTCCTAGAAAACAGTTCCAGTGTACTTTAACACTGCATTTATGGTTACAGATGACATAGTTTAGGGCTATCACGTATGTCAGGAAGAAAGGATACTCAAATCATTTACTATTGTGTTTGGTGAGCATGCTTCTTCACTCAATCAGGCGTACGTAGTCTTGACCGAGACAGTCATATAGGTAGTATAGGCACTCTTCTATGAATGACGTGGAGGGAAATGGATAGTGCTTCCCTAAGTATGATACTCCGAGAAGACCAATCAAGTTGTTTAAAGAAGATATTTAGAAAGAGGACAACCCAAAGCTTACCTCTCTGACACTCTTCCTCAATGACCAGATGAGATAAGGCAATCAGCTGAAGCGAAAGAAAGCGCCTGCTCATGTCAGGACTAGAGGCTGCTGCTAAACTGTTCTTGATTCTGTACATGGGCACTTGAGAGTATGCGAGTTTTGAGCATGATAAAACACAGACCTACGCATTAGTTTCTAAGCTATCCTAAAAAATGAAGTATATACCCGATACGAAGTTTAGTTAATGGTTGTTCCCAAAAACTACACCCCAAATTACGTGCTAGTAGCAATTTCAAAAGATTCATGCACCCAAGAAGCCGGCTGATCCAATATATGTGGTTTGAAAGTGGAGATAAAGTTTAGGAGTAAGGTTGGCTTCTTTATCATCCTCAACTTTGCTAGTTTATTCATGTCTTGCACGAATGTTGTACAAGTGAGGTACTCTCGTGGAGGCCTTCATGTATGCATGTCCATCCTTATTCTGACTAAGGTTAATGAAGTAAAATTGACTGAAAATCAGTTAATTGTTGTTGATCCTGAATTCGGGGAAATAGATGTTTTCACGGTCTGACCTAAATGACAGTTTATGCAGATACGCTTACATAGCCATGTGGCAAGCCAGATTTATGTATGTACCATGTGTGAGATTTTTCATCCTTGCTGAGGCTTGGAACTTTTGATTCTCCAAAATATTGGTGTGTTAAGAAACTGGGACAATCCGTAGAAAATATAGTAAAAGTTACAATGAGTGCTTTAATGAATAACTTCCCTAAAGACCTAAGCAAGAGATCGAGTGAAGTGCTGGCCATTCAAATGTCCTATAGTTTTCCTTATCCATGCAGTTCTGTAACCTTGTTTTTGCGGCTAGGGCTTGGATCTTGATGACGTGATAATTTGGTCTCATTGAGCAGTTAAAGAAAAATGGATTTTTTCTGTCACGTTCGGTCCTACCCCTTTATATAGAGGACTTTGCTGCTCAGCTTTCCCGCAACACTCCAAGTAGAGTAAGAGAGCACGCAATATGCCGGAAAAAGAACACAATGATTCATTTGGCAACATAATACCAATGTCAAGTCAGTAAATTTGATCAATTAATTCCCGTGGGGTTGCATGAACTCTTGGAGTTATTACATATTTGAACAGCCTAAATATTTTTTAGCGTCTTATATAACCTATTTATGTTTTTACGACGAAGTTTGTGATTGGTTATTGCTCAATACAATGTCCATTAGTTAATTTCTGCCTTAAAATAAATTGAACTATGTTGCTAACAGGTATGCAAGCTCATTTTATGGTCCATTTAGAGAAGCATTAGACTCAAATCCGCGTTTTGGAGACAAGAAAACGTATGTAGCTGATGAAAGTTGATGATAAAATTTCAAAAATGATTTTTGTTGCTAGGTATTAACTCATCTTTTGGTGCTAACTTTTGCATTCTAACTTTGGCCTATGCACAAAAGTTATCAAATGAACCCAGCGAATTATAGAGAGGCTCTGGTTGAGGCCCGCGGTGATGAGTCTGAAGGAGCTGATATCCTTCTGGTTAGTATTGATGATAATTCCAAAGGTTGATTATAGATGTAGAGGTTGAACTTTCTGTTTTGCTGAGTTACTGTGGTACAGGTGAAACCAGGTCTGCCTTACTTGGATATCATAAGGCTTTTGCGGGATAACTCGCCTTTGCCAATTGCTGCGTATCAGGTAATCCTAGTTTTTGTTGTTTCCTTCTGTTTCTGGTGTCATGTATCCAGGATTAGGAAAGAATTTGCTCTGGCTTCCTTATCTTATGTCAGGCTTCATCACAATTTACCTTGGAAACCCTTTGCATATTCTTTACTGTAGTGACACTGGAAACAGATTCTATGAATCTCATGTCCATGTGTTGTATTAAGCATACAAAGGTTCGTATTAGAAACTCTAGTCTATACGGATATCGTTTTATGTTAAGCCTGGCCTCATAGGCAGCAATGTGCCTTCTTTAGCATCCTTGTTTCAGGTTTTCCGTTGGTTATGTGTTTACTTTTCCATCCGTAGGCCCTTAGTTGCTAGGCAATTGTGAAAACCTCATTTTCGAATTCTTAAGAAACATATATTACAAAACAGTGATGATTATAATTAATAAAAGCGAACTACAGAATCTATAAGACATCCATTCAGAATTAGATGATACAATCTTAGTTTTTTATCATGCATTTCGAAATGGTCCATACTTTCTCGTCCTACTCCAAATTCGTCGTCCATGCTCTATAATCATTTGACAGTTGAATACTTAGGATAAATCTTGATAAGATGCTCATCTGTGTGTGCGCTTTTTTGTTTTCGTCCCTAGTTATGCGTTTGTTTTTGCTAAATGCACACCACATCCTTTTGAAGGACTTATCCTCCATGAATATTTGCTGTTCAAGTTATCTATTGTGTCAAAACTTTGGTTTTTGGTGACAGTATATTTAATTTTGGAAGGAGATGTCGTTACGCTCACTGCATAGATGTTCACACGATGTGTGTGGGTTTGTGTTTATGTGCTAATTGCTTCTAGTTCTGTGATTTTCTGTTCTTCAAGATTCTAGGCAAAGGATTTATTCCGAAGAAAGCAAGTAAATACACAAAACAAAGATAACTGGAGGATAGAAAACAAAAATCTTAAGCGGCCCTGAACATGGATTTATTTTCACTAACCCGCTTGTCTGCAGAATGTCTGAAATCATGTCTCTTTACCCGGTTGGCAGATGAAAATCATAATTTGGGTACCTTGATACAAATAACGACTCACGCACGACATGACAGAAAGAGATGAGAGGAAAATATACTGTTTTTTGCGTGTGGGCATGATTAGATACGTTGACTCCTACAACTTTGGCTTGGGGTGACCAGTGTGATTTTTGGCCTCCGTTTTAAAGGACTTGATGTACTTTTAGTCCTTTTTTATTTTTTTTTTACCTCAACAAGAGAGAAAATAATGAGAAGGAAAAGCAATCTAAGCCCATGTGATGATTTTGATAGCATAAAAATAATTGGTAAGCTGTGATTCAGAGAGTTTCACCCTTGTTGATCGAGGGTCCTGGAGAGAGAGAGAGAGAGAGTGGGTGGGTGAGTGAGTCAGTGGGGGAGAGGAGGGAAGCAAAAACAGATTTTACTGAGGGTATAAGTTTTAG
This sequence comes from Escallonia rubra, assembly GCA_033065855.1. Lineage (NCBI taxonomy): Eukaryota > Viridiplantae > Streptophyta > Magnoliopsida > Escalloniales > Escalloniaceae > Escallonia > Escallonia rubra. The sequence continues at coordinate 134,107 of JAVXUO010000701.1, read as the reverse complement.
TTTTTTTAAAAGCATGATAACATTGTTGGGCCCATTCTTAACAGCCTAAATTGCTAAACGTGGTATCAAAGTGAACAGGCAAAGACAAACATTATCAGCAAAAGCCACTACGTGAAATATGAAGGTTGTCGAGAATTCCTTTCAACAAAATTAGAACCACAGCGCTTAATATAAGCAAGAGCGATCCTTTGAACTTATACTGGGGCCTGTTTTTATTTTATTTTATTGCAGGTAATATAGCCTGATCTCTGCCATTACTAGTAAAACCTTGTATATATATACTATCTTGCAATCATATCGAATTGATGATGACTGAGATGACTCTTGAAAAGCTTGCCATCTTTCGTGCATGATTTTAATGTATATTGCAATAAAAGGTAAAGTACACTGTTTAAAAGCTAATGTAGAATGGTTAGGCTCTCACTTGCAACGTGGAAGTACAGGCTCTTAATGCAATTAAGCCAACGTTTTAAGCGAAGTACGCTGCATGAGAGATGGAATTAGACGTGGTTGTCAAGAAATCGCAAGCATGATCATTGTTACATAACGGAAGTCCCGTGAACTATTTTGATCATAGAAGTTCTTTAAGCTACTTCGTGCCTTTAGAGCTGTTTCCTGATACCTTAAGTCTTGCATAATACTCCCTCCGTTTCATTGGATTCTTCCCTTTTTGCGAGTCAACCTTTTTTTAAGAACAATCTTTAAACTTTATGAAATTCTTGTTATTTTTATACAAGGCAACGTGACAGATTAGTAAGGGTTTAGTAGGTACAACATGACATGTTTTAGTAACGTTATAATAGGAACGTTCCAAAAGGAATGAGGGAGAATCCAATGAAACGGAGGGATTTATGTGCTTACTCTCAGTTTTACACCCTCGTGCATCCTTGTCAATTTTTTTTGTTGTTTGATTTCTGGATCCAGGTTTCAGGTGAATACTCAATGATCAAGGCAGGTGGTGTTCTAAAGATGATTGATGAGGAACGTGTCATGATGGAGTCATTGATGTGTCTCAGACGGGCTGGTGCTGATATCATCCTAACATATTTTGCTCTACAAGCTGCTAGATGCTTATGCGGTGAGAAGAGGTGAGACTTAGAATCGTAGAATCTGATTTATGCTAGATGTAGCAGATGTCAATTATCTTTGGATGTATATTTTACAATTGAATTAAGCCGAAATCTGTAATAAGATTCTACAAACCATACTTTACTATCTGACCTTTCTCGTACATTTGTGTCTAAGAACTTAAGTGGGTGGTGCCACGTTCTGTTTGATGCACGTTTTTATTCTGCCATCAGTATCAATCACGCAGTTACTTCAATGAGTCATAAAATAACAGCCTTTGGATATTTTCACCGGTGACTTGAAGTAGTCATGAAATTAAAACGTTTGGATAGTCTGAGGTGTAGTTGCAGTAGTACACCAAATATGGGGCAAGAGTTCATGCACTAGCCCCCACCCCACCCACACACACACCCTAACCCACCACACAAGCGTAGAGGGGGAGGGGGGGTCAAACTTTTATTCTAAGTTTGTGTGATGCTAGAGGGTAAAACTGCCTATTATTTTCCCTTTTACTGAATTCCCTCTTCGGAACTTTTTCATTAGCTTTTACTGGAGAACCAATTTTTTTTTTCACCTTGCAAAAAAGGGGACCATTCAACAGCAGCTGGCGCAGAGTCGGTGAACAATTAGCTACCTCATAAATTGTTACGGGCTTCCAGGTGCTATAACTCTCGCACGCACAAGGTGCGACTACACCAATATTACTTGGATGGTACTGCACAATTAGGCACCTCATAGGGGCTTGCAGGTGCTTTAACTCTTGCACAAGGGGCAATTAAACTAATACTACTTGGATGGTTGTGCACAATTTGGCACCTTATAAGTGTTGCGGACTTGCAGGTGCTAGAACTTCTGCACAAGGTATAATTACACGGATGTTGCTTGGGACGGGATTGACAATGCGTCAACTACACTAGTTCCACTACTCTGAATGAGGGGAGGGGACTATATTACTTCTGACCTTGAAAGGGTGACGACCACAAGAATGAAGAACAAACGACATTCCACTAAATCATTTACACCAAGTGAATCATTTCCTATACCTATTGCCCTACCCCTCTTGGGTAAACCAAAGCTAAGAGAGACCACGAGTCACTCCATTAGTGGTGCTCGTTAAGGTATCTTTCAGCAATGGCAGCGTGAGCTGCAGCACCTACGGGAAGAACATCTTCGTCGATCATGAAATAAGGGGAATGGCCTGTGTGTACTGAACCCAAAGTCTCGTTCATGATCCCTATGTAGAAGAAGGCTGCAGGAACTACTTCCGAATAAAAGGAGAAGTCCTCAGCACCCATAATTGGTGGAACGACTCTGAAATTTGTTGGACCGACTAAATCACTGGCGACCTTTCTCACGTGTTCATACATGTGCTCATCGTTTACGGTTGGCGGGTAAATGGTATACTCTTTGTCAAAGAAGTCGACCGTCGCCAAGCACCTGAAAACGCTGGCCTGCTCTACAATAACCTGTTAGATAGTGTGCAAGGATTGTCAGTTTACAACTGTGGCTGGATTGTGACAAGGCAGCAGACAAATCTCTTGAATGTGAGAGCAGAACAAAATTCATTAAGGTTTGTATCAGCAGCATTTACAGTTGTACAGTGCTCAGACATTATTCAAGAATTGCTCTAACATTATTCAAGAATTGTTTAATGACAAACCTCCTCTATTCTCTGAAGAATTTGGTAAAAGCTTGTATTGGAAAAAGCCCTGAATGTGCCTTTAAGGACAACGGTATCTGGTATCATGTCAAGATTGTTTCCGCCATTGAACGAAGTGACAGAGACCACCTGAGAATTATAATGCACATAAGTTTTAGCGGCACTCATAACGTCTTTAGCAGAACACGCTTTTAGATCTTTAGCAATACGATTGTGGTGAGAATCTCGTGTTTCAATAATATCCCATATAGAGAGAGGGTTGGACTTTCTTCTTATCGCAGAGACGTACACTCATTATAATCATGGTGGAGAGGGAGAGCGATGCCTTAATAACCATTGATTTTATTATTTTTGTGTACTTACGTACATTATGAAGTTTTTTGCTACCTTTCTATACTAACAGTATAGGCCATCCGTCCTTAAGAACTTTAGTAGTTGTATATTACGTAATTGTTAGCAGAAATGAACTCACTTGGACTTCTGGAGATATATGGTAATTCATGCTTGATCGACCAATAGTTTTCTCTACTTCTTGGAAATTGTATTTTGTTCATTGATAAGATAAAGATTCGAGTTAACGGGCAGAAGGTATACCCCTACCTGAGAGTCTAATGGTTAACGGGCAGAAGGTATACCTGAGAGTCTAATGGATTTGCTTCACGAGCGACAATCCCCTGTAAGCTGATTACAGCAGCCGAGGCAGCCAAAACAGGATCGACAGAGCGATGTGGATTCCCTGCGCGGCCTTCTTTCCCGCTGATTACAGCTCTGAAAAACCCGCAACCAGCAAGCAAAGGGCCAGGTCTCGACCCAATGACAGACGTCGGGTGCTGATGCGACACATGAAGCGCAAAAATTGCCTCTACATTTTCGAGAGCTCCATCTCTAATCATCATTTTTGCGCCATTCCCTGCTTCCTCTGCCGGCTGAAATAGCAGTATTACAGTACCCTGCATAACAAGCGCACCCATCACTGAATAAAGCAAGGGGCGCATTCACCGCTGTGTTTCTGCTGGTTTTGTAATTGGGGAGGTTTGATGCATGCCGCTTTAATCCTGTTATTCAGTGTCCTTTAAAGATGTATCGCAGACTTATGTAATCCTTGATTATTGGACAAGCCAAAAGAACACAGAAAGTTATTTCAAAAATTAGGGGCTGCTTTCATAAAATTGAAATTGAAGTACTGAATTTGTAGAGCTGAAAACCTAAGCGACTGAACTCCTAATTAACACTGAAAAATAAGATGGGATGTTTTTGGTAAACCAAGAGAGAATGTTTGGGAGCTGTTCCATTTTACAAATATAATCATAAATGTTCACCTGTTCTTTTACAATATAATTCTCTTATGGCCAAACCGTGGTGGCTGTGTTGATAATGGTGGTGGAGGTGGTGGTAGTGGTACGGAAAGGTTCTTGTAATTGTGGTGGTAGCAGTATTTGGAAAAGTGGTGACGACGTAATGGTGGTGTCATCCGGCCAAGCGGTAAGACGGTGGACGCTATAGTGTGGCGGTTGTGGTGATGACATGGCGGTGAAAATGATGGCTGCTAGGTGGTAATTGTGACGGTGGTGCAACAGGAAGTGGTGGTTGTGGTAGTAGCACTAGTGTGGTAGAAATAGTGTTGCCGACCGAATGATGGTGACGCCTGTGGTGGCGTTAGAATGGTTGTGGAGGTCAGTGGTGGCGTGGTGGCCATGGAGGTATGACGTTGGTGCAGGTAATGGTTCTGTGGTGGAGCGGGTGTTGTGATGGTGGCTGCGACATCATGGGGTTATATATTTCTTTTGCGTTATATTCTATGTAATAACTTTTGGTCACTTCAATTGGAACTAAAGTGAAAGTTATTTCACTTCAAATGAAGTGATTAGTAAATCCCTTGTAACCTAAAATTTTGAATGTTAGTAACATGTATTAACCCTTTTAGGTGGTGATACAGGTGATACTAGGTTCACGTATTAACTGCACCTACCAAAGCATTATAAAAGACTTTAAACTTTAAATACTTGATTGCGTAATTAAAAACTCTTTAATATTGGTTGTCACAATTTTGTTTGTAGGTCGTCTGTATGCGTGGTAAGGTCATGAGGAGCCCACTAATAGCCGTCTATGGTCTGTGAGCTACTATTTTCGTTCAAATGTTCAATCAAATCAAATCAAAAGAAGAATGTTAAAGATCTTGTTGTATGCAGAAGTTATATTCAAAGGTAGAGATGACAAAAGAAAAGGTTTTATAGGAATCTCGGTTTTCTTCCGAGCTCTTTCAAGGATCTAATGTTGTCCATCCAATGTGGTACCATGGGACGGGACCATGACAAAAGAAAATTAAAGGTTTAAGGGCGTGTTTGATTTGCGTATTACTTTTGCCTAAATTCTTGGGGAACGATGGCCGTGTACATATATGGAAAGAAAGAAAGAAAGAAAGAAGCATGATGGTGCCTCGGTTTTGCAGCCATCTGATCTCCCTAGTAAAGCTTTGCAGGCAGGGTTTCCCAAGATAAACAAGTCTGTCTAGCTAAGCAGGAAAGGTCTTTTCCGTATACACGTTCAAAGATCTTGCGGTCGTTGCCGACATAATTTATTCTTCTTCTAAACATTTATGTCCATACGAAGTGATTCCCACTCCCAGCATATTATATCTTAGCCACTGGACAACAGACTTGCTCTTTTTACCCCAAGGAAGAAAACAAAACACGATATTTTTGGAAGAGGTTCTTTGGTTCCATTAACCTACCTACCAACCTTACGTTTGCACTTGAATATATATATATAATCCGTGTAGATTGATGTGATTGAACAAGAAGAAGGAGACAGAAACTATACTATGATATAACGGACCTACAGTCTAGAACGTGGGACTATATTAGCCCTAAAGTTTACAGTATTTTTTACTAGACTAGATATCCGTTTTATGTAAGAATTCGTGAATATATTAAGTGGGAGAGTGAGACTTCAAATTGCTAGCATACATTACCGTTTAGATTGCGAGTGATGGAAATTTTTTTGCTGCTTTCCAGGTCCTAAGGATATAGTTATATTCTCCCCTGTAACGACGATTAACTCTCGTTAAATATATTTAGTGACATTTTCGCTGATATTTTCAAAGATTATTCTTAACAACACTCTTTTAGTATCATTAATTAAAAATTATTAAAAATATTTCAAGAACACTGGTCAATCGCTGCATGCGAGTTGTAATTATGTGCCTACAGCCCAGACCAAAACTTTTCTGCCAGTAATTTGTTTGATGCCGTCTCTCTTTCCAACTGAATGTGAACTCTAATACTTTTATAATTACCACGTTTAATTGCAAGCAGCTATCCAGATCATCATGAGACTAAAAAGCCAAACGAGTCAAGTAAGAAACCTTCAAGTGGTGCTCGCGAGTCTTGAGAATCTTGGCTGCGCCGATAAGCATGGCCACGTGCGCGTCATGCCCACAAGCGTGCATCTTCCCAGCAACTTTGCTTTTGTGCTCCCATTCGACAGCTTCCTGTAGCAACAAATGGAAACCAGAACAACAGTTACGGAGTTGCAGTCACCATTTTTCTCAGGATCTATTATACTGTGTATTAGGCAACCCCCAAGTCCCCGCAATCAATACCATAAGCAGTTCATTACTCGTACTTTGTCCCTTTGCTAACTACTTCTTTAGTCTCTTCGTAGGATGAGAAACTTAATCTACTGCAGGTAGAGAGCATTATTCTTATATCCATCAGTTCAGTTCTTTGTTCTTCATTAGGCGCACGCATCGAGTTAAGCTTCTGCAGTGCACTGGGGGGCCATAACTTGGACTAATTAAGGTAAGTAAGGCTTGGGACCACCTTAAGTTGGTGACTCCCAGTGGTTCTCAAAGTGTACTGCATCATTTATTTATGTTGTGAACTGTGATATTTTCGATCGGTCTACAAACATCGGGTTACGCAATGGCACGGAAACCGGGTTGATTCTGACTTGGTACTTGAGAGATCTCGAGATATGTTCACCAACCACTTATCCTAAGCTTTAACTTAGAAAGTAAATGCACAAGTTGGGTGGGGTGTAACAAACTAAAGAGAGGGCTTCACAAAAAAAGGGAACTACCTGGATTGGTAAGGCATCCATGTCGGCCCTGACCGCGACGAAAGGCGGTCCACCGGTTCCGATGACGGCCCGGATGCCCGTGACCGCCATCGGGAACCGGAAATTGACCTCCATTTTCGTCAGCTCGTCGCGAATCAGCCGGCTCGTCTCGAATTCCTGGAAAGCAAGTTCCGGGTTTTCGTGTATCCTCCTCCTTACCGACTTTAACCACTGAACATTATCCGGTTGCTTTGCCAGCTTCAGCACCTCCTCTGAACATGCCCGAGTCCACACGGTACATTCTGGGGAGAGGGAAAACGGATACCTCATCAGCGAAGAAGTTCGGTTGTTTGGGATGTTTGTTGGATTATTGAAGCAGCTGGGCGGGTGGTCGAAGTATGAGAATTCATGGTGCGAGGGAGTTTTTGCTGCAACAAGTGAGGTGATCACAACACAGCTGAAGATGAGGAGAAGGAACCTTTTGACACCCATGTTTAATTTTCTTAGGGATAACCTGGAGAGAGAAGATGTGAGGAAGAAAATTAAATGAGCGGAGTGCGGAGAGAGAGAGAGAGAGAAGAAGAAGACGAAGAAGATAAAGAGAGAAGGTGCCGGTGTAAATATAAACACGTGGGGATATTAATGGAGGAAGACTGAAGACCCATAAATAAGTAGGGCGCATATCTGTCACGTGGAAAATTTCTTCGGAAAGGACGGTTGGAGGTGAGGGGCCCACACAACTGCCTGTAGCGGTGTACTACCAGTACCAGGTACTGACACAGAGAGCTGACAAGTAGTCGAAAGCGAAGCAGAAGAAAGGATTATCTGCCGGTTTAACCTACCTCTAACTTCAACGGAATTATCCCTCATTACAACGTAGCCTCCCTATTTTCCTCTTCTTGTTCACACGAGCAATTAATTTATACTTTAAGGAAAACTTTTGACTTGTATTTCGTTTGGACGAATGTTTATCGTACTCTTTATATAACGATAATTAATTATCTTTAAATATTTTTAGTGACTTTTATTTAGTGATACTAAAAAAGTGCACGCTTCTAATAATTGTCGCTGAAAATATTAGAAGAAAAGTCACTATAAACATTTAGCGACTATTGACTGTCATAATACACGGGGTTGGAGGAAGATTCCTACAATTCGAGTAGGAGTCAAAGTTTGTTCATACCTTAAATAGCTTTGGTTTTCATTTTCAAAACTACTCCCTTCGTCCCACATAAATTGATCATATTTTCTTTTTAAATCGTTTTATAAAAATTGATCACTTGTAAATTAAAAACGATTATGTAGGTATTGTTTTACATATTTACCATTTTTATACATTTTTTATTCTATTTCTCTCTCCACCAACTCATTTTCTCTCTCCTGACCCACCTTTTTACACTTTTTTATTTTATTTCTCTCTCCACATTTAACACTCATCCAACTCATTTTTTCTCTCATGACTTATTTCTTCTCCTTCTCTTTCTAAAGGGTAGAATGAGAAACACACAATATATGACCTAAATCCTTAATGTGCGTAAAAAAAGTGATCGAATTATGAGGGACGAAATAAATATTATGATTTGCAAAACTGTGCTCGCTAGCTTGAGTCGATAACTGATTCAACACAAGAGGCTAAATCACCGATTGGGTCAACTCAATTGCACGTGCTCACCTGCTTCGGCCATCACAACCGTGTTCCACCATCATCACCACTTCCACGCCACTAACCGAATGGGTATAGAAATCCTAGCTGATTTAGCTGGCATGTTTTTTGTTCACCTCTAGTGACTAGGGTTTCACGAGGGTCTAGTTTTTCAACCACATTCTTGGCAACTTAAGTGAAATATAGAGCAAAATGTGGAGTTATATTGGTACTTAATCCAACAAAAGAAAAATGTGGAGTTATATTGGTACTTAATCCAACAAAAGAAAAAATGTTGGTTCTTACCTACTCGAAATGCAATAAATTACCTAGCCTAGCCTTTATATCTTCATGTTCTTGTGCACACGAGCAACTAATACTTTAAATAAGTTTGGTTTACTTTCTTCATTTTTAAAGCTATTACATGGTTCGCAAAAATGTATTCACTTGAGTCGATAATCGAGTAAAAAAAAAAGAAAAAGGCTAACACTGACTGAGTCAACTTAGTTGCTCGTGCTCACCTATTACAACCATCACAACCGTGCTCCGTCATCATAACGACTACCTGCACGCCACGAATAAAACCGGTATGAAAATCTTGTTGATTTAGAGAGCGTGTATTTTGTTCACCTCTAATGACTAGGGTTTTGCGAGGGTCTAGTTTCCCATTTACACCCTTCACGATTAAGTGAAACGTGCGAGTAAAGTGTGGAGTTAAAGTGGTACTTAATCCCAAAACAAAGAAATGTTGGTTGTTACCCGCTCGAAACGTAATAAAGGCACAATTGTCACTGAAGAGTATCATATATATGCAGCCCAAAATTTGTTCTTACGGGGAACTACTTTCTCATATGCCTTTTTCTAACTATAGCACTAGTATATGGTCATATGGAAAGCAATGCATATCTGGAAGTTTAATTTTAAACTGTTGCAAATTTTAGTACATCTTCACGTCTTGCCTATTTGTTTTTAGTGGCACAACTATTCCATCTCCAAATGTTTCTAATAAGGATTGCGACAAGTTGATAGATATTTGAAAGTTTTTTCAACTATTCTTTTTAGGGTAAATTACACACGACACCCCTGAGGTTTGCCTTAAATTACACACGGACCCCTTATCTTTGTAAATTACACTCCACTCCTAAAATCTAGATTTCTTTGACAGTTTTAATGGCTGGACATAAAAAGACATTTCTGCCCTCGTATATAAGTACACAGTGTCTCTTGGGTTTTGGATGGAAATTGAGAGGTCTGATTAATTGAGTTGGGATTTTAGGAAATGATGTTTTTTTAAAGCTAAACCTCAAATGATATATGATCTCTTTCTGCATTTTTCCAAGGACTCTTGACACGCTTGGTATCTCAAACTTGATAGACACGTTTTGAGCCTATATCACTTTCCAACTTTAATTATCCTAAATGCACTAATAAAGTTTAAGAATTAATATGGCTTCCTGATGGAAGTCGAGGGCCTATAAGTTTGACGCCTTTTACAGATATCCAGATCTCTACTATCTCTAGGACCTGTTTTGCAAGTGGAAAACAGGAAAATTTAGTTAGTCTTACAATAGAGACCCGAATAAATCCAACAGATACAAGGAATTAACTTTTTAATGTAATGGGGAAACTAGAATGTAATTTATCTAAAGGAAGCAGTTCTTTAATTGCATTTGACAGTCTAAACTTGTACTACATGGTTTGAAGAGTACAATTAAGTTGGTTACCGGGTTTAAAACTGTGTAAAGGTTGGTTACCGGGTTTAAAACGGTGTAATTGTTGATCTAACTATTTAGCTTATGCATATGGTTCCTTATCAGTTGTTATTTCAATTGGATTAGTAAATGGTATAGTTAGCTTCTAACTTATCAGCTTTCGGGTAGCGCTAGTTATTCTACCCTTGGAAGTAGAATTAACAATTTGGTTTTTGTAGTGCAAACAAAATGATTAATATCTTTACTCTTGCTCTGAAAGCATAATTGAAACTTCCTTCTCTTGCCTCTGTTTTGCCTTGAAAGTCCAAAACATGTACTTGTTCCTGGCACCATAGTATACCAGAAGCTTCAAATAAATTTTTTCCTCTTTTACAAGCTCCATGCATTACCACTGCCAACACTATTATCATCATCTCCTTCATTTCCAGACAACAAAACCAAAACAAAAATTTAGTACAGGTTCATCATATCACACTCAAGACACATTATTGCAGATAAAAGTTCTCAAGAATCCAAGAAATACATACAAAATCAGTTTTTGTCTATGCTAATTTTGTCTAATGAAGAATTGACAGCAGACCTAAAGGATTTAGTTAAATAGAACTAAGGTCAAGTTTACTTGAATCGGGAAAGTCACTGCTTCAATACATACTTCTCACACTAAAAGAGGATGTGGAGCGCAAGGAACCTTATTACTCATATATGATACATACCAGGCAAGGTTGTGAACATACAAAGTAAGTAAAGTGTTCGACAACCAAATTACTGCAACCTACTGTCTTCAATAACATTGACTGAACTATAGACGAAGGGAAAGAATAAAGCGAAGGAAGAAAGGGAGGAACAAAGAGAAAGAAATGGGTCTGTAGAGGAGAAAGAGAACGAAGAAGAAGAAGAAAAACCCTAAGGGGCAAGTGGGGTTTTATTCAAGAAAGGGAGGGTAGTTTGGGGATGAAAAAACCAAAAAGTAAGGTGTCAGGAATCTATAGACGAAGTTAGGGTCCCCGTCAAAATTTGTGTAGCTTCATGAAATGCAGGTACAAACCTTAAGGAACGGAGTGTAATTTACAAAGATAGGGGGTCCGTGTGTAGTTTAAGGCAAACCTCAGGGGTGCCGTGTGTAATTTACCCTTCTTTTTAGCATCTTACAAAATTCTGTGTTTACCCTCTTACATGTTTTTTTACCCTTTTGTGTCATTAAAAATATGCTTTTATAATAGGTGTTGACCTATTAGAAACAAACAATGAAATGAATTAGCATATTAGTGGGATGAGGTAAAAGTAACAATGAAATGATAAAAAGAAAAAAGGCAAATTACACACGACACTCTTGAGGTTTACTATAACTACACTCATCACCTATTAACTATTTTTAATACAATCCACTACACTTTTTTATTTTTCAATTCATAGAGTTGACAAAATTAATAAATGATGCCAAGGAAAGTGGGTTCGTACCTACTTGGAAGTGCCACAAAGGCTGCAGTCCGATTCAGCTTCCAAGTATGCAAAGTGAGAGATAGTGAGGGCGGAGTAAGAGCAGATAGTAAGGCTTCCCAGACAGGCCGTGAAGAGTGGTAGTGCTGTGGAGGCAAGACAACGATGAACATGGACGGCAGTCGACAGTCCGGGCAAGACAGCGATGAACATGGACGGCAGTCGAAAGTCCGTGGTAGGGTCCAAGTCAAGGTCCGATGTCACGGTCGTTGATATGTCCAAAGTCACAAGATAATTATGTTTCTCTCTCTAGAATTCAAGAGCTTTGGATTCTAGATTGAGAAAGTGAATTTGTGAAATGAAAAGTTCTCCCTCAAATGAGTTTAACAGTGCACTATTTATAGGCAAAAGTATGCATGTGTCATCGATTGCCACATGGCATCCCCTGGGAGTGACACGTCACCAGGGGGTCCCAAAATGTCGGTTCCCAAATTCCCGCTGTTTTGTCCCACACAACGTCGCTCTACCTGTCTAAGAAGACTGAACACACCATGACAGCATGATCAGAGTAAGCCCGTTGTCCCAAACACCGGTCCAAGCCCTTACTGAATCCCATAAAGGTGCGTTAAGAGACGCATAGAGAACCTGACAGCGGTGAGGGTTGGCCCTGTAGCCAACTGCCAGGCGGACTAGGCGCGATGCCCTCCAAAGACCTGCTCCTGTCCTAGGGGTCATCGTCTTGGGGGCGTCGATAATCACCGGTAACGTGAGTGGACATGGTCGCAATTCAGTGCCTAGTGTCATGCAAGTCACCCCAGGCGACGATAGCTTTGTGGTAATGAGCATATCCCACTGCGAAGGGTCCTTGTGCTGGAGCACTACGAGCAGAGCCCCCCGGAATGAAGATAGCGATAGCTTTGTGGTAAATGAGCCTATCCCGCTGCGAAGGGTCCTCGTGCCGGAGCACTATGAGCGGAGCCCCCCAGAATGAAGACGGCGATAACTTTGTGGTAACGAGCCTATCCCGCAGTGAAGGGTCCTCGTGCCGGAGCATTACGAGTGGAGCCCCCCGGAATGAAGACGGTGATAGCTTTGTGGTAACGAGCCTATCCCACTGTGAAGGGTCCTCGTGCCGGAGCACTACGAGCGTTTCCCACTCCCCCCGGAATGCTGCACACTCCGAAGAGTGGGTTGAAGCATGTTCCACGTCCATGGCATGGGCACATGGTGTGATGAATGAGTGTGGTGCCCGGAGGCATGTAACATGATTGTGGCACACGGGCGCGACGACTATCGTCGTGAGACATTGATTATGGCGCATGGGCGCGGCGACTACCGTCGCGAGTGATTGATTATGGCGCATGGGCGCGGCGACAACCATCGCGGGTGATGTTTGAGCATTGCGAACCATTGAGGGTTTGAGTGCGATAAGTGAACAAAGTGTCAAAAAGCCCCCACCCCGAGATTGGGGTGGCCGACCCCCCTCGGCGAGGTGAGGTGGCCGACCCCCCATGCTCAAGGTGGCCGACCCCCTTTGTTACAAACAAGGTGGCTGACTCTTTGTGCATGGGGTGGCGGACCCCCCTCTTTGGGGCAAGGTGGTCGACCCCTTGTGCATGGGGTGGCGGACCCCCCTCCGAAGACAAGGTGGCCGACCACCCTTTGAGGGTGAAGGCATGCTAAGTCTATTCCATGAATTTTTGTAAGGGAAATGGAGTCAAAGTTGATACTTTGGCGACGAAAAATATACATCGTCATGAATTGTTGCGAAGGCACCCGGTGCCTTCTCTTCAATTGAAAGAGAATTAACTTCTCCTAAATTTTGATTTGCTGGAATTGAATTCATTCCAGTTCAGCTGAATATTTTGGGGTTTAATTTTTTCGTCATTCATTAATATGGTATGATGTTTCTTACTATTGTATTAACGAATCCCATCAGTTCCCTTCCAATTTAACGGGGAAAATCATTATCAGGTGTATTCCTTATAAATATAGAGATTCTGATGAATGCAATCAAGAAGATTCTGGACGTATTGTTGAGGTGCTTATGATCAACTCACCTAGTGGACCTGGTCTTTTGTTCCCAAAGGTATGAAGTTGTTTAGTGTTTACGTTTAATAGTTACTGCTTGTGTCTATGTTGTTTCAATATGATGGGCATTTGCTTCCTCTTCTTCATCATATTAAGTGTTATCTATTTTCTCTATTTTGGGTGTCGCAACTTACTAAGCACGTAATGTTCAATGCACTTCTATACTTCTGGTAGATGTTGGTTACTAAGCATGTAATGTTCAATGTTGGTTAGTTGTTGACATTTCTGTTTGTTTGGTAATAACTAGTTTTTCGTTACTCGTCATCTGTTTCATAGTTTGTTTTTCTGGAACAAGAGCGCGTACATTGGAAAATTTCTTGAAAAGTTGTTGCACATGACGAAGTTTGTTGATAAGATATCTTTTGCTTATTCGCAGTTAGAAAAATTGTCGCTAAAGCCTTGTTATGGCCGTCCTGTTGAAATTCATCTCATTTGTTTCGTCAAAGCCTTGTCCGAGGTTTTTGATATGATTTGTCTTTGACAGATTGCCGATCAAGTGTATGCTTGTTTGTATGCCATTTTGGTTACAGAGATTTGGTAGATTCTGAATTGTTCCACTGTTAGCTGGTGCTAGGTAATGAATTAAGTCATGGCACATCTCTTCTTTTGCTTGTCCGAATGCCTTTTAATGATCTTCATTAGCCAAGTCTAGTTGGCACAGTATGCTTGACACTCATTTGACTGTTCAGAATTATCTTTTCATGTTTTACAGAAAGCTAATACATGTTTGGCTATTTGAAGTTATTTTAGGTTGATAAGGCTGGTTTTTTATTCAACATTATTGTTGGTGTAAGCATTATAGTACAACATAGTGTATTGATCTCCAAAAAGTTACTTAAAATATTGTTTGGGTTCTCAATGCGATATGTTATTCTTCTCCCAAAATGAAAAATACATGATTATGAACAACGTAAGGATAAGCAAGCATAATGCTTAATTTAGGGTAACTCAAGCTTAGAAAGCTGGTAGATGTTTGATGAAGGCAAAGCCCTTTGTTCCGTATGTCTGTGCAAGCTTGTCTCCGCTAAAGCACTTGCTCCTAATTGGAGATATGTGGAAACATGCCCCTATATTTACTCCACTATTTAAAATTTTAACTTATTCAAATGCAAGCAGAGCTTGCTACATATTGAAGTTGGAACTACCTTGACTATGTCAATCCGTACTCCTATAGAAGAGGATGCCACCTGGCCACTTGTAGCTTTCTTGACCACTCGACCTACTTTGCACGGACTTTGCCAACTTAACCCACTCCCGGTAAAGTCTCACCTCACTTTTGCAGAAAAATGAGTGACCCGACTCCTTGAGAATTCAAACTCATTCCTGGTGAAGTCCACATGAGGCTCGTGTTCGAGTTTACTTGACATAGTATGACCATGGTCTCAGTTCGCCCTGCTATCCAATGACTTCCCCTTTGTATGCCTTTGGCCTACAAAGGCGTACAACGAACTTGTTACTCAGAGCACCTCACGAGTTAAGTCCTAGATTGAATGAGTAAGCTCTAAGAGAGTATCTACTAGGCAACATAAAAATAAACAAACAGTGAATATCTATTAGGCATCAAGTTGTAGTAGTTTAGAGCCAAAACCCTCCCTGTCATAAGGCATTGCCAATCAGGATACGAAAACACCAAGCAGATTAGTACAAGAGACAACTTTTCAATTCTACCTTAGGAAGGTTGTGAAGAATTGTTGATGATAGTTACATGAAATCTTGGTAGCCCCATAATGTCAAACTACTTTGGGTTTTTTTAGCTTCGAAGCATTTATTGTCGATGGTTGATTTCAGTGCAAGTTTTGATTTTTTTGGTGGAATCTGTCTATAACCAAGCGACTGATCTTTTGTGAGTAATTGTTGAATTTGAGATTGCGACATTGTGGTATTTGGCTTTCGTTTGCGGTGTTGTTTACTTCGAAATTGCAATTTGCAGTTGTTTGTGTGTGTATGTAGGCCAAGTTATGCTGCTCTTTGATTTTTGGTTTTCCATTTGTTTGATTGCTTGGGTTTGAAAGGAAATGCTTGATTTTTGGAGATTATCAACTGATTACACAGTAGTTGGTTATTTCTAGTTTCTTACAATTTTGCGCATCAGTTGTTGTCGTCATAATGAAGGTTTCTCATCTTACGCCATAATTTGGAGGTTTCTCATATTGCGCCACAGTTTATTTCATCATGATATCCTCGGATTTACCTTTCTCTTATTGTTGTTTGCGTTTCTGCTTTGGCTTTCTTTATATAAGAGAAATAATAAGGACAAGAAATGGATGACGCACTCTAGGGAAACTGATACTTATTGTGCTAGAGTCGACATGTTTTTGGATTTTGCATTTGCAAATACGGCAGCAATCTTTAGAGAGATTTTGTGTCCATGTAGAGATTGCGTTAATAGCATGTTCCGCACGCGTGAAATTGTGCAAGAACATTTGATAATAAGGGAATTTATGAGCAATTATACAGTGTGGACAGTTCATGGGGAAGGCTCGTCTTCTCGTTCAAATCACATGAGAAATGATGTAGAGCTCAACATTGGTGGTGGTGGAGCTATGCATGAAATGGTAGCTTTCTTTGCAGAATTCATGAGTGTGGAATTTTGAAAAATCTTTAAACACCACGTTTATTACCTTGATACCAAAGAAAGGTGGTGCATATGATATTAAAGATTATTGCCCTATTAGTCTTGTTGTTTGTGTGTAGAAGCGTATCGTTTTGTTTTGTTTTACAAGGATCGTGCTAATGAGATATACAAGAAGGTATACGACCAAAACGACAAAATTTCAGGTGTCTGATCACTGTTATAGTACATAAACAGTGACCATAATTTATTTGTAACAAATTTGCATGGAAAGCAGAAATTAAGAATTTTGAGTTTTTTGGTGTCTCTGAAATGGCTGCAAAATATGGCATTTTAAGCTTACATTAGTTCCTTAGCTTTTTGGTAGGCTTGTTTGGACCTCATCCTGAGTATATACAAGCCTAATCTTTTCATTGTAGCATGTTGAATGGTGTCATTAAATCAAACAGGGGAGTTCGCCTTTTTTATGTAATCAATATAATGTTTCTACCTATTTGTTCACTTAGCTCTTTTACTGAGATGGTTGCCAAAGTATCAAGCGATTCATTGGGGTGAGACATTTCTGCATTTGAGGTGTTATGTGGAACCTGGCAAACTATTGGACTTGGAAGAAATGTGGACTTCAAAGTCCTTTTAGAGTGAGGAGAACACTTTAGAGTACTACTGGATGTGATTTTGGTTAATTAGGTGTCTGTTGTTACGTCTTTTTTTTTCCGGAGAAAGCTCATACATATAGAGAGATTAGGTGATATTCGGCCATTAGTGTAGCCCTACAAGTTTTTCTTTGCAACTATGTCGATTTGCCTAGGTTAAAAACAAGAACATGTACTTCTATCATCAATTGCCAAGGTTAAGATGTTCACCAGGAAGAAATCTTACTGCAAGAGCTCTACTGCATCATATATGCCATGGCTTCTGTACTTCTATCATCAATTTCATTGATTAGATCTCTAGATGAAACGCCAGCCCTATTTGCAGGACCTCCTGGGGCAGCTGATATAACCACCAGCCCAGGAGTTGATCCATGATTTCCTGTTGGGTAGCCAATCGATATCCCTACACCCGTTAGAGAACCTTGTGTTCCTAACTGCCTTCAAAGACATCTTTAATATTTTAGGGAGAAGATCTCAAACAACTAACAAAGCAGGAAATGGTAAACATGGAATTAGACATATTTCTATGATTGTATTCAAGCAGTACATGAGAAAAGAGAAGAGACAGTCCCTTACCCTGAGACTCATGAATTTCGTAGGCTCCAAAAACCCGGTGAAAGAGTCATCCAGAGTACCAAGCATCCTCTTTATAGCCTGATCTGAATGCATATGTAGTACAAAGATTTTCGTCTCAGCGATGTAGTTACTTCCAAGAGATGCAAATTAATAACGGCCGTCTAGCACTTAAACTTGCAACCTTATTTGTTTTAACAAGAGTGAACTAACTGTCTTTTCTTGCAGGTTCTAGTTCATCAAAAAAGTGAGGCCCCACTAGAAGGGCTGAAATATGGGCAAGAGAGACGCAAAAATATGTTGGGTATGACAATTGGGGTCATGCTAATACTGGTGCATTTCATGAGCTTGGTACTTTTATTGGTTGTGTGGCACGTTCGAACAAGTTGTTACCAATTAATTACACCAAGTGGGCTGATGTTCCAGATGAGGACAAATAAAAGGCTTGGGAGGAGATCGAGGTATTATTACGTTATGCATTTCCTAAATTTATCCGAAGCTATTTAAAATTTTTTGATGCTATTGTACTCATGGTCACATAAGAGATTCACAACAGATCATCCTCTTGCTAAAACTGCTATAATGCGTACTCTTAACAAACGTTGGAAAGATTGGAAGTGCTCGCTAAAAAGGAAATTCTTCAAGCCGCATGATATACTAGCTTTAAATGCACTTGTTGCAGCTGAAAAAAGGGCAGATTGACTGCAGTGGCAAACCTTGGCGAGCTATTGGCAGCGTGAAGAAGTTATAGTATACACTAAACTTATATTTATTAACATAATTCATGTTTTTATTTGATACCTACTAATTAATGTGCTTTAAATTGCAGGGCGAGGCAAAGTTAAACAGCAAAAACGCGGCGAACATCAATGCAATTCCATACACGCTAGGCCTAACATCCAGTTCAAGGAAGGAGGAAGAATATGTACGCACTTTTACTACCTTGTTATACATTACTATACTACTTTTTGGGACTAAATCTTAATATAGTTATATTTTATTGTGGTTTGGAAGTTTGAGACTCATAATGTTAGGCCGGGTAGGGCAACAATGTGGGTTCTGAGTCGCAAATCAAAGAAACTCAAAGGAGATGTCCTCCCGCAAGCGCGTAATAAGGCTGTAAGTTGCTTCACTTGCTTTTCATTTGTTGTATTCCTATCTTTATCTTTCGGTCTCAATCTTTTATTGATAATGAATTTTTTTTTATTTGTCTTTTAGGATGATATCAAAAGACTCCAACAGGAGGCCTCATTGCCCGAGGATGATAGCGGTCCAAATTATATTCTTTCCAAGGTTATGGGTAAGGACCGGCATGGTAGGGTGAGGGCAATGAGGCCCATGGCCAATATCTCGAACACGTGGGGTTCTTCCAACAATGTTAAAATGCAAGAATAACTTTGTTCTCATAAGGAGCAGCTGGCCGGAATGAATGAAATGAAGGCACAAATGACAAAGATGGAAGTGGCTCTTCAAAGACTTACAGGGAACAGTTTCACAGACCATGCTACTGGTTCTAGTCAGGTACACGCACACAACATAGTGATTTCCTATGTGAATTCCAACTAGAACATAATGATTGCATATGGATATTTTCTCTTCTTAAACCTTTAAGACAGTCATCTCCCTCCCCCTTTTGAGAAAAATACAGCAGATAACTGTGTGCTCTTTTTGATGAGGAGTAATGCTAGACACTGAATTTATGTGTCAATTAAAATATTAAATGTTATGCATGCGATACAACCACGTGTGCACGCATCCAATGCTTAAAGGGGAAACTAAATTGAGATGTAAAACAAGTCAATATTGTGCTTTGCTTCGCCTCAGAGAGTCAGCAAGACAGGCTGTAAATGAATTGTGTGATCTGCATTGTCAAAGCACACATGCATGTGTGCTTCTTTTACGAAATTCTCTGGTCCTTGGTGTCTTCCAGTGGTGTTGTAGTCTTAGAAAAATTCCCAAGCAATTGAACTACATGGTTATGCTTCACCATTTTGGCCATCTCTTGTTCTTCCTGAATATCTTTCTCATTTCATGCTTCTGAAAGAATTGGAGATGAGTTGTATGATTTTCCGTTGATCAAATTTTCCTCAATTTCAGATGATGTTGACAAAATCCAATTTCCATAGAGTTGAAGATATTGCTTGTGAGTACTTGACGATCAATTAATGATCATACTTACAACCATCAGTGAATGATCAAACTACAAGGGAGACATCTCAATTTAGTCTCCCCTGTACCATGGAGATGATTCAGTTGAAGATCCAATACTTCAAACACAAATGATATTGCTTATGAGTACTTGTTTGGGCTACTGCCCACACTTGCAAGAGTGGTTTTGTTTCATTGTTCTACAAGGTGACATTTCTTTCTTTTTTGTGACTTCCATCCATGTCTGTTATGCTTCTTCTCTTGATATCTTTTTTGCTAGTGTCCACACACTTACCAATTCTGTGACTTGCATCCATGGTTCTGTTATGCTTTTTCTCTTGGTATCTTTTCTGATAATGTTCACACTCTTACCAATAATCTTTAACAAGACTTGTTCTGGTCTCTTTTATGCAGCGCACATTGACCGCTGCATTTCATCTTTTGAACAGCTATATATGTAGGCTTTTTGGCCCCCTAGAAGGTGTTTCTAGTGAAATTGTTTATAGTTAATATAAATTGTACAACAACTTAACCTTCCTTTTGTTTGTAACTATACAATGTCTTATGCAATAACATTTCAGTGCATGGCTTTGATATTTTTTTGGCTTGTTAATAAAGCTGAGTAAGTACGTTACTTTTGTTAACAGGTTGGATGATTTGGCTACAGGTTTTTAATTGAGTTGATATGTATTCTACAATTAATAATAATAAAAAAATTGCATATCTTTAGCAGCGGTCAATGTGCGCTGTCATAAGTTTTGCATTATGTAAATAAAAAATAAATGAATCATATAAAAATGCTACAACAGCGGGGCGATTCGCTTCCATAATTTCAAATTTAAATTCAGGTGTGTGTTTATCTTTACTGGGCTTTGTGCTCACCCCCTTCTTTCAGGTTATTGGCAAGTATTCGGAATTGTGCAAAGGATTATAAGGCATGACTAAGTAAGAAATATCTAGTGAAGGATTTTTTTCTTTGTACTTATTATCGGATAGATTGCAAGAGACGAAAGGTGCCTTTGTTATATCTTAAAAGATTGTACCCATGTAGATGTTGGCTGTTAAGAAATCTGGAAGTGATGTTAGATAGGAAGTTTTATGGTGTATAGAATGCTTTGCTCAATCTTTAAAGGTATATGTTATTTTGGATGGCTAAGATATTGCAAGTAGCGAGTCTGGATCTATCCAAAATTTTGGGTCTTTATAATTGGTATCAGAGCTTAGATACGAGATTCTATAGACTCATAAGCCTAAGTTAACTTGTGATTGAGATTAGAATTTAGAAGGTCAATTAGGTTTTTATTATTCAATTAGAAGGTCAATTAGGTTTTTTATTATTCAATTAATGTTTCAGCGTAAGATTAAGAGTTGGGTCGAGTACTCACTAGTATACCAGATGTTATTTGCCCTTAGAGTTCCAAGATTTTAGGCATTGGCCAAAAGAATGATAAGGATAATATTTTGATTTTTTGGTGTCTTTGAGTAGCTCCATCAACTAACATCTATAGACGATGAATGTTATGATTGCGAGATATAAATGATGAGGTAACCAGAGACTTAAACGTTGGTGGATACATCATATGTGTGCGTGTAGAATTAGATTTTCGGTCCCTTTAAGGTAATACATTTCTCTGTGATGGACTTGGTAATAGTTTGAACTGGTTTGATTTGAAACATCAGAGTGCACATCGTAAGCATGTCGGTTGTAGTTTTCAGTCTCTGGTGTGATACGTAAGCATTTATAGAAATTGGTTATTCATATTGGCTATGTTAAAATGGTATGCTTCAAAGGTTGTCCGATGGTATAGGTTTTTGTGTGAAGCTAATAAAATAGATTGGAAATATATATATGTTTGGGTGATCCCATGATTTTGATTAGTAAACTTCAGAGACATTGCATTGTTGCAGTCTTAATTAGGCATTAGACATTGAGTTTGTGGTCTTGGTAGTCAATGGAATATATATATATATGAAGAATGAGTTTGATGTTGTTTTGAGTAACCATGTGTTGGTAGTATTAAGATGTTTGTGGGCAAAGAATACATGACTCTGTAATTTGATGTTAACGATTTGATACTTATTTAGGATTTGAGTCATGTTTTATGAGTTTCCCATTATATCCCAAAACAAAGAGAGGGTGGAAGAAGAAAGTGGGCCTGGGGAGAGAAAATGGGTTGATGGAGGATTAAATATATAGATAGAAATACATATTTTTTTTAATGGATGTAGTTTAATCACTGAAATTATATAGAGAGAAAATGGGTTGTAGTGCATCATATTTTAATGGATGTAGTTTAATCACTGAAATTATTTTTTTCTTCAAGAAATAGAAGACATAGAGGTACATAAAACCTGGAATTGTCACGTACTATTGTGTTGTCAAGTCATTCCAGAGCAGCTACTTATGGAAAATGATTTTCTGCTTGGTCGGTACGGAACTACTTTTCAATGACAGGCTGTTGTAGCTTCTTAGGGTTTAGCTCTCCTTATCTGCAACGTGGTGAAATATGAAATGCATGGAAAATGCATGCAGTTCTGATTGAAATGTCAATTCCAAATATGCGCACAGGAGAATGGCAATTTGATGTTTGCTCGTGAGTGGTGGTCAATTTGTAAAAGTTCATATAGGAGTTGGCAAAACTCCATTGAAAGCTCCGTTAAGTGGGGACATGGGCTGAGTGGGAACAATTCAGGCTTGGTGAGTAACTTGGTGTACCTAATAGTGTCTATTCTGATTGGTCTTATATCCCCATCACAGAAGAAAAATCTTAAGCGAGTATCCATCCTACAGACGTGAACTTGCTCATTTTTCCTAAAGGACACGAGCGAATTATCTACATCTTAAATTCACAACTCCAACTCCCGGTTACTAGAATTGAAAATGATTCTGGATAGTGTTTTCATTTAATTGGTCTCCTTGCATATAAAGTTGAATTAAGAGAAATATCTTAGTCGTACATCCGTGAAATGCAAGGAACAACAATTCTTAAAACAAAATGTGTCTTGCTCTGTCACTAAAGTAATTTCGACTTTTGTTAAAGAAATGATTATTTTAAACCGGTTACAACACATACTTCTGAAATTATCACCTCTGATAAAAGTTAGATATCCTTTAACTTTAAGGCTAGCCTAGTGTGAAACTCCGTAGTACCACCCGACATTTCAGAGCTCGTGCAAATGCGCGGAATAGAAATTCTCCTACTTTCAAAGGCAGTTTTGGTTTTTGCTAAGTATATACAATTTATCTTGTACATACACGTATAATCAAAAAATTTCTTAGAGAATGTTAAGTGTTTTAATTTTACGTGGTGTACGCCAAAATGGGTCTTCTCTTTATATATACTACTCCTTCTGCCCTACAATAATTCATTAGTTTTTCTTTTTAGGCTGTACAAAAAAAAATTGATCGCTTTCCAAATCAAGAAAGTTTATGTATGTGTTTTTCTATATTTCCCGTTCTGTACTTTTATTATTCTATTTCTCCCCACATTTAATCTTCTAGCATCCCATTTTCTCTTTCTTGACCCACTTCTTTCCCCATTTTTCTCTCCACGTTTAATCTTCTGTCAATCTGTAAAACACACAATATGACTTATATATCCTTAATATGCATGCCAAGTCAAAATAGAGCAATTATTTTAGGACGGATGGAGTACTACTTATTGTGGCGTACACAATGTAATACCCCGAAAATTTTCTTGTCCTTATGCGAAATTTGTATTTTTTGAGTAAATAAGTTTGTGATCTTTTGTTAAAATTAAGAAAAACGAATTGAGATTGTTTTTGAAATTTTTGGTCGAATGCAAATAGTTTGGCTTCGAATGAAAATGAGTTTTGCTTTGAATGAAAAGATTTTTTCTGTAGAAATGAGCTACTGAAGTTTTCAGTCGACTTAAAACCTTTAAGTCGACTAAAAACTCATTTTTCGATCAAATGAAAGTGGTTTCGTTCGAATCAAAATAAAGAAAAATGGTGTTTTGGAGTTTCTGAAATTTTCAGTCGACTAAAAAGTTTTTCTGAAATTTTTGGTCGATGAACAGTAACTTTTAGTGGATGAACAATACTTTTAGTCGATGAATAGTACTTTGAACAGTAACTTTTAGTCCACTGAATAGTGTTTTCAGTCGACTTAAAACTATTTTCGGTCAACTTAAAGTTGTTTTCGGTCGACTTAAAAGTATTTTCATTAAAAGTATTTTCGGTCGACTTAAAGCTGTTTTTAGTCAACTTAAAGGTATTTTTAGTCGACTTAAAAGTGTTTTCGGTCGACTTAAAAGAGTTTTAAATCAAGAGAAAAAATGGCTTAGTCGACTTAAACTTGTATTGCTTTGAATGAATAGTGTAATTTTATTTACCTTCATATAAATAGTGTTTTATTTCATTCCTAGCCTTTTTGGGGTCTTCTATTTCTTTTCTTCTCCTTTGCACGATAGAGAGAGAGGGAGAAAGAGAGATACATAAGAAGGCTTGGAAATTTTGGAAGCTCTAAGAAGGAGGAGCTTAAGGATTTGTGGCTCTCAAAAGGCTAGGGAAGTTTGTTCCCTTTACCCTTGCAGTGAAAAGAGAGAAAGAGAAGGCTTGGTAAGCTCTTGAGTTCTAAAGTTGTGCTTGAGGAATTGCATTCTTAAAGGCTTGATTAAGGTAAGGGTTTACTTTTAAAAATTTAAATCAGTGATGGACCAATCACTCATGTAAGTCTTTAGATGCTTTTGAAATCCGAATCTCTTCAAATATGGATAAGTGATTCTTCCTCTCCTCTTTGTTTTGAACTTGGTTAAGAATGACTTGTTGTTAATTCTATGATTTGTGAAAATCAAATTCCGTCAAATTTGTTTGACCTCAGAATATTGACATATTGATATCGTCGTCTCAGTGATTTATGATCGTCATTATTTCGTGAACTCCACTTATTGTTTGACGAGTTCGTTATTTGATAATGTGATTTTGAAACCTTTGAATATGGTTTGATTTGTCCGATATTTGATAACGGTTATTTTGAGATTTTGTTTTGGTGACTTTATGAGCCATGCCACACTGTATGTGACTTATTTTCGACTTACCCACGTGGATTGAAACGTGGGCTAGCTTAGGGGAGTTGACCTAGAGATCGCGATTTTACTTTCTGAATCGGCCTCATATGTCAGGAATGACCTATGTGATCACTTTCTGAACCGGCCTCATATGTCAGGAATGACGTATGTGACAACTTTTTAAATGGCTCTCTAGTGTCAGTCTCCGTATTCAGATATATTTTGATATTTAATATTTAGTCTGATAGTGTCTGTCTCCGAAATCAGATATATTTTGACATTTGATATTTGGTCCGTTAGTGTTTGTTTCCGTACTCAGATATATTTTGACATTTGATATTTGGTCTGATAGTGTCTGTCTCCTTACTCTGATATATTTTGACATTTGATATTTGGTCTGACCTCTGTTTAGTCGAAATTGGTGCGCCTTTGAAATATTGTTTTTCAAATATATTTGACATTTGAAATTTGGTCTGATTATCCGTTCCGTTGGAAAATTTTTGTGCTTCCGAAATTTTGTTTCTTAGATATTTTTGCTTCTGTTTGATTGGTCCTTTGAGCGACATTACTAGGCATTTGGCTCATCCCTTATTATTTTTTCTTTCAGGTGGTTAGTAGGTGGGATATCAGATTTGAAGGGCTAGCTGTGTGACCAAAAGTTAGCTATCTTATTTCAGAGTTAGTATTGACATTTAAGTGTATTTAATTTAGACAAGTTGGTATTGTTTAGGTTTTGTTTTGAATTCCGTGTTGGAGAAAATTTTTGGATTGTATAAAAGCTTTAAACCCTATGACAGTTATTGATATACTTTTGGGAGTTACTAGTACATGCCCTGATTGACCGTTTAAGATATTTATGATATTATAAGGTTTTTTATTTCGTTTGGGAGACTTTTGATATTGTAAGGTTTACTCCAAATTCCGATTATATGATCATTAACGCTCCGGTAATATTAATTAATTTTCGGGGCGTTACATGGTGCGCGTGTAAAAGTTAAGTTAATAATCTCAATTTTTTTGAAAAATCAAGTATCACATGTAAGTGCTCATTGTAACTTTTTTTTGAAATGAATGTTATATTTTTAAAACCAAACATGTCATTTTAGGTAGTTATTCACTTTTTAAAATTTTTATTTTGAGTTACTTTTTTTTTCTCTAAAAAAGTTTAAAATGTCAAGTGTCATAGTTTTTTTTCCAAAACATGTGCTACACCGAAAGGGTGTTCCCTTTATAAGTAGTATAAATTTGTGTCTCTTTTTAAAAAAATTCTTAAAATGCTAAGTGTCATAATTTTATGAACAAACTTTGGCTGCTACCCCGGTTGTAAGAATCTTCCTTCAACCCCACATATAGTGACAATTAATAGTCACTAAATATCTCTAGTGACTTTTCTGTTAACACTTTCAGCAACAACTCTTAACGGCACTTTTTTAACGTCACTAAATAAAAGCCACTAGAAAGATTTGACAACCATTAATTATCGCTACATGGGGGGTAGGAGGAAGATTCCTTCAACCCGGTTAACAGCCAAAAATTTTCCTAATTTTATATAGGTATTTGTGTGTTTGTGGGTGGTTATACCACTTACTCATAAAACTATACAGTGCTCGCAAGAGGCATAAATACTTTGGCATTAGGGCATAAAACTGCTTTCTCGCTTTTATGCTCCTGTTTTTTCCTTCCGATATCAAGAGCTAATTGCAATTTTATGCCCCCACATATAGCATGTTAGCACAAGTATCCCTAAAGAAATCCTAATAGCAAAATTCGTCCCTCACATACGAAAGTATTTCCGAGTTCTGACTTTTATTAGAAAAGTTTCAATTAAACTCTGATTTGCAAACTTTTATCTCTCAAATTATGGAGAGCATCTTAGGAAAGACTTTTATGGCTTTTGCAAAATTATCCACAATTTTTTTCCTCAATACTTTTCTGCTCTAACTTTGAGAAAGTTTGACAAAACTTGTTGAATTGGATGTAGGATGGCAAGTCAACAGTATTTCTTTACATGAAAGTATTGTATATTGTTTTTCGCTTAGGATTAGTCACTTATATATGTGGTTCATTACTTGAACTCACTTATATGTGTGGTTCATTACTTGAACTTTAACGAAGACAAAGAGCGTTTTATCACAAGCTTGTCAGTTCATCCAGTAAAGGTACTGAATGAACGTAAAAAATGACAGACAAGCAAGATGCAACAAATTATTTGCTCAATATTGCCTAGGTGTTGTTAAACCAAACAAAGGCTGTGACCATTTTACGACAACCATTGCCATTTTATTTAGGCTATCACAGGCTACCATTGTGTGTTTTGTGTGTGTGTGTGAGAGAGAGAGAGAGAGAGAGTTTTACACAAACTTTTACTATAGATTGCCCTAAAAGTTTCTAGTTGTGATTGTGAGAAGCCATATTACTTGAAATCGAGAGAGAGTGTGAACTTGAGAGAGTTTGGAACTCTGGGAGAGAGCTATACAGGGAGCTCAGAAAGATGAAGAAATAGAAAGAATGGTCAAGAGGGCAAAAAACAAAATGAACGGGTGTGTGTGTGTGTGTGTGAGAGAGAGAGAGAGAGAGAGAGGAAATCTTGACCCATATGTCTATCCGAGCTCTTAAAAAATTTGCAAAAATATTCTCCAAAGTTTTAAGTTGCAAAATTCACCTTTGTATTTAAGTGAACTATCAAGAATACACTTGACTTGACGGCTGGTGTTAGATCTGGATAATGGGTACTATTCGGTCATATGCAAGGGGAGGGTTTTGTTATTAAATTTCTTTGGGGGTAGTTTTGCTTACGGCCATATGTGGGAGGGTAAATTGCAATTAACCTAATAAGTTGATATAAATACATTCCTCGGTAAAATGCATTTCCAAATTCTATGGATATAATTTCTTAGACAACACTTCCGGATGGCGATATAGGGCACCTTGCGTAATGCAATTCCCCGTCTTAGTTAGATGTAGTGGGCCCATCCCCGTCTTAGTTAGATACAACCCACCGTATTTAACCCGATTCAATACGAGTCATCCCATTTGGTTTGTACTTCATTTTTTCTTTTCTTTTCTTTTTTTTAAACTAGTCAACTTTTAAAAAAAAAAATAAACCATTATTTTCTTTACATTGGTTGATAGCTGGTGGATAGGGGGTGGCTGCCAGAGTTGGGCGGCTGCCGGCGGAGGTGGCTGCTAGAGTTGGGCAGTTGTGACTGTCGACAGTTAGTGACGACTGCGGTTTCTAGAATTTGCTGGCAGCGGCAACTGTTGAGCGTCAGTAACTATTGGCCGTTGGTGGCTGCTAAAAATGGCAGGCGGCAAGTGGCAACTCTGGCTCACCGCCTAAAAAAAAACATCCCCGGAAAAGGATTTTATAGAGTTGCCACCTTATTTAATTTAAACAAGAGAAAATAAAAAAAAACCCTAAAATGACTTTAAGTGTGTCCAAAGAACGGCAAGTCTATCGAAACCAGAAGAGGGGTCCGGGGACTAGGTTACACAACCGGAAGGTATTAAGCACCCACCGCGCTTTCGGTCTCTACTTCGTTTTTAATGATTTTTGACCTAAAATACAACAAGACTTACCCTAAGCTAATTTTTATTATTTTGGCTTGAACTCAACAATAGGGATCAACTGGCCTACATATCCGATCGTTATAATCAAAATCAAAATTACCATAGTTTAACGCCGGTCCTACGGAAAATAGTCTACATTTCGAAACTAGACTTAGACAAAGAAAATAAAAAGTATTTTTTTAAAAGGAAACATGACTACAGAAAATGGGAGACGATCTATAAGATTTCTACCCTAAGAGAAGCTAGTAATAGTAACCTTGTATTGTAGCTTGACTTGACGACTCAGAGATGTTCTCCATGGAATCCATGATGCAAAAGAACAAAAGGACTTTTTAAGAGTGATTTGATTGGCTAAAATTCTCGAGAGAAGTAGGATATCACTTCACAAAGAAATGACATGCAAGCTCTAAAGAGAACAAACTTCTGGAGTCACCAAAGATTGACCCTTAAAAGTGAAGGTGAAGACCCCTTTTTATAGTGCTAAAGATCACAAAATCTGATAAGATTGACAATGCCAATCTACATGGCTAGAGATAAGTTAGAATAAGTGATAAAATCGCAGATTGACAAAAATCAACTAACTGGCCGGCAAGTCGAAAACGACCAATTCACCCCATTAATTAATAAAGATTTTCCCAAATTTTGAGACACTATATGACCCTATTTATGGTAATTATCTCTGAAATCACAAATGGGATGTACCAAATTCGGGAGAAGTCTTCTTTTAACCGACAGATAAATGGATTTAATCTTTTTATCAAGGATAATCATGAACTATTTCTCCTAATCATCTAGACAAATTACATCAATTAGAATAATTTAGACCATGGACCAGACTCGACCTAAATAGATTGGACTAATGCAATGGACTGGACATACATACAATGGATTGGACTGGACTAGACAATTTAACTTGAGTAAATTAATTAAATAAAATTGGATCGAATTAATTAATTAAACTACATTTACCAAGCCCAAACTCAATAATGATTTTTAATAAATAATAATGCCCACTATTTATTTAATAAAAAGAACCTACAAAAATGGGGTGTCTACAGAGCCCCTGGGGGATGAAGCATGCTTGCTGGCCAACATCATTGAAAAAGAGAGACAACGCGTTTTTGTAGTGAAAAAAAAAACGCGTGACTCAAAGACTCACACGACACGGATATGAGGTCAGACCTTCACAGGTATCCTACGTATCCTCTCGGGAGGAATTAGACCAACGTAGTTCAATGAAATACAAGTATTCAAGAAGGTTGTTTAGACATGTAAAAGAAATATTAAACCAGTCTATAACAGAAGCCCCCGAATTATTGTCTATTACCAGAGCCACCAAAAATCGATTTAGATGGTCGACAGACAAACACCCATTTAGATACTGGAGCCCCCAT
This sequence comes from Escallonia rubra, assembly GCA_033065855.1. Lineage (NCBI taxonomy): Eukaryota > Viridiplantae > Streptophyta > Magnoliopsida > Escalloniales > Escalloniaceae > Escallonia > Escallonia rubra. The sequence continues at coordinate 104,498 of JAVXUO010000701.1, read as the reverse complement.
ATCGATTTGAAAGGGTCGTCTAAACATGTAAAAGAATCGTGTATGTTACCGGAGCCCCCATATCAATTTAAAAGCATCGACATATAAAAAGGACTTCGACCATTACGGGAACCCTCAAATCGATTTGAAAAGGTCGACGAAAAAAATGCAGAATAACTTTAAAGGTTGCCAGAGACCTCGAATCGATTCAAAATGATTGATGGACAAAGTAAGAGTTCATACGGTAGCCAGAGCTAGAAATGTCATAAAGACAATTGATTATGCGACGTGAAAGAGTCAGTTCACTTCACAAGAAAACACTGTTGCGACTTACAACAAACGCGGAATCTTGCACTGGCCTTACACCATACAAGAGCTATTGAATAAAGCAATAGTTAAAAATCTGGGTCATGATCCAACCTAGGGATTATATGTCGGACATGCACATGCAAACATATAAATGCCGAAGAAAAGCATCCTCGGGCAAATGAACATGTGAAACGCGTAAGCAAGCAAACATGCAAAATTGTATTGGGGGTACAAATACTTCAAGCACACAAGCGTGCATTATCTATTTTTTTTTAAACTTCAAAAACCAGTCGGTTAGTCAGAACCGATGAGAAATTTGGAAATTTAAAATTTTAAGTTGAATATTAGCCAGTTAGTCAGCAGGTTTTGAAAATTTTTGAAAATTCAGCAAGAAAATCGGCCGATTAGCCAGAGACTTTGGAATTTTTGAAATTTGAAGAATCGAAAAACTGGCCGGTTGGTCAATCGCATTGACTAACTTAAATGACAAAATCGGCCGGTTTGGGAACCTAGTTTTGTGCGCGATTTTAGATTTTTTTTTCAAGCACTTCCAATTCAATCTCACTCCAATTTGTTTCACATTTCTTTTTCTAGAATTCCTAGGTCGAGTATTCTTGACCTAATCACACTCCTACCTTATAAATACAACCAATCTCATCTTAATCTCTCTTAATTTCACAAAGACATGGAGGTATATGTGCGAACTCACAAGGGGCACCAAGGGGGCACCCCCAAATAAGGAAAATCAGCCGATTTCAACGGAAGAGCAAAGCTAATGATCAATCTCTACTCACCCCGAAACAAGGAACTCATCTTAGTGCTCTTTATTTTACGGAGGAGGTATGTTTCGCTCGACTTTTTCTCCTAAACACATACCTTTTCACCGTATTTCACACACACCATGCTCATGCATGATAGGACCCATGAACTAGGTTTTTCATGCAATTCTTTGATGAATAGATGGTTCCATAGGTTTTCTCTTTTTCTTTGCAAATTTGTAGGCACTCCCTACGAATATGCGATGTAAGGGCTCCATAAATCTTGTGAGCGACTGGTGGGAAAAATCCCCCTGTCATGTTAAGAATAGAGTGATTACCACGAGTTTCTGCTCCTTTGTAGATGTGTTGCACACTTTTACCCGGAGTAAGAAACATCTTCTATGTCTTGCCGAATGTTGGTGGGACAACACCTTCCATATGCCATTCAGGGAGGCCATGATCACCCCGTTCGATTTTACAAACATCACTGGTGTTTGTTGTCGAGGGACGTCCATGACTGGGCCCATGATCTCGACAAGAATCATGATCTCGACAAGAATCATGATCTTGTGGTCCGTCTACTCAGCTACGAACCATCTTTCAAGAAGGGTGGTTTGATATTCTTGGGTTCCATCTATACTCACTACGAGCACGCGAATTTATGGGGGAAGGAGCCCGTGGTGATCGATCAATTCATCCAGGTTTTTTCATTTTATACTATAGGGAAAACCTTATTTAGTAATGGGGACGACTATGTCCAACTGTGGTGCCTTCCGGCCCTTGAGGTGATTGAGGAGATAGATGAGTACAACTGGGGTACTCTTACTCTAGCTTATCTATACCAATTGATGGGTGTTGTATCTTTGAGGCAATCTCTTAGCTTCATGGGATTTTGTGATGTTTGGGAGGTATGTCCAAGCTTTTGAATATTTTCTAATAATTCTTTGCTTATCCTAGACCTATACTCACATGTGCCATGTTTGCTCTAACAGATTTGGGCTTTTGAGGTTTTGGGCTCTTGCGCTCCTCACCAAGGGGAGTCGCTTTCTACTGAGACTACATCGGCGTTGAATCGGTGGAACTTTAGGTACGAGCGGACTGGGCTCTCAGATTTCATGCACCGAGACATTTTTAACTGGTTGAGAGAGCGCCCAGTAAGTAATCTTCACGATTTTTCCATTTCTCTCCAAGTGTTCTTATCAAATTCTAACATTTGTCTATTTTCTTAGTCACAGGATCCTTGTCTCGGTAATGGCACAAGGTGGGAGACTATGCTGAGGAATTGGCTCGCAGTCGATGCCAAATTCTATTAGTGGGACCCTCGCAAGAAGAGTTCTACCTTAGGGAGAGGGTGCTTCCTCAGCACCATTTGGAGGGTATGGCTTCAGGATATCGACGACTCCTCACGAGGAAATGTACTGCACGATGGAGCTAGATCGGGGGCTGAAACAGACTCTGCTCAGGGGGATTTTATATTCCTCCCTGTGGTGGCCGAACGATCCTCGAACCTATGAGGTGTTCGTGCGAGAAGATTTGGCACATCCCCTTAACTCAGAATGGCTAAAAAAGATCCAAAGGAAGAAAGCGGCTAGGGACAAGAAAGTCAAGGGGAAGAAAGAAGATGATATGGCCGAGGGTCTTCCTTTCCCTCAATGGACGATGCCGATCTACCCATAGGGAAAAACCGAGAAGCATGAGCCCATCCCGTGATCGGAGAAAGACTCAGAGGTTTTCGGGCTCAAAGAGTTGGCCCAAATCCAGACGGTAATCTCTAGACTCGACTTTTGTTTGTTTATTCATGTTATGCATGCGAGATTCTGACTTGGTGCCCTTTTCTTATGTATGTCCCTTGCTCCCTACTCTGAGATGCTTACAGGATGATACATAGCCTTAAGGGCTTAGTATCCGGATACCAGAATATGTTTTCAATTTATGGGCCCTCAGAGGAGGCTATGGAGACGCCTACTCCCATTCCCTCGGTGCTACCTTCGAGAGGTGGATCGAGTGGCCGGCCGAGCTCCACGGAGCCCCCAACCCCTACTGTTGCTGTTACTGTTACCCCTAGGGCGACCCCAGTTGTTCCCAAGTGCAAGCCCGTGAAGAGTATAGCGATGACCCAAAAATGGGGGAAGAAGCCTAAACCGGTATCGGCTCCATCCAAGGGCAAGGAAGTGGCCAGAAGAAGCAAAAGGAAGGCTCCATCTCCTCCATCATGGCCAACGTGAAAGTCATCTCGAGGTGCTGAGGAAGAGGACTACACAAGGGGTGACGAGGAGGAAATGGAGGTAGAAGAAGCCGAAGCAGAGGCCGAGGAAGAGCCCAGTGAGGAAATTGAGGAAAAAACCCCAGAGGCATCGGCATCTAGTCGAAAGAGATCGCCCAGCCCAGAAGACTCCAAAGGAGAACATGAAGATGATTGTTGCTGTTAGGTTTTAAGTCTAGAGTTAGGCCTAGTTATTAGAATGCTGGTTAGAGTCCCTTAAGGACTAGATTTCAAACAATGACGTTGTTTAAACACTTATTTTTCTGTGCTTTTAAGTTGATGACTCTTTAGTTAATTCCCTGTGTTAGTATGTACTTTATTTATATGCTCACACACATGCACAGAAAGAAGGAGGATGGGATTGGAATAAATGCGAATCAGAGCTTGAGAATTGAGGCTTGGCAGGTACAGGGTTTGCCTAAAAGTAGGCAAACCTTGCAAAATTTTACAAAAAACTGACTAACGCTGGTTAGTTAGGAAATAAAAAATTTCTAGAGGAGAATCGACCGATTGGTAAGGCTCTAAAATTAGCTGGTTAGTTAGAAAAAAATTGATTTTCTTAAGAGAACCGGATGGTTGACTAGAAACATGAACCATCAAATGTGCAAATCAAATAGGAGAGCCGGTTAGTAAAAAATCGGGCAGTTTTTTTGATAATTTTTTTTATTTTTAAAATTTTTGACTCCTTACTCCATACAAATTAGGGCTTCTCGACTATATATTTAGAACCCATTCTTTCAGAATGAAATTCATCTCTGCTTCCCCTCTCAGAACTCTCTATGGGTTTCAAAGATAATCCTATAATCTTTGAGCTCCAATTCCGTGCATTCGCGGACTCCTTCAACAAGGTCGAGTTGATCTATCTAGACGGGTGATTCAAACTAAAATATGTGATGAGCTTGAGGAGTGTGGTGGTTCATGAAGACATTCTCCATGTGGTCTGTAAATTCTGGGATGTCGATGATTTGTCTTCCGCTTTGCTCTGAATGAACTTTGCCCCACCTTCGAAGAATTCTTTGCCCTATTATAGATCCCAGCCAATCTGTCGATTACTGATCCAGTCATTCAAGATGGTTATGCCAAAGCCCTCAAAACCTTATTGAAGATTAAAAAGAGGCGTGCTCGGCCTTTCATTCGGGGTGATGGCATTCAGCTCTCCCCCTTTATAGAATACTTTTCACCCGAGCCAACAGGTCGAGATCCACTACAAGAAAAAGGACTTTAGAGACGGGCAATTCCGTCGTAAAAAGCCCTATATCCGTCGCCAAATACTTTTAGTGACGGACACACCGTCGCTAAAAGTCTATTGCCTAAAATCCCGTCTCTAAAAGTTTTGCGACGTAATTTTGAAATTTGTCGCCTAAAGTCGACCTTGAACGACGGACGTACAAATACAATTAGCGACAGATATTCCGTCGCTAATTGTATTTTCCGTATTTTAATTTATTTATTTTTCAGAAATAGTTTATTGCGTAAAACATTTAGCGAAGGAACAATGCCATTACAAGAAAAAAGCCTTTTACCGACGGACACAAATCCATCGCTAAAAGGGGGATTTACCGACGAATTGTTCCGTCGATAAAACTCCGTCGCTACAAACTTTTACCGACGGGCCTTCCATCGGTAAATTATTTTACCGACGTCGTTTTACCAACGGGTTTTTAGCGACATATTTTTCATCGCTAAAAGTTTTTTAAAAATTTCCTATTTTCGGCAAAAATAGGAAATGTTTTAGCAACGGAAATTTTGTAAAAACGTTTTAGCAACAAAAAAGTTTTAGCAAAAATAGGAAATGTTTTAGCAACGAAAGTTTCTTCATTTTTAAATTTTGTAAAAATGTTTTAGCAACGGAAATGTTCTGTCGCTAAACATTCCGTCGCTAAACCCCTCCCCCCTGGTAGCCATTTGCGACGGAATATTTTGTCGCCAAAACGTTCGTCGCTAGAAGTCTTGACTTAATCGATGGACTTTTAGCGACGGTATAAGTTCGTCGCTAAAAGTTCTATTATATATCTGACCCTTCATTTCTCTCTCCCCGTCTTTCTCTCTTTTTTTGGTTCTCAGTCGACGAAGGGATTTTCCCTCGGCAACCCCCTCTCCCCCGACGATCCCCCCTCCGGCGACAACCCCCCTTCCAGAAACCCCCCTCCCCCCTGGCGATAGCCCCCCAGGATGTCGTGCCCTTCCCCTGGCGACCCCTCCCCCTTCGGCGACAACCCCCCTTCCGGCGACGCCCCTTCCCCCATATGCTTCTATATTACACAGTTGGGTTCTCTGCAAAGTTATATTCGTCATGGAGGTTTCGGATAGGAAAACTTGTTATTATGTGAATGCATGGCTTAAGCATATGGACCTGAGAAAATGACTTATGCAGGATCCTGATCAAGTCTCTTTTGCAATTTTAACAATATACACCACTCCTGATGATTGCTTATGTCCTTATCCTATCTGAATTCCAATTTTGTTAATTTAAAAAAAAATATAGAGATTGCTTTATGTTCTAGAATCTTTGAATGTGATTAGTTCTTTCGTGTTGATATAAGAACGACTTCATGAAAGAAGGCTAGGTTATGTTTGATAGATCAACATATTCTCATTCGCTCGCAACTGCATGAGTTTTCACCTTTCTTTCTCGTTTGAGATGCAGTATGCAACTATCTTGCGAAATAATTTGGCTCATATGGCAAAATGTTGATGCATTTTCCAATTAAACTGGTGTCATAATTCGCCCTAATTAAACCCAGTTAACCCCGATCAACCGTAATTAACCCCGATTAACTGTAATTAACTCTGATTCACCGTAATTAAACCTAATTAACTATTATTAAACCTAAATAACCCTGATTAACCCTAAGTAAACATAATTAACCCCGATTAACCATAATTAACCCCGATCACATCCGTAGGTAACTCTAGTTAACTATAATTAACCCTGCTTCACCCTAATTAAACCTAGTTAACCCCGATTCACCCTAATTAACCCCGATTAACTGTAATTAACTCCGATTCACCCTAATTAAACCTAATTAACTATTATTAAACCTAAATAACCCTGATTAACCCTAAGTAAACATAATTAACCTCGATTAACCTTAATTAGCCCCGATTAACCCTTAATTAACTCTGATTAACCCCTAACACATTCCTATGTAACCCTAATTAACCCTAACTAAACTCTAATTAAACCCTATTAATATATTCCTAATTAACCCTAATTATCCTAAATACTATCTAACCCTAACTATATACTTAAAGGGAAAAGTGCATAAACCACCCTCGTGGTTTGGGTCAGTTGCAAAAAGACCCCTGCATTTTCAAAAGTTGCAAAAAGACACCTGAGGTTAAAAATGTGTTGCATCCGTCAAGAAACGTTACGAAATCAATGAATTGTCTAAACTACCCCTGTATATAACAACCTTGTATGGTTTCTGAAACCCTAACATTCAATCCAAAATTTACAAACTCTCTAAAAAAGCCCTAATTTCTCTCCCACAAAAAGCCCTAATTTCTTCTCAAATCCTACCAAAACCTAACCCTAGCCGTCAACCAATCTGCCACAATCTACCGCTGTGTCACCACCTTGTTGCGCCACAATCTGTCGCTGCGTCACAATACCACCGGCGTCCCTGTCGCCACAGGCTTCAACAGCAAATCACCATAACCCCACGGCTACACCCCAGCGCCGCCGACGGTCAGATCGTCCAACAAAACCACCTCCACTACCGTCGATGTCCAAATCGGCATGTACACCCGGCGATCTACCTCAAAACCAAGCACCATCAATCGCCGGACCGAGACTGCCGATGTGTAGACCGTAGATCCCTAGCCTCCGGCCTTTCCCCACCACGACGTCAGACGAAAAACAAATGGTGGAACCCAAAATCGACGGACATATCCGGGTGGAGCAGGCGCCGGCGCCGCCGGCGATTGTGATGAGGGAAAAAATCAAGATTTGGAGAGGAAAGAAATAAAGGGCATTTTTGTCATTTCGTTAGAATAATCTCTACCAAACGCACTATTCAGGAGCGTGAACATCACTTGCCGTTAGTTTGAACGATTTTTTTAACGGTTGTAGCACTTTTGTAACCGCAGGTGTTCTTTTGCAACTTTTGTAACAATAGGGGTCTTTTTGCAACTGACCCAAACCACGAGGGTGGTTTATGCACTTTTCCCATACTTAAAACCCTGCATAAAAAAGTTTGTGCTGGAAGAATATTGAGAAGTTTATCAGAAAGAAAACTTAACACCAGGGAGATCATTTTACATATAAAGAATATATGAGACCAATAATAGAGAGAAAGAAAGAACATCATTTAATGAGATAAAACATATGAAATGTGTCGAGAGTAACTAATCGTTTGGAAAAGATACAAAGATAAAGTCCACGCAGAGTAGCTAATGCATCTTTTCAGAATTTGAAATGTTTTACTAAAAATAGGTGATGATAACAGATAAAGATATTTATTCATAATAAAAGAGTGTCCACATGGCAACAAAAAAAAAAGACTTCCAAGTAAGTGATGATTTGGCAACTTTCTCTCAACTTCGAGATATATATATATATATATATATATATATATATATATATATATATATATATATGTCGTTCAGTAATAGTTGAAAATTTCTTTAGAGATTGTAACTTGTGCCACAGTTCTGTGGATTCATCGAATTGACCCTTGTGCCCCGGCCCTTGATCAGATTGAGTCGATTCCCATTGGGAAGACTGGGCTTTCGACACGGGTTCAATTCCCGTCAGGGATAGGTACTCATTCCCGATCGCCGATGTCACCGGTGAGATAAAGATATATATATATATATATATATATATATATATATATATATATATATATATATATATATATATATGAAAGCGATCCATTGCCCGTGCAGACAATTTAATTTACTTGCCAATGCAATCTGGCCGTCTCTCAGTGATTTATGGACGGTCTAGATTTAATCTTCTCTTTCAACAGTACTAGATAACCCTAATACTTTAACGTATTTGCAATCTAACCCCAAAACTTTAGAAAATATAATTTTATGCACCCTAATATTTTGTCACATACAATATAAACCACAAAGTTATTTTAGGATATAATGCTACTTATAGATATGTTGTTCTTAGTCCTTGAATGTATGTTCGCCATGCTTCTCCTGTTACTTTTCGATAGCCAAATTTTTTACCAACTGGACACACAGCTCGATGCCTTATGTTCCTCAGAATTGGCTAATGGCTATCATCAAACACTCTCTAGCTTGCAGTTATTTGTTTGAAAAGTTCAGTAGAAAACGTCGTACTAAAATCAATACTTATTTTTTTATACTGGAAATGAAATTTTACATAAGAGCAATAAAAAGGAAGGCTTCCTTTTGTTGTTGCACACACTAATACTTAGCACACTTCACATTGCACACTCTTACAAACTTCACACTTTCTCAAACTTCATCTGCCTTCTAGATCTTACTTCGACCCATTTTATAGATAAAAAGATCAGGCACATAGGATTCTTCAACAATGAAAATCCTCTATTATTTTTTGTAGGGTCATCTTTGTCTTTTTTTATGGCAGACATCTTCATTCTCTTCCCCCACTTGGCTTTGTCATTTTTCGTTGGTCATTATGTCCATTTTAATCATGTTTATCCTGTGGTCCCGAATCTTTTTGTACAGCTCAAAATTTTGGCTAGGCAGATCTGGTTCTTCTTGTCCTTGGTTGTTGAACTGTTCATAGAGTTTTATTACCTGATCTTGACCTTGTTTGGAGGGCTCTATGAATGCTCTACATTCCCTCAGGAATAATATCCTTCGTCCATCACAGAAACATCCTTAATGAGGATCGGCTAGTATGTCTTCAATGATTTCACGGATAAAATGATTCTATCAAGCTTGTCTTTCTCCACATTATATGCGTCACATAGTTCATTCTTGTGTGGCCAGCAGGGTTTGATTAACCCTTTATTCGTTAACCGATAAATGAACCAAATTTGGGATGGATTTCTGCCAAGGTTGAATATATCTGAACTGTGATGATCTGTTGACTGAATCCCCTAACTCCAAGAGCATATCGAATTATAGCTTGGAGACTATTAATGAGTTGCCAATCATCTCGGTCTATTTCGATTGTGTCTATGAGTCCATACTCAATCCATTTAAGATTAATCTTGCCTGATGGTAGTGTGAGGCTTGGCGATTCATAATCCCAATTCAGGAATTCTTTCAATTCTGGGTTTCGAAGGATCTCTTCGTGTTCATTTTCCTTCCTGGCTAGTTCTTTTATTTTAGTAGTGATATCAGATGTGAGTAGTGATTCTAGTTTTTCTAGCAATCAGATTCTTCCTTCCTTTTCTTGTAGGACTATCATTCCTTCTTCATCATTTATATTAAGCCTTTTTTCTAAGTGCTTAACATAATCATTTAATTGGCTGACAGTTCTTCGCAACTCTTTTCAGTAATTTTCCCTTAGATAGTGCCAAACATTTCCAGAGAGATTTTCGCTCTCTTCACTTAACTCCGGATCATAAAACGATTGGTTTATGCTATGGTAACATTCTTCTTTGAAGATTTTACATCTTCGTCAGTTCCCACTTTTCTTTTTAGATCATTGTTGTTAGGATAGTAATTTTTATTTTCTTGCCTACTTGTTTAGGACACCTTACTGTCGAGGTTTCAGTCTTACTCTCTTTATTCCAAAACTTATGCATTGGTTTTGAACGCTTAGTTTTGTATCGTCCTGTTTTAAGGCTTTCGAGTTGGTAGTTCCAAACATCTTCTTCCGCTACTGGGGGAGGATTTGTGAGTGACAAAGAACCGACCTCTTTCTTTTTAGGGTAAATGACGTAGTGGATGAATTTCCCTAATGGTTCTCCTAGTAGATCGAGTTCAGGATCTCCTGCTTCATACATTTCTTTTAAGGCCTCTTGAATAGTCTTTTTTGGGATAACAGCTCCCTGTATCATAAAGCATAATTTCCTGGTTAGGCTACCTGCAAGTGCATTTTTGGTTGATGAGATAAATCAAAAGTATAATAGCTTAACCATTGTTGCCATCGATAAAGTCTTGTTTGACTAACATCTCTTAGGTCTCTTTTTAAGAAAGCTTTAAAACACCTATTATTTGTTTTGATAAGAAAGTGTTCTGAAATTAGAAATATGGAAAAAGATTTTATGCCGCGTTTTATAGCTAAAAACTCTTTTTCATTTATGTGATACCGAGTTTCTGCATCCTTAAAGGTTCCACTCCAGTATCCACACGATTATTCTTCAGCTTGATCAGAGGGTATTGCTTTTAATACTATACCCCAACAATGTTCAGAAGCGTCAGTTTCTAGAACTAGCTTGTCTCCTTGTTTAGGCAAGCTTAGTTTTGGCAGAGTTTTAACCTGACCTTTTATCCAAAAAAAGCATTTTGGGTATCTTCATCTTCCCATATCCATTTTCCTTTTCTAAGCTTTTAACTTATGGCTTCTGTTAGTTTTGATAAATGCGGAATGAATTTCCTCGCTTAATTTAACAACCCGATAAATCTTTGAAGTTGCTTTACATCATTGATTTGTTCTGGAAATAACTTTATTTTTTCAACTATGTGATCTTGAAGGACAATTTTTGTACTGTCTTCTATTCTCAATCCTAGAAAGTTAATGGTGGTTTGTTCCCATTCACATTTCTTTTGGGATAGTACTAATCCATGGTCAATGAATTCTTGTGTTATCTTCTTTAGATGATTTCTATGTTCTTTTCTGACTTTTGAAAATTCTAGTATTTCATCTATGTACACTACACAGTAGTCTCCGTGCTTTTTATAAATGTTATCCATCCTTCTTTGGAATAAAAATGGAGCATTTTTTAATCTGAATGGTAATACCGTCCATTCATAGTGCCCTTGTGGTGCGCTAAAGGCAGTTAATAGAATTGATGATTCTTCTATTTTTATTTGCCAATATCCACTTTTTTAAATCAAACTTTGAGAAAAAGTTAGCTGGCTAGATTTTGTTTATCAGCATATTGTTGTTTGGAATTTTGTATCCTTCTTTGACAGTTGTTGTGTTTAAAGCTTTATAGTCTATGACTAATCTGGCTTTTCCTCTAGCCTGTTCGGCATGATTTTTTACCGTGAAAGCCAGACTTGAATGAGAACTCACGTTGGGTCTTATGAACCCTTGTTTTAGTATTTCAAGAATCTGTCATTCAAATTCTTGGACCATCTCAAGACTATGTCGCATTGGTTTTACGCTAACCACATAATCTTTATCATTGAGGGTCGATTTCGCCAAGGTTTATCCTTTTCTCATAATTTTAGCGGGTCATCACTAAAATTATTTTCTAACATCTTTTTTATGCTATCAAGACTAGGAATTTATTTTCCTTGTTTGCATTGATAATGTTGATTTATTTCTTTAACCCAACTGTCATTGTCTTTTGGTTACTTCTTCGTTAAGTAACTCATCCTTGTTTACTTCTTCTTCAAGTAACCTTTTTCATGAGGTTGTTTGTTCTCTTCACCATGTTGGGCTGCGTAGAGAGATTCATTCTTGATATGTTTTTGGATTTCTGCTAATTTTTCTGGATGAAAACCAAATTTACATTTTTTAGCAGTATATTTTAACAACAGAATTTTTTGACGTTGCAATTCAATATAGAACTCTTCATGAATAAATGGTCAATTTTTAGTTTGTTTTAGGAAAGCATTTCCTATTAAAAAATCGTTGTCTAGGGAGTCGAATTGGATTAATCGCTCTATAATGAACTGTTTTCCATTTATTATAACTGGAATATGATATGATTCATATACTAGCTCGAACACATCGTCATTTGTCATTCGCATGCTCATGAATTGATCTGTTTCGATCCATTTTTTAGAGGGTAAAATTCCTGGTCGTGCCAGGCAATAGGATGCTCCAGTATCTATTAAAGCATCTATTTTATAAGGGTGATAACCTTGGAATTCAAAGCTTAATTCTATATAAGAATTGTTTGGACTTACTGCCATCCGTTTATTATTCATTTTTTTTAGTTTCTTTTACCCTTGATAATACTCATAATGTCTTAAATACCTTTTCAAGCTCATCTCCTGTCAAACCCTTTTCTTTAAGTCTCTTCTTGACAGTGTCATTTATTAATGTTGTGGTCATTACATGTATGATTTCTACACGTAATGACATACTTCATCTGATTGGAATGGTAATTGTTTTGTACCCTATGATGTCTTCATCAGAACTTTCTTCTTCTTTGATAGATTCTTCTACCATTTTTTCCTTTCCTTTGCTTTTTGGGTTTGTAGACGTGGAAGGTATAGAAGAGACAGAACATCTCCTTGGTTCTTCGAGAATTACAACACCGTTATTTTCTCTAATATGCATGTGTTCTAGTTGTTTACTAGCTAATCCTTCTCCTATCACCCATTTTTTAGTCCATGATAGTTGCTTTAGATTTATCTTCCGTGCTTTTATTACTTGGACATTACTACTTGTTTGTTCAAATAGTTCTACTTTGCTGTTTAGCGTTTTACTGAGTGGATTTGTGGTATTTACACTCTGTAGACTATACGATATTGTACTGCAATGTTTTTGCAGACTTCTCATAATTCAGTCATGCCTTGAGTCTAAATCATCAGTCCTAATGCTTTATTAAGATAATGATCTTTTAAGTACATGAAATAGTTTGGTATAGTTTTAAACCAAATTGGTCCATTATACAAGTTACTTTGGATACCCCCTCCTATTAGGGCCTTTTCAAAAGTTTTTCACCGATTGTCTATTAAACAACAGATTACTGGTGTATCTCTGTCATCTACGAATAATGGACAAAGACTAACTTGTATCATACCAATATGGACATAGTGATATCCTTCTCTAAGGTATTGTTTTGCCTTAATCTGTCTTAAAGAGAGGAATGTCTAATATTCTTTCTTCAGTTTGACCTACCGAGGTTTTTCCTTCGGAGATTTCTACATTCATCTTACTCCTAAACCTGAAATATAGAGTTTTTGTATATTTCTCCAACCTTGATTTTAGGCATCTCCCAATGGTTTATAGTAGAACCGAGAGTTTCTTCATCAATTGATTCACTCTGCCTAATTATGTTATTAGATAAGGGAATCATCTCTTCTTCATGGTCGTAGGTTTTTTACATCAAGAAGATTGTGCCTACGCCTTTTAAAGTTTTGTTTAAATTTTGTTCTTCATCTGATGTCCTTTCATCATCAGACTCGTAGTCGTATTCTGAAACAAGTTCTTCCGCTTCGTCTTCTAAATCCAATTTGTATCCCCATGCTGGCTCATATCTTTCTTCAGCGAATAAGAAAGATCCTATATTTTGTTTTCTTCTCTTACTTGGTTATTTATTTGCATAATGTCCTTTTTCGCCACATAACCAGCAACAATCAGACTCTTCTGGTGATTTTTCCTTTTAGACATGAAGGTTTTTTATACGGAATATTAGATTTTTTTTCTAATATATCTTCCCCATGGTCTTGGTTTTACTCTTGATGGATTAAATTTTCTTTTTCTGAATTTTTTTCCATTTCTTCACATATCTTTTTATTTCCAAGCCTTTTCTTCTCAATTTTTTTCTTCGTGAAGTTTGGCTTCTTTTCGCATCCATAACTATTTACCATGTTATCGATTTTAGAACAACAGTCATAACTCATATGAGCCTTTTTCATATTTGTTATTGCATGTCATTCAGTACAATATTTCTTTAGAACTTCTTCCACAGCTGCTATCCTTCCTCCTAAGGAATCGCAACGCATTTCGTCATTTAGGAGTTTAACAAATTCTTTTTCTGCTAACTTGTCCCATGGTTTAGGGAGTTTGGCAATAAATTACTTTGGCCAATAGAAGCTATCTTTGAGTTCTAACTTGTAAAAATATTTTTTAAATTCACAAGTGTAATTTTTAAAATATCACATATTTGTAGTTTTGTCAAATTTGTGAAAGCACTTTTTTCTTGAATACCTATATTATTTATATATATTCTGCAGAACTCTCGTTTGAGGTTATCTGCATAAAACATTATCCATTCTTCAGAAATATTAAGTTTGCTTTGGGTTTCAATTATTATTTCATTATCTGCTATGTTATTCCAAAACCTAGTTGTGTTCCCTCGCAAGGTTGCTCGAATAAAATGTTTCATAGCATGTCTTTCTGTTAAGTTATCACTTACTATGGCAATTCTTAAGGTTTGTGCCCAATTATCGATTGTTTCTTTATTATTTGAAATAGAATCGATATAAGATATATGCCGTATTAATTTACGGGCTCATTTCTTCCATTTTTTGGGACAAGTTCTTGTTTTAAATTTGTCCTTATATGGGCATTATTAAATTTAGAATGCTTTCTAAATTTAATTCTGGATTCCACGCTCCTACACAGTTTGGATCGATTTCTCCGCTCCATAAATTCATATCAGCAAATGCCTTATTTACTTTTGATATGGCTCTTTTTTCTTCTTGTTTGTATTGTTGTTCTTTTAGACCACTGGATCTATTTCTTCCATCATTGGTTTTTCAATGATTTTTCTTTTTCTACTTTGTCTAAGTAGTCAATTATTATTTTTCTATTTCTTCTACACCCATTCCCTTTACGGAATATTTGGTGTCTTTTGAGCCACTCAAAGAGGGTTTTCTTTCACCCTCGCTACCATTGTATGTTATAACCTCTTCAAATACATATGAAGTTTCGTTGCTATAGTATTTATTGGTAGTGTCATAATTTTCAAAGTTTGATGAGAAGTTATCTGGGTTTAGGATGTGGTTTTCACTTCCTAACCCTTTATCTGAATTGCGTAATTCAGTTAATATCTGAGATGTTATCTTGTTTATAGTTATACAGATATTTAAAGTTTCATGAGATATATCTATTATTTGATTTAATAATCATGTTATCTCAGTTTTTCTAACTCCATGGTCTAAGTGTATAATTCTTGTCATATGATTTAATAAACAAGGAATTACTATGAGTTTTTCAGTTGATTCGGCTCTGATACCAGTTTTGTATGGCCAAATTATCCTTTGGTTACGAAAGGCATGTTCTAATCTTGAGAGGGGTCAATTTTAGTCTGTTGAGAAGTATGA
Source organism: Escallonia rubra (assembly GCA_033065855.1). Classification (NCBI taxonomy): domain Eukaryota; kingdom Viridiplantae; phylum Streptophyta; class Magnoliopsida; order Escalloniales; family Escalloniaceae; genus Escallonia; species Escallonia rubra. The sequence goes on along the minus strand of JAVXUO010000701.1, from coordinate 89,117 downwards.
GGTGTTTTAAGTGAACTGCTTAAAAGTTAAGGGGCTGAAAATAAAAATTAACCAAACAGCTGACATCTTAACTTAAGTTATCAGCGCTAGCAAGGGTTCATCTCCCGTGTATATATATATACACCCCCGCAGGAAACCTAACTAAGTTGACAACGTGATCTGGTCGTCCATCCAAAGTAGATAGACGGACCAAATCCAACTTTTTTTAGAAAGAAAAAAAAACTTGTCATTTGCTATATTATGTAGTGGAGTTGATTTTGACTAAAATGCCTCGCACGTATTTAATGAGTCAGGATTCACAAGAAAATTTAGGTTGGGTGGGGGGTGGGTGGGGGGAGGAGGGGCAGTATTGTAAATCTCATCGTCCACTACATTACGTGGCGGACGACGAAGTTTACATTAAAAAAAAGATTTGGTTCGTCCATCTGCAATGGATAGACAACCAGACGGCGCTGACAACTTAACTTAAGTTGCCCATGTGAGCATATTATCTTCCACACACACAGTGTGTGTGTGAGTGTGTGTGTGTGCGTGCGTGCGAGCTATCGTGCACACACGATGCATGTGCGATTCTGTCATTGTATAACTCTTGATCACGTAAAACGTGATATTTACTCATCACGTGTACCGTCAAATGAATAAATATTTGTGTAACATTAAAAAAAAGTGAGTACCCATTCTGTCTCGGTCCCCATGCTCACGGTAAACTCATTGTTCATTGCATATTTTCTTATTATTTTTATCGTTTACATTAACACATATTTTCTATAATTGCACATGCATCATGTATGCTAACTATGATTTTTCTTTTTTTTAAAAAAAATTACTAACTATTTATGTAACCTAATAAATGATTCCATAAATTTCGTAACATGTTAAGAAAAAAGTCTTGAGATTTTAAATATAAGTGAACGAAGAAATAGCAATATCAGTGATCACGTGATAGTATCTGTCATAGACATTAACTAAAGAGCGGTATCTAGAACTGAGAAAATAATACTCATTGGAGATTAGCTTTTATCAGAAATAATGAAAACGACATTATTGAAGTCATCACATAACTTTGAATCTGGTTCTTTTTTTGTCACAGTAGTATAACTATATTCCTCAATATCCACCCCTTCTATCATTTATCACAGATAAAATCACCATTATATGGATAGTATACATTACGACAATAAATAAAGGAAAATAAATGAACAAGGATGTGAATTAGGAATATGATAGTGTAACAATTTTTTTATGATTTTATGATGTATTTATTTTTTGCACACGCATTGTGTGTGCCACGGTGGCTATTCTATATCTATCTATTTATTCTTCTATGTATAAAAGGAATACCCATTTTGGTGTAACACCTTTTTTGGTGTTACATAAATACCCATCTACAATGACGACATTTGGCACTATGAGAAAATGCTTAGAAAATGGCACAAAACAAAAATATTAAATATCATATAACTACTTTAAAGACATGTTTGGTTTTTGTATTTTAAAACACTTATATATTATCATTGATTTTTTTAACAAATTTTAATTAAATAACTTTGCACACGCGTCGTTTCAGCGATTCATTTACTGTATAACTTGTAACTTACTCTCGGAGGATTCGATGAAAGTCCAAAAGATAGATATAACATCATATCAGACCTAAACACTTTCGTATAAGTAGGCACAAATATCAACAACATGTTGTCAACTAATCCTTAGTAACGTTTACATGTCAATTCATGAACCAAGGGAAGTCTCCAAAGATTTTAAAAATGAATAATAATTAATCATGGCTCCAACATCACGCAGTTTACTTCTTGGAAGCATTCGAAGGACAGCTTCGGGAATGACTTCTGTATACCTACATGGGCAAGATTAAAGACTCATGTCCTTTAGGTGGTCGATATACCTACAGAAGAGATATAGTCCAACATGGGCAAGAGACTTGTCAGGAATTTAGATAAAGACTTCTATAGGTGCGTCCACAAGCTAATTTTTGCCTTGAAAAAAGTAGATATTTGTGATGCAAACTCCTTAGGACCTAAAGAAAAAGTAAGGAACTGCTGCATTCACTTCATGCCTTGGAAAATAGTTAAAACCATTTCATAAAGAATGACAGGATTTAATTTAACTCTGATTAGCTGGGTTGTCAATAGGATTTCAGTCAATAGCCCATGCAATAAATAAAGTACATTCCAATTTGGCCCTCGGCATCAGATACTCTCCACCGTAAATTTTCCAAATTGATGCGCCTTAACCCAGCAAGTGCTTTCTGCTTAAAGATCAAAGGAGACATTCTTTTTAATCACCAACCGGGAGCCAAATCATAAAGCCTTCACATGACGTTCATGGACTCAAATCCCATTCACCAGCATCACACTGCTAGTGAAGATATCCCAGAAACCACGCACAATTTACGGGAAAAACATATGAAGTAAGCTGTATACCAATACCATTGCTTTAACGTGGATATAGAATGCTTAAGTCGTTTAGCACTTTTCACAAACACGAGGCACGCACTCATCAAAATCTGAACCAACACTACAAATGAAAACAAATCATACCACATGGTAAACGCATAAAAATGTTACAGACGCAAATAAGCAACTATTTCCACAAATCATACAATAAGTTCCTTTTCATTATTAGTGGTGCGGCGCCAGTGCCTCCTCTTTGCATTGTACCTATAAAAACAGACGCAAATGAGCAAACGTTTCCGGAAACAAAATCATGGGTTTTTTGGAGGGCGAAAAAGGGTACATTACCTGATGGTGTTATCGGTGCTCATTTCCTATCCAGCCACTCGGTCAAGTCCTATGTCCGGCATCTATCGATCAGCCCACCAACGGCCGCCGTCAGTCGATTCCCGCCACCAGGCCCAACCATGCCGCCACGGCGATTCGCCAACCGCACAACCAAACACTGCCTGCCACATGCCGAGGGCCACTAACGACCACCCATCTCCGGCCTCAATCGATCGGCCCACCCACGACAGTCGTCGCTCGTGAATCTCCACCAGGCTTCCATCAGCGCCGCCGCGCCTCTCTTCTATAGCCCAGTACCGCCAGCCACCCACGACCCCCTAGTCTAGACGTCCATCCACCGCAATTCCCAATCGCCGCCAATCGTACAACCACTCTATAATTACAGATTCATAAGGGAGAAGGAAATGCAGAGAAGGGGAAAGGGAAGCGGAAATGCAGATAAGAAAATGGAAAGGTTATTAACAGCAAACAAAAAAAAACACTACCGTCAGTTGGAAAAACGTAAAAAGTAAAAAATAAAATAAAATAAAACAAAGCCAAAGATAGCATTAAAAGAATTGTACGACAAATAATAAAGTCGTTCATTGCCGATTTTAATCTACAATGGAGACTCTTTGACGAGGAAGAGAATGATGAAAGAGAAAGGCAATTACGTGAAGTGTAAATATTTGAGGAGAGCGAGAAATAGTATTTTACATTTTTGTCGTATGAATGGGTATTTGTCGATACCTGAGTGAGTTTCGGTGTAACACCAAATGAGTATTACACTAAAAATATAAATGTTGTTTTCATTATAAGTTAGTCATACGTGTCCAAAAATAAGTTAGCAAAATATTTTATTTACACACACACACCCGAGTTATCACGGCACAATCGATGCGTGTGCGAAAATAAAATTAATTATAAAAATTTTATTAAAAAAATCAAACATCACATATACGTATTTATTGTCATATTCAGTATAATGATTCTTAAATAACAGAAAAATAAGTTAGCCTACGTGTCCAAAAAGAAGTTAGCAAAATATTATTATCGTATCAAACTTGGCCTTTAAATTTTTTTAACTTTATTTTCTGATGAATTTTAACTTGTGAAAACTAAATATATTTTTATAAGTAGTTACTTACCAATTAAGATTTTTATTTTGTGTCACTTTTTAAAAACTTCTTGGAATGTCACTTGTCACTATTGTAGGTTCGTAGTTATGTAACACTAAAAAGCCGTTCCATCAAACCAAGTTTTGACTTAATAAGTAGTACTGATATACGAGTTATCGTGGCACACGCGATGCGTGTGCAAAAATAAAGTTGATAATATTAATTTTGTTTTAAAAAAATCAAACATTACGTATTAGTGTTTATTGTTACAGTCGGTAAAAATAAGTTAGTCATGCGTGTGGCAAAATAAGTTAGAAAAAATTATCATCATATCAAACTTAGATTAATTTTAACTACAATTTTTTATGAATTTGAAATTGTTAAAACCAAAATTGTTCAAAGATAAAGTTAGCAATATGATATTTTTGTAATATCAAATTTGCGCTTTAAAATTTATTTTAACTATATTTTCTTAATGAAGTTTGGTTTATGAAAAACAAACATGTCTTTATAGGTAGTTATTTACCATTCAAGATTTGTATTTTAATTTTTTTTTTTGTTTTTAAATCTTGAAATGTCACTTGTAACCATTTTAGATAAGTAGTTGGTAACACCAAAGAGGTGTGACACCAATATATATATATATATGGGAGCTGATCCGTTGAGAGCGTTAGCAAAATAGGAGAAGTTGCAAGCGCGATCTGGTCCAGATCGCGCCTTTTTCGAAAACTGTCAGTCGTCCGCCATATAGTATCGCGGACGGGTTTTTTTTTACCGTTTTGCCCCTCCGCGCCTGTTCGCTACACTGTATGGCGGAGGACATTAAAGTCCTGATGGGAAACAGCAAAAAAACGTCCGCGATACTGTGTAGCGGACGTCCCCTAGGCTGACACCTGTCAAGGCCTGTCCCGTCATTCCTTTTCGGCAATGACGGTTATCTTGTCCTTATATGTCACGTCAACAGTGTCTGCTACACTGTGTAGCAGACGTTATAGCCATCCGCGATCCTGTATCGCGGATGTAATAGCCATCCGCGATACTGTATAGCGGACGTTCAATATACGTTCAAAAAACAGTAACTACGACACTCTTCTCCACTCTTTCTACTCACAAAATTTTTCAGCGGCGTTGGCAAGCAGATCGGCGCAATTCCGTCTTAAGAACACCTTTATTACCCTAAATCGATCACGTAAGTTCACAAAATTTATACTTTTTTTGTTTGTAATCGATAGTTGTGATGAATATTGCGTTTTATATATGTATGTTTTTGTTCATGTGCTAGAGTTTGTAAAATCCGATTCTGTATATGTATATATATCTACTATACATATGAGTACATATGCTAACATTGTATGCATCATGCATGTGCTTGCGTTATATGTATTATGCATGTGCTAGTGTCGTATTTTTGCGAGCGATTATCAAAATCCAAAGCGTAAAATCCAAACTGAGAAAGTTTTTCCATAATTTCAGTTGCAAAAAATGAAATTTAACCCTGGACCAGAAGACCCATCCGTGTTATACGACCAAGTCAACTATATCAGTACGCTCATATGGGATGGTGGAGTAAGATACATTATTTATCAACTCTGGAAATTCTTACGAACGTTGTATATACCGTTTGTTTTGCTTAAATTGTATTTATTAATTCGTAGGAAAGAGAACTTCTCAACACCGTAGAAGTATCTCGCGAGTTCACATCGTGGAAACTGAACACTGCCCAGAAGAGGATATTGCGTGGAATTGGGTTTGGGATTTTCACGCATGAGCAGATATTTCAACAGCTTGACCGGGCCTTGATAGGTGCCCTTATTGAGAGGTGGAGAAGTGAAACGAATACGTTTCACTTCCCGCTCGGAGAGATGACAATTATCCTAGAAGATGTAGGGTTCATCTTAGGGTTGCCGGTGACGGGGCGGCCGGTAATTGCTCCTCTGTCAAAAGCAACGAATAAGAGAACCGTTAGGGACTTCTTAACTTCGATACCCCAGGATCAATTTAGCAGTGGTGGTATCAAGTTGAAGTGGTTGGTAGATACCTACGGGGTTTTGCCGGAAAACTATACGGGCCGTGACCTTGTGCTGTACACACAAGCCTTCCTCTGGTGGGTGGTGGGGGCAATATTATTCCCAACGACGTCGAAGAACACGGTCAGCGTGAGATATTTACCGTTGTTGGGTAACCTGGCTGAGGTTGGAGATTATGCATGGGGTGCAGCGGTTCTTTAGTATCTGTACCGAGCATTGCACAAGGCAACGAGGCCCAACTCCAAAGCCATATGTGCATGTCTCTCGCTATTGCAGGTATATCATATAAATCCTGTCTTCGTTATTGTTTTTTTTGTTTTTGCGTTTGTTGAATCGATGATGTAAATATAATTTGCCCATGTTCTCAGGTCTGGTCTTATGAACACCTTGCTCCCGGTGCACCAACACGTAGGGATGGAACCGATAGAGTGTGGCCTCGGTTGCGTGCTTGGGAGTACAGCCGGAAGAATAGCCACTACCGCAGGAGAGTCGATCCCCATCACAACATCACGTACTATCGAGGGGAGTTCGACCGCCTATCTCCGGGCCAATTGCGTTGGGCACCGTACATACGTTTGGCGTGACGGGTAGATGAGTCGTTCGTCTTCACGCTCTCCGGGTTGCAGCGCACACCCCTCATCCGCTTCGAGGTCGCAGAGTGGTAGCTGCCAGACCGAGCAATGCGCCATTTTGAGTTGGAGCAGGGTTTGTCGGCCGGTGCCCCAGGTATGAGGGTTAACAGGGACCCACCGGATGTCGGGCGATTTGGCAAGGCCAATGCGCAAGAATTGTGCGCGACCGAACTAGAGCTCTGGACTTCTTGGCAGGACACACTGGCGGCCATCGTCTCGGAGCCGGACCCCGTTATCAGCATCGAACAGTACGATGCGTGGTACTACCGCATCACTCGGAGGAGAGTAGCCCCAGTGAACTTTGAACGCGGGGAGAGGTATGCGCCTAGGGGTCAGATCGACGAGCGTATGGCATACAATCTCGTAAGTTGCCCAATTAGTCTGACTTGTCTTGAATTTTTTGAATATAAATGTCTGATTAAAGTTACTTATTTGTTATCTCTTTGGATGTAGGTTAATGCCTCGCTTGCATTCTTCCAGAAGTTGAGTGAGCGGAAGGATCTGGTGAGCGCAATGGGCGAGGATCTTCGCCAACAGGCTGCTGCACTGGCTTTGGGCTGCGGGAATTTTGTGCGACAAGCATCGGGACAGTCTTCGGTCGACAGCCCGGGAATGGGTTATACGGGCGTCAGCCCGTATAACGTTGATCCCTCCGGGCAAGCTTCAGGGGTGAGCCAGGGAGTTGGTGGTCCCTCTGTACCGGGGATGGGACATGCTCAAGCATCGTGGGCCGATTACAGCGGCCCGACCTTCAATTTGTTCCCGGAACCCCAACCCCTCTCTCAGAGTCAAGTCACGCAAGCCTGGCCTTACGGTTTCAACGAGGCATTGCCCATTGTCCCGTGGGCGGCACCACTTGGCGGACCCGAAGGGCAATATCAGCCGGCGAAAGAAATGGCCGGCGAGCAATATCAGTCGGCCGGGGTCCCCCGAAGGCGATTATCAACCAGTCGGGGCCCCCGAAGGCAATTATCAGCTAGCCAATCCGTTGGTTGGAGACCAATTTCTTCCGTTGCTCTTGCCCCCCGCCGGAGGGCAAGAGCAACCGGTCGACCCCTGAGGGCAATATCCGAAAGGGCATCCAGCCAGGCCCCTGAAGCCGCATAAACATGACCTAATCTGAGCCCGTTATTTTGGCGGCCCCCCCTAGACGGAGCATCGTATGACGTGGATCACCCGCATGGCTTGGATTACAATGCCTCGTGAAGAGAAATGTCCTCACTGGCACCGGGAATTTGGTTAGACAACTTTGTCATCTCGCACTACGTGCAAATTCTGAGGCAAAGGGGTCGGGAGCAGCCTAACTACGGTCCGCGCGTTTTTATCCTCGATGCTTACTTTCATGCCATCCTAGTACAAGAGTGGGGCGAGTGGGACAAGGCGAGGCAGGTGAGAAAGGGGAAAGCCCCGCTCCAGTGGAGACCGTCCGCTAACCTACAAGCATATCTTGCTCGGGAGAGTCCAGTGAGCGCAAGTGTGGCGGACGTGTTTCTAATCCCATTTATAGTGAATGCCCACTGGTACTTGGTTTGCTATGAACCGGTAACGAAGACCGTATCAGTCCTCGACAGTCTCTAAGATGATACCCCCGTGATGGGTGTGATTGAAATGTACCGAGGCTTAGGCCAGTTGGATGCCATGGTAAGATCCTGTTTACTTTTTATTGTAACTTGCATATTGTAGAACTGATTAATCTTATTATGTTTGCTATGTTTAATGTTTAATGTTTAATGCTTATTATGTTTCTCGCAGAATCTATTTGCTGCCATAGTCAATAGTAAGCGTCGAGAGAGGGCACCGGTCGATACGAAGCTTGTTCTCCGATTGAAGCGGACTAGGCCCAAGCAACTTAATTCCTCGGACTGCGGCGTCTTCGTCTGCATGTACATGGATTACATCTGTTGGTCTCAGATCCTCAAGAAGACTGTCTGGAGCCAAGAATGCATAGACTGCTTTAGGTATAGGATGGCTTGGAAAATTATCAATGGCCGGCCTAGAGCTATTAGATTTATTGTAAATCCGTGTAACGAGGGGGATCCCGCATGGGCTGAGGGCCCCAATTGACAATGTTTGCTTATAATAACATTATATTCACTTTTTTAATTGTCCTTATCGTTGAATCTTATCGTTGAATGCGATTGATGATTTCATTTGTGTTGACTGAGATGTGATCGGTGTTGAATGCGATTGATTTGATTCACTGATATCGTTGTGTTGTTGATCTGAGTGTTTGATTTGTTCTGTGTGATTTGCTTTGACCAGGGGGAAACAAAGTGTAAAAACCAAGTGAGATTGTGTTTCTGTTGGACTGTCCGCTATATAGTATAGCGGACATACATAGGGCCAGAAAAAACTAAGTGTTGGGGACTTTTCCTTCTGCTTGATTGTCCGCTATATAGTATAGCGGACATAGATAGGGCCAAAAAAAAATTAAGTGTTGGGGACTCTTCCTTCTGCTTGACTGTCCGCTATATAGTATCGCGGCCATAGATAGGGCCGAAAAAAAATTAAGTGTTGGGGACTCTTCCTTCTGCTTGACTGTCCGCTATATAGTATCGCGGCCATAGATAGGGCTGAAAAAAAACTAAGTGTTGGGGACTTTTCCTTCTGCTTGACTGTCCGCTATATAGTATAGCGGCCATAGATAGGGCCGAAAAAAAACTAAGTGTTGGGGACTCTTCCTTCTGCTTGACTGTCAGCTATATAGTATAGCGGCCATAGATAGGGTCGAAAAAAAACTTAGTGTTGGGGACTCTTCCTTCTGCTTGACTGTCCGCTAGATAGTATAGCGGACATAGATAGGGCCCAAAAAAAAACTAAGTGTTCTTGACTCTTCCTTCTGCTTGACTGTCCGCTATCTAGTATAGCGGACATAGATAGGGCCGAAAAAAACTAAGTGTTAGGGACAAGACCTTCTGCTTGACTGTCCACTATATAGTATAGCGGACATAGATAGGGCCAAAAAAAAAACTAAGTGTTCTTGACTCTTCCTTCTGCGTGACTGTGTTGGGGACTTCTTCCTTCTGCTTGACTGTCCCGCGATATAGTATAGCGGACATAGATAGGGCCAAAAAAAAAACTAAGTGTTGGGGACTCTTTCTTCTTTCTATTGTGCTGTCCGCTTTACTATATAGCGGACATGCATAGGACAAAAGAAAAACCAAGGTTTGGAAGGTCCGCCTTATAGTATGGCGGATGTAGTTAGAAACATAAATTCCCAACATTTTACATGCTTCAAAAGACGGGATTCGCTAATTAGAATGACATGTGGATAAGTGCTAGTTGGAATGAAATCCTAACATGCAGTAGGAAGATATATATATATATATATATATATATATATATATATATATATATATATCACTCTTCATTTGACATATACTCATCAGATAAGTACTGATCATTGGTTAAAATATAGTTTCTCTCGTTTGATTTGAGGTGCCTCCCACTAGCCTCGGCCATTTCTTCCGCAAGTTGAAGCATGTAAAATCGTTTTCTACGCAGCAACATCCGGTTATTCTCCATACGAATTCGGCGCAAAGCTTTCTTACACTGCTTAACATTACACCTCGACATACTAAGTGAACGACGTTGCGACACAGGTGCCCTCAGCGTGGTGAGATCTTGGTGTAGTGCTTATGATTCCTTAACTCGATATGCCCATTCTCTCCGTAAACCGCAATAATACTCTCTCGGATCCGTGTACTTCATTTCTTTGTAGTCGTCGTTCCTTTCACACAACAACCACACAGTCTCACGTCCCCGCAGACTAGAACTCTCAGGAACTCCTGCCATTTAACTTAGGCGGTTCTAATGCGATGAGCATGGCTAACATATATAAATAAGCCCACACACACATACACAATATATTGGTGTGATAGCTACACAATAGTCTACCCATCTCTGGTGACAAGACAAGTCTCTGGACATTGAAGATGACAATAGTTGGAGACAATAATTGGAGACAATAGCATGCCCGTGTCATAAAGTTGACAAGTCTTTGGTGACAAGACAAGTCTCTAGTCTATTGTAGAGGCTTGTCACATCTCATAAAGTTGAACCTGTAGCATCTCATAAAGTGGTCCCGTTTCAAAGTATATATAAGTACATGCATTGCACGAAAGGCAAAGGGCATAAAGTGATATACTCCCAATTTCAGAACAATTCTGGAAATGTCATATACTCCACGAGATATTTTTGAAGCAATGGGTCGTTACTGGGCGGGCGAAGATGAATTTCACTATTCTTTGCGTCCAAGTTTGCGTTACTCATCAAGCTATGTTAATACATTACGTGCAGAATGGTCTTATCGGATGAATGAATATGAGGTCTTAGTAGCTGATTCACGGCGCATGAATATACACATACCTCGACAAAAGGCAATCAACATGCCTCGAATGGGGTAGCGGCTTGGGTTAGATGTTCGAGACAGAGACAGAAACGGACGGACTTATAAAGATGATTGCCCGATCTGATTATTATATATATAATAGGATATAGTCATCCGCTACATTGTATAGCAGACATAAAAGAAGACCAAAAGTTTTTCTGCGATGCCGTCTGCTACATTGTATACATGACATAGAATGTCATCCGCTACATTGTATAGCGGACATAAAAGAAGACCAAAAGTTTTTCTGCGATGTTGTCCGCTACATTGTATAGCGGACATAAAATAAGACCAAAAGTTTTTCTGCGATGACGTCCGCTACATTGTATAGCGAACATAAATGAAGACCAAAAAGTTTTTTGCCATAACGTCCGCTTCATTGTATAGGGGACTTAAAATAAACCCAAAAAATTAGGGCTCTGCATATCCGTCCGCTTCATTGTATAACGGACGGGGATGACAAAGATAAAAAAAACTTAAGACTTTAGATTTAATTTGATGGCCTCTCATAGGTCCATAAGATAAAAAATTTCAGTATTCGGTCGAAAAATTATTACAAATGTCAAACTTATACAAAAAATTAAAGGTCCACTGCAGCTTGCTCATCCCCATCTTCGGCGTCATCTTCTTCCCCGTCTTGCAAACCCCCTGAACTTATCCCCAGTGCTTTGTAATGGTTCCGCTTGTCGTGGTCGGTCATTTTGTTGCACAATGCACACCTTCGCAGCTTTTTAGGTTGAGTTGCCGTTTCAATAGAGCTTTTCATCCGCGTAGATCTCTTGCGGCCTTTCGTTTGCGATATAATTGGATCCAACGGCCGGATATCACTGTCGTCTTCCTCCCCCGGCTCGTCATCTTCTGACCCCGTCGTAGGCTCGGTGTCAACTAGATTGGTGACGGAAGCTGCTTCCAACTGGTCGACGATGGGCTCTTGCTGCTGAGCTACCTCGAGGAGATGTTTATAACCGACCATTGTAGCAGCAGCCTTTACGGACAAACGGGTGAACATCGTCACTAGATGATTATACCGCAATGTCTCTGATTCTTCAAAGTCAGTATACGGGTGCTCCGGAAAGGCAATGGTACCGTGCAACCTGTTTGCACCTTTCGTCCACCGTGGCAAGACGTATTGATCGGGGATTATCCTGATATTCTTCTGGGTGAAAAATCACAGAATGTGTCTACACAGGATGCCATGGAACTCAAACTTCTTGCAAACACATGTCACCGAGTCCGTCAATGTGTCGTGGCTCACTGTATACATTCTGCGCAGCTTCTCAGGAACGAGGTCATTCACGAGCGAATAAACCTTGTACTCACGCGTAGACTTTTCTGCCACCTTGTTTATACAGTATCGTCCCGATTTCTGCAGCTCTACTTGGTATAGCAAGAAGATCTCCTTCATATAGACTTTGGCACCGTTCAGCTCCAGCGGGGTCTCAAGCAACCTTCTCCTCTGTTTGTACGTGGTTGTAAAGTCTGCAGCCCTTTCTTTCACGAACAACGACACAACCGTTTTCTGTGCAGATGTGACGAAACTCTTCAAATTGGTAGCGGTACCCACCTAACTATCAAACGTGGCATTCATAGATTCACTCCTGCCCGTCGTTTTCATGCCCGCAGAAAAATGCCTCCTCGTGTAAACGCCAATCCATTGCTCTTTGAGCTCGTACAAGTGCTGGAGCCACCCGTTGTCTTGCAATGAGTAATCCTCAACAAGCTTTTTCCACCTCTCCTCAAATTCCTCAATCGTTAATGACTTGCTAATGCACGTGTCAAAATCCTGTTTAAAGTCTGGAAACTTTGCGTACACGTGATGCAAACGTTCGGGGTATTTGTTGCTTATGTGCCAAGTGCACAAGTTGTGTCGAGTATCTGGGAAGACGGTGGCAATAGCCTTCTTCATTGCCAAATCTTGATCGGTGATGATTACGTTGGGTGCTTTGAAGTTCATGGCTTCCAGCTACGCCCTAAACAATACTCTCGTCCCTTAACAAGGTGAACCCGAACAGGACGGAGTGATAATGATGATTGACCCCCGTGAAAGGGGCAAACGACATCGAGTACTTGTTGGTACGGTATGTGGTGTCGAAAGTCACGACATCCCCAAAATGCTTATAAGCAAGCCTCGAACGACCGTCGACCCAAAAAATTGTGCTAACTCGATGCTCGTCGTCAAGTTTATAATCGAAGGTAAACTGTGGGTCCTCCATCTGCATCCGCTTCAATAGGCTCATTGTGGCTTGAGCATCATTGAGGTCATACGCGGCTCGTCTATGGGTTCGAACCGCGTTACGAACGTCTGTCGTGTTAAAGTTTAAATTTTGAATTCCCCCGGCCTGTTCAGCAAGAACATTAATCATGTCGGTAGGTCCTAGCCGCGCATCGCTCATTGTGTGAATTAGGCTCCTCGCGACCTTACACATCTTCTTGTGTTGATGCATCTGACTCACCTTAGAAGGGGTTACTAACGGGTGATTGTGTGCCAGTTCCAGGCTGCTAATAAGCCAATGATCTTGCTTGGCTTTATAGCTTACGAACATCTTGACCTGGCAATTTGTTCGCGCAAAGAAGTCCCGTCTTCTGCGCGAATATCCTATTTCGTCATCACTGTCATCGTTGCCTACGCGTGTCTCATTTTGCACTGGGTTTCTGCCCCTATGGCACTCGTATAAGCGAGAGCATATCTTTTTCGTTATGTTGCTCGTTCTTGAAGTCTTTATTCTAATGCCAAATCCAACCCTCAATGAATACGCTCGGAAACATTCTCCAGCTTCCTCCAATGTTTGAAAGGTTCGTCCTAGATACGGATCACTAGCATCTACGGGGGTGTTGGAGCTCGACACGAAATCAGACATTGTGAAACAAGACCTGTGGAGAAATATAGACTACGCTTAACAATCAAATGACATTTTCAACTGAAAATATTACCTAAAAATTATCTTGACGAATAGACCAATTTAAGATGACAAATATACCATATACATAATCTCAAAAGTCTCCCATTTTGCTAATTATAGATTTATTGAACATAACAAATTAAAATTACTAAGATAAATAGACAAATTTATCATGCCAAATTACAACAAACGTATCTCAAAAAATTCGAATTTAAATAGGATAGATGTGCCGAAGTTAGGGCCCCTCAAAAAAATCAAAATTAACTACAATAAACTTCTTTAAAGTTAACAAATTAATTTCTAGAACATCACAAGTTGATGAATAGAGTGACAAATTTCTAGAACATCATCAAAAATCTATACTTTTTTGTCCAAAAAAAAATATATATACTTCATCAGTCAATCTGACCAGAAAATATTTGAGATCAGAAATTAACCTTGCTTGACTGAAGATTGAAGCAAGTGTTACTCGAAGCTTGAGGGCAGTCGAAAATGGAAGCAAGTGAATCTGAAGGAGAAGAAAATTTTGCCGAAAGAGCTGAGAATTAGGGAACTCTGGGGTATATGGGAAGTAATGTCCGCGATACTGTATAGCGGAAATTATTCCCGACACTGACACGTGCAGAAATAAAGACCTGACAAGAGACTCTCTTCCCTTTCGACTGGACAGGTCCTGACAGGTGTCAGCCTAGGGGACGTCCGCTACACAGTATCGCGGACGTCTTTTTGCTGTCTCCCATCAGGACTTTAATGTCCTCCGCCATACAGTGTAGCGGACAGGCGCGAAGAGGCAAAACGGTAAAAAAAACCATCCGCGATACTGTTTGGCGGACGACTGACAGTTTTCGAAAAAGGCGCGATCTGGGCCGTCCATCTTTCAGGATGGACGGTCAGATCGCGCTTGCAACTTCTCCTATTTTGCTAACGCTCTTAACGGATCAACTCCCTATATATATATATATATATATATATAAGAAATGCCGGTAACGCTTTATATTGTCGTAGTTGTGAATATGTGTGCAAATCTAGATAGAGTATGCAAGAGAAGCCTAGTTGAAAAACTGCAACATCTGGGGAGTTTTTGTGTTTCGAAGGAGCTTAGATGTTTTTTATATAGAGGTTTGGGACACAAAGATTAGTATGCAACCCTAGACGCCACTAAAGAAAATTCTCGAATCAGGCAAAAAGACAGGAAAAAAAAAAATTACCCCTTAGCTGGCCAAAAAATTTTACCACTAAGGTGTGCTGGCGGGGATAGATGTGTATCGGAATGGAAAATATATCCCTCCAAATTTACTTTAAAGCCGTTATTCTAGAATAAAAACTAGCTTGTCATGTAAAAGAGTTTTCAAATGTGATAAAAATGGGCAAGAAAGTAATTTTATAGATTGAACTCATTAGACTCTCATGCGGTATTAGGCCAACATAGATAGACTTACTCGACCGGACTAGAACGTATTGGACAAGACCGAAAAGATAAAATAAAATTAAGTCTATAAAGATGTGGCATCTACAATTATCATGATAGGAAGGCCACAATGAGAGAGATCGGCAGGAAAAAAAGCTATGGAAACATATGTGTGGGACATCTCATTTTTGTAGTTAATATTAATTAAATAAATATTGGGCTTCATTATTAAATAGAGTTTATTATTAAGTTTAGGCCTAGTAATATGACTTAATTAATTAACTTGAGTCCAATCCTGTCCAGTTGACAAGGTCATAAGTCTAATTGTCAAGTCCAGTGGTCTAGTCCAATCCATCAGTCTAACAATCCAGTCCATTTGTATCAGTGCAATCCAAGTATCTAAATAGTTATTTTTGTCTTATCTAGATAATTTAGGAAATTATTCTGTGAATTATCCATGATGCAATGGTTAACTACTTGATTTATATAGTGAAATATGATAAATCTCGAATCTGATACATCCTATCTCCAAAATTAAAAATAATTATCAAAATTAGGATCAGATAATGCCTCGAAATTCAAAAAAGAACATCATAAAATTGTGGGATGAACCGGCAGGTTTTTGATAAACCGACCTTAGTTGACTTTTGTCAATCTGTAATTTTTATCAAATAATCTGACTTATCCCCAGCTCGCAAATTGGCATAGTCAATCTTATCAGTTCTAACGCACCAGAACTCTATAAATAGGCTCCTTGCCTTCATTTTCAGGGGTCTTAGTCTTAATCAAGCTTATTCGTCCTAGAACTTTTATACCATTTCTTGGTGAAGTGGTATCTCATCTCTATCGAGAATTTAGCCATTCATATTCACTTTATAAATCATGTAATCTCTTGTATCTTGGATCCTTCGAAAGTGTTCCCGAGTCACCCAGACAAGCAACTTTCTGAAGTAATTATAGTAGCTTTTCTCCTTTAGCTTATTCACATAGAATTGTGTCCCTTTCCCCGTGATCGCATTTCTATTATAAATATGAAAATGAATCCTTTTCATTTCTCAGTCTAAGTCTAAGATCGAAATGTAAATTATTTCTCATAGGACCAGAGTCGAACTATATGATTTTGATTTCGGTTAATCCGACTGGATACGTAGGCAATTCGACCCTTGATGACCAGTACAAGCCAAAAGTATAAAAATAAAGTAGGATTAGTTTATTGCGTATTTACATGTTATATGTTTAAGGCCAAAAATCAATAGAAATGAGGTAGAGAACGAAAGGGTGTAGCAGATGTCCAACACCTTCACGCTACATAACTTAGTCCCTGAATTCATTTCCCTATTTTCGATAATTAGTTGTCCTTCAGACATTTTCAGAGTCAATTTTCGAATTATTCTTATTTTCCCTATTTTAAAATTAAATAAGATGGTGACTCCCTATTTTCTGAGCTGGTTCGCTACAATGGCAACTCTGCTGGGGACTAAAAAATTAAGGAGGACTAGACTTGAATTTTTTTTATTGATTTGTTGGCCTTGTTGTACTCTCTTTGTATTTTACAACATGTGCAATGTGATATAACTATGGTATGCACGCTTTTACTTCTCTACCTCACACATGCGCATGTCTTACCCTAACTCACCCACTCGAGAGCAACAGTTGAAGCCCTTGATTTGTTGGCCTTGTTGTACTCTCTTTGTATTTTACAACATGTGCAATGTGATATAACTATGGTATGCACGCTTTTACTTCTCTACCTCACACATGCGCACGTCTTACCCTAACTCACCCACTCGATAGCAACAATTGAAGCCCTTGGATATCCTAGTTTTAAGGAGATCTTTCGACTGTACCCTCAGCTGCACGGCCTCGTGCTAAAGGGACCTTCTGGTTTCTTGGTATATTAAATGGCTTGTACACGTACTGACAATTGCACATTATTAACTACCTGAGTTACGGGGGGAAGGTATATGGTACAGTCGAGCTGATGGAGTGACCTTGCACCAATGTTGAGAGAGAAACCACATACCCGAACCTTCAGTATTATGTCCTTTTTGGAGAATACCTACACTGCCCTATGGCATGCTGGCAGAGAAACCAATCAATATTTTGTAAGTTAATTAGTAATCTCGCAAAAGAGGGGAGACACTAACTAATTGGTTGGTTCATTGCACTCCTAACTGGACAGTTAATCAATAAGTGCACTATATGAAAAAATTCGAATCTGGTTGGTTTATACCCTGATCCAACCCACTAACCAACTGGCTGGTTCATCCACCCGGATGACCAGACGGTTAGTCATAATCTATCTTCTCCCAAAAAAGCCCAGAAACAAAAGCCTAACCTCACTAACCAACCAGCTGGCTCATCCACCCCAATGACCGGACGGTTAGTCAGGTACCCACTGACCAACCGGGTGGTTTAAACATTACCCACTGACCAACCGGGTGGTTTATCCACCCGGATGACCGGACTGTTAGTTAGAAACTACCTTTTCCCAAAAAATTTCAGAATCAAAACCCTAACCTAACTGACCAACCAACCAGTTTTTTTACTCTGTATGACCGGATGGTTAGTTTGTCCTACCCCCATACTTTTAAAAATCCAAAAAGACCCATTGACCAAAATAACCTACCTTCCCTTCTGCCACAGGGTATAAACCAGCTAGCTTGATCTATGTGGTCTATGTGATTAAATTTTAGAAAAAAAGTTCTATACAATTAAGGCTAAGCAGGGTTGGTATCGGGACTCATCTGGGAAGCTCAAACAAACCCCCACTACCAAAGAATTTTGAGAGATGGAAGACTTAGTCTGTATTATCAATAAATTACAAATGGATTCTCAAAATGGTTTCGCAACCTTGGAAGATTAGCAGTCCTGAATAGCTAAAGAAATAGACAACCTCAAGAGGAAGTGTAGGAAAGAACAAGAGGATAAGACGATAATGGAGAAAAATGATGAAAAGAAGAAAGGCCCCTAGTTTGACTGGCAATATGAATCCCAGGGTGAAAAAGTGAAACCCACATTTTCGAAGTGGAAAGATAAATTGCCAGCGCTTGAAACCCAATGAGGAGAGCCGATGACCCACTAGACCTCAGCGCCTGAACCATAAATCATGAGGATAGATCGTCCCCTAAGTTCAAAATGCTGGAGATGGACATGTTTGGCGGGACCACAGACCCCAAGATTCATATCAAGATGTACATGTGCGTCCTAGCACCTTATGGAGTCAATCAGTCCAATTAATACAACTTTTCCACTATACTATCACCGGAGCTGCCTCTCGTTGGTTCCTCACTTGAAAAGATGTTGTGAGAGAATTTGTGAACCCATAGCAATATAATGTTGACTTCAATATTACCAGAAAAGACCTAGAAACCACCAAACAAGAGCTGAGAGAATCATTGTCTGCCTTCATCATGAGAGGGAGAAACAAGGCCGCTCAGATAGTGAACCGCCTTATGGAAGAGGAAGAGGTGAATATAGTCAGGAACAACCTTCTCCCTGTATACCATGACTATGTCTTTGGTCACTACTACACCTCATTGAAGGTCCTAATAGATCTCGTAAATAGATCGAAGATGCAATCAAAAGGGGACCATTTCCCTGTGAGTCAAAACCAGGGGTATATCGAGTAAGTCCGAGGAATTCTAATGTACAACCGAAGCCAGCCACTGCTAACAATCTCAACAATGTGCAAGCACCTCAGATGGTGTCATGTGAGGATACTACAAACCCTATAGGGATATTTACACCGTTGAATGCACTGCTACCCAAAGTGTTCGAACAGTTGTTAAGGAGGGGTATAATATCCAAGCTAACACATACTCCCACGCTATCAGTAATACCAGAAGGATACAATATCCATGCTTTATGTGCATGTTATCAAGGGAAAGGACACCCTATAGAGAGATGCATCAGGCACGCCATCCAGGACCTTATGAACAAGGACGAAGTTTATCCTCCCACCAGGCTTAATGTCCAAAAAGAACCCTTACCCTGCATAGGTTTAAATTTATTGATAATAGCCTACCAGTTATGGATCCGACCACTCTTATCACTCTAGCCAATAAGTATGTTCAGCCAATTCCAGTATGTAATTCTCTACCATAGTGTTAGCCCTAGGGTTGGATAACTAAGGCTTACATCTTATTTTGATGATAACTACACATTGATTATGTTCTAATGTGTGCTTTGAGTTTATTCTTAGTAGGTATATACATGCACACTCATGAAGACACATTTGATAATTTGGATAGATGGATTAAAGACAAAGAAGCTTAAAGCTATGGTGACATGCTATGGAAGCTTCATCAAGTCCAATGTCAAAGAGTAAGAAAGAATGCATAGGCTAAGTTATTATTGATTGATCTTTACAATTACGTAAATAGTCTTGGTTTGATGCTTGGATTGATTACTATGACCTAAAAATACCTTAGGACACCTTGTGCATTGCATGTGAGTTCATAATCATTCACACAAGTGTGGTTCTTGAAAATGAGTGAACTTTGGAGCTTACTCAGATTTTCTAAAAACAAATTTTGGTGCAAATATTTTCATATCTTGATAAAAAATTTCATTAGCTTTCCAACGCAAAAAACGGCACCTCAATCCGATTTTTCTAGAGAAAGTTATGCCCAAAATAGGAAATGGGGTTCCGTGAGGCAGCCGATAGACAGTAGGGTAATACAGTCAACTGTATTTGAATGAAGTCGACTGCATTGGAATGCAGTCGACTGCATTGGTCAAAACTCAGTTCCAACGGCTATTTTCGAGGACAAGACTCCAACGACTAGTCTAGAGGGAATACAGTCGACTGCATTGGGAATACAGTCGACTGCAATGGCAGTTTTGCTCACTTTATGCCTATAACTGCTATATTTGATCTCTTCTCTATATAATTGTTTTGGGGCTTCATCAAACACCATGGAAACCATACTCTAAGCCTCCATTCATTAGAGAAACATTAAGGCTCATAGATTAAACGTATCTCTCTTCATATTCATGATTTTACATCATTAAAGAGAGCATATTTGTGAGCAATTCTTTGATTGAGAGTGAGCATCCTTCAAGTCATCAATTCTCTCATCTCTCTATTGCACTAGAGCTTCATTTGTACTTATTTCCTTTCAAGAGGGTTTCTTTGTACACATTTGATCTTTGTAAAAGGATTGTGATCAAGGCTTGGGTTTGTTAAGTCTTGGGTGAGCTTTGTGGATTCAAGGTTGTGCTTGGTGTGGGGATATCACCAAGTGTTGTAAGGGTTTTGATCTTGACCCGGAAGAAGATTGTTGCTAGTGGATTTCAGTGCTCTTGCAAGGGACTTCCTTGAAGAGGTGGATGTAGGCTTGAGGGTAGTTCAAGCCGAACCATTTAAATCTTCTTGTCAAGTATCTCTAACTCAATCTATTTACTTATTGATTTTTAATTGTTTGAGATTGTTTAGTTAACATCTTCATTGAAGTATTACTTGGTTTGATTGAGATTCGTGAGAGTGCTTAGTTTAATTTTTCCATTAATTTTTCAAAAACCCTATTCAACCCCCCCCTTCCCCCCCCCCTTAGGGTTGTTTTATTGGTTTCAAGTGGTATCAGAGCCTCGACTCTTGATTTTTTGGTTAACACCTAGAGAGTTAAAAGATCATGGGGTTTCCTAGTCTTGAGGGGAGTTCTATTACTAGACCTCCACTTTTTGATGAGTCTTCATATAGTATATGAAAAATTAAGATGCGAGTATTTTTAGAATCTTTAGATTATGAAATATGGGGAATCGTGTAAGATGGCCCTTATGTACCAACCAAAAAGATTAGAAATAAGCTTGTGCCAAAGGAGAAATTTGAATTTAATGACTATGATAGAAATATGTTTTGCATGAATTCTAGAGCTAAGAATTGTCTCGTTTGTGCTCTAAACACATATGAACTCAATCGAGTTATTTCGTGTGATTCGGCTAAGAGTATGTGGGATACACTTCAAGTCACTCATGAAAGGACTTCTCTTCTAAGAGATTCAAAGATGAATTTATGGCATAGAGAATATGAATTGTTTCAAATGTTTTCCGATGAATCTATTATAGAAATGAATTTTCGTTTCACTAAAATTATTAATACTTTGAAACAATTAGGAAAAGATTTCTCTAACGGTGATCTTGTGAGAAAGGTAATTAGGTCATTACCTAGAGAATGGGATACAAAAATCACCGCACTTCAAGAATCAAAGGATCTCAATACCTTTCCGTTGGATGAATTAATTTGCTCCTTGATGACCTATGAAATGCAACTCGAATCATCCGGGCAAAAAGTTTCAAAGAAGAAGAAGAAGTGCATTGCTCTTAAAGCTTCATCAACAACGAATCAATCTTCATGTGCGGAGGAAAAAGACTTGAATAACAAAGAGATTGATATACTTGCAAAGGAATTTAATGAGTATCTCAAAATGAAGAAAGATGGAAACTTGCACAAGAGCAAGAACGAGTCAAGTATGGAGAGTACCTCAAGGGAGAATAAGAAGAAGAACGAGGCAAGAAAGAAGCACCCCATAAAGACATCAATTAAAGCCATTATTTGGAGCGATAATGACTCAAGTGGAGATGAATGTGGTGATTTTGATGATAGATATTCAAATCTATGCTTCATGGCTCAAAAAGAAGGTGAGGTAACTTCTTCATATAGTGATAGTGATAGCAATTGCTCTAATAATTATATTTATGATGCTTACGCTCTTTTATACGAGCAATCCATGAAATTAGCCAAGAAAAATTGTGCTTTGAAAAAACAAGTGCATGCGATTTCAAAAGGGCTAGATGACTTAAAAAGTGAAAATAATGAGTTGCATGCCAAGAATGAATGCATATCTAGCCATTTATATGTAAAGCATGTGAATAATGATTTGGTTGAATTGATTGTGAGCATTCCTAGTACAAAAAAAATCTCTTGTAATACTTCGATTTTAGAAAAACAAAATGAAATTTTAAAGCTTGAGATTTGTGATTTGAAAAGATGCCTTGAAAAATTTGTTGATGGTAAAAACAACTTAGATGTCATGCTTGGACACCAAAGAGTTGGCCTAAACAAAGGCGGTGTTAGATTAGATCCCCTCACCTTGCCTCCTAAAGTTTTTAAACAACAAGCTAGGTTAAATGTTCCTCCAAGACATCAAAGAACTATTGTACACCATTTACACATTGTGGTTGATGTAACAAGAAAGGACATAGGACTAGTTATTGTCCTTGTAGAATTGTTTATGTTGGATGTGTAAGGAAAATGTGGGTTATTAAAGAGTTTCTTAATGTTGCTAAGACTAACACTCATTGTGAGGCCCCCATCTTAATTAGCTTCTAATCATTCTATTAAGTTTAAACATATTTAAGTTTGATTGAAGTAATATAATTGTGTTATATCATTTTCATTCATAAAATAAATATTGAAATTAAGTTGTGGGCCCAAAAATATAATTATGTAAAACTTTGGGGGTTAAAAAAGTAACTATGCAAAACTTTGGGGTCAATTTTAAAATACCTTAAGTTAGCTATAAAGGGTCACGTGAAGGGGTGTGGGATTAATAGCATTTTGGTGTGCCACCTATGTTTGGTGGTGAGTAATCAAAGGAAAGAATAAAAAAATGGGAAGAGAAGTTAAGTGGATAATTTAGAAACAAAAGAGAAGGTGGAAGGGAAGAGCACCATTCGGCCAAGAGAAACAAAGAGAAGGGAAAGAGTGGGAAAAGAAAAGAGAGAAAGAATAAGGAAGAAAAGAAAAGAGAGAAAGGAAGAAGAGAAGAAGAAAAGGAAGAGTAAAGGAGGGGGATTTGCATCAACTTTCTCCTATTGGCTTGAGCTTAATTTTCTTGGTAGGTTATCTTGTTCTTTTAGGTTTTAAAGCATGTTAGAGAAGTATTATGAGTAGTGGAATACTTATAAACTTGCTTGTAATGGTCTTAAGAGAGAGATATGTTCAAAACCTGCAAAACAGTCATGAAAATGAAATAACTTTGGTGCCTAGAAATGTTTGGTTTTAGTTGAGATATGGGTTTGGTTATTTTATATGTTGTAATAATACATGTGTAGAGTATACACACCAAATATCAGATTATTTCAAACACTATTACTATGGTTTAAAATTCGTGGATTGAAACCTATTCTGTGAAACTGCTTAGAAATGTATACTTTTAGTTAAGATATGGACTTGGTTATTTTATATGTTACACTAGTACATGTATAGAGTATACATACCAAATTTAAGATTATTTCAAGTACTATTGCTATGGTTTAAAATTCTTGGCTTGGAACCTATCTTGTGAAACTGTTGCTAGGCAGATTCTGAAGTTTGTCTTTTTAAAGGGCTTAATATGATCTTAAAACAATATTTTCGTGTCAAGTAAAATACTGGGATGTAGCTATTTAAGTCTAGTTTTCATAAATATATAGTTTGACTGTATAAGCCTTGTAATTAAATTGTTATGATGTTCGGAGTACAGACTACTCCTGCTGCCATTTGAAATACTGGGCAGATTAGGTTACATGTTTGGCATGTATTGTTGATAATACGGTAAATATGACTCGACAGGGGATTAAACCTCTTTTGAGGTACTTGATGACATTCATGTTGACGTATGTACATGATTATGCATATCACGTGAAGGAGGAGGAAAAAAGTGAGTTGAGGGTGTTATTTGCCGGGGTTGGAAGTTATCCGGCCAGGGTTCTCATTCTCGTTCATGTCTTAATAGTGCGCACTAGCTATGCGTACTAATTCTCGAAAGGAATTATTGGCGTGCCTGTGATGACGTTGGACTTCTTCTATCGAACCCGCTACATCAGTTGGTTGCGATACGAAAAGTCTCTCGCACTCAGGGAAGGTTGGCTCGTGCATGAGGGGCATATTTGCATATTGATATTCTCGTACTTGGCTTATATTTGTCTTGAACTTTTTGTACTGTTTGGTTATTCTTGACGAGATCAAGTTAATATTTAGGTCTTGCTTGTCATTCTCGTGTATGTTCTACAAGATTTCAAATCTTGCTCGATATGTTATTCTCGTTTCTTTTGAAGGCAAGTGTGAGCATATGCTTGCATGTGTTACTCGATATGTTAAATTATTCTTAAGTACGTAGGTATCATCTGTTCAAGTGACTTGCATGTTCATACTAACTATACATAATATGATCAAGTCATGTTTAGACTTAAAAGCACCGGATACCCTACTGAGCCATTAGGCTGACCCATTCCCGATACTTTTTTTTCCTAGGTTCGGAGTCGGAGTATCTGCCAAGGGACGAAGAGGATTACCTCGGGGAGACTCAAGAGTATTACGCTGGGTGAGCAACGTTTTCGTTGTTCTTCGTTTATTTTGGAGTGTAGTACTTGTATAGAAGAGAGGTGGTCTGTAATATAATGTTATGTTCAGTCTTTCCACTTATGGACGACTGTAATGTTTAAGCATACTTCCGCTGTTTCTTTTGAGGTTGTAGTAAAGCTCTGTTTATCCTTGAGGTATATGTGTTAACTAGCCTGTTTAGCGTTGCACTTCCCCTTCCGGGGGTGTGACACTCATGGACCCAAGAAAATGTGGGTACCAAAAGTTAGACCTAAATTGTAATTGTAAGTTGTTCAAAGCAAAGGCAAATAGCAACAAGGAGAAGGCTCCAAGAAAATTTTGAGAAGGAGGAGCAACAAGATAAATCTTGAGGAGGAGTAAGCATTCCGAGATTGGATATGCTACTTTAAATTAGGAGAGCCTCAAAGCTTGTCAAGAAAATGGACTTCAAGAATGATCACTCATGAGCTCAATTCCTTGGTAATTCATCAAGAGGGTAAAACTTGGCTCTATTCAACATTGTGCTATACACTAAACTTATATGTCATGAAGCATGGATAAATGGTCATACTTATTTCTCATGATATAAATAGCTTGCTTGTTGAGAATTAATGTGAACCTTGCCGATGAATGGTCCTCTTGCACTTAAATTGGAAATATTGATTGTTGATGACCATTATTCGCTTTGTGAAAATTCCATATTGAAATTATGTCGTCTTAATGCTTCACAATGCCATTCCTACACACACCCCTTTTGGTAATGCCAAAAAGAGAGCATGACTCAGTTAGACATTTAGTTGTGTTTGTTTGATATTGTTGGCATGCATTGATTGAGGGGGAGCATACATTATGATGGAATATGCATAAGGTAACTTGATAGGGGGAGCTTACATGCTTGAATCATATACTATCTTGTTACTCTTGAAATATGCATGAAGTAGAAGAGTTTATTGAGCTACATTGCATATCTTTCTTTGGATCATGAGGGAACTCTTGATGTCATCCTTATAAATTCATGAGTTATATGCACCTCACGCCATTATCATGCTTATAACTATCTTTTCACACATGCATACCCTTGTCTCTTTGTTGATGACAAAGGGGGAGAAATAATCTTGATTCTATATGCTATGTGATTGTGTGTTTTGAGAAAACATTAGAGGAAGATCATATCTTGTTTTAGCTAGGGAAGCTAGCTACAAGCTTAATTGTTATATGAGATAAATTGACATATCTTGAGTATACAAGAAATGATTGAATGTTCTATGTGAGATTGTTGTGCTTAAATGTCTATCATATGATACATCATACCTTATATAGAATTAATGTTTGTCATCATAAAAAATGGGGAGATTGTTAGCCTTAGGGTTGGATAACCTAGGCTTACATCTTGTTTTGATGATAACTACACATTGATTATGTTCTAATGTGTGCTTTGAGTTTATTCTTAGTAGGTATATACATGCACACTCATGAAGACACATTTGATAAGTTGGATAGATGGATTAAAGACAAAGAAGCTTAAAGCTATGGTGACATGCTATGGAAGCTTCATCAAGTCCAATGTCAAAGAGCAAGAAAGAATGCATAGGCTAAGTTATTATTCATTGATCTTTACAATTATGTAAATAGTCTTGGTTTGATGCTTGGATTGATGACTATGACCTAAAAAGACCTTATGACACCTTCTGCATTGCATGTGAGTTCATAATCATTCACACAAGCGTGGTTCTTAAAAATGAGTGAACTTTGGAGCTTACTCAGATTTTCTCAAAACAATTTTTGGTGCTAATATTTTCATATCTTGATAAAACTTTTCATTAACTTTCCAACGCAAAAAATGGCATCTCAATCCGATTTTTCTAGAGAAATTTATGCCCAAAATAGAAAGGGGGTTCCGTGAGGCAGCCGATAGACAGTAGGGTAATACAGTCGACTGCATTGGTCAAAACTCAGTTCCAATGGCTATTTTCGAGGACAAGACTCCAACGGCTAGTTTAGAGGGAATACAGTTGACTGAATTGGGAATACAGTCGACTGCAATGGCAGTTTTGCTCACTTTATGCCTATAACGGCTATATTTGATCTCTTCTCTATATAAATGTTTTGGGGCTTCATAAAACACCATGGAAACCACATTCTAAGCCTCCATTCATTAGAGAAACATCAAGGCTCATAAATTAAACTTATCTCTCTTCATCTTCATGATTTTACATCATTAAATAGAGCATCTTTGTGAGCAATTCTTTGATTGAGAGTGAGCATCCTTCAAGTCATCAATTCTCTCATCTCTCTATTGCACTAGAGCTTCATTTGTACTCATTTCCTTTCAAGAAGGTTTCTTTGTACACATTTGATCTTTGTAAAAGGATTGTGATCAAGGCTTGGGTTTGTCAAGTCTTGGGTGAGCTTTGTGGATTCAAGGCTTGTGCTTGGTGTGGGGATATCACCAAGTGTTGTAAGGGTTTTGATCTTGACCCGGAAGAAGATTGTTGCTAGTGGATTCTAGTGCTCTTGCAAGGGACTTTCTTGAAGAGGTGGATGTAGGCTTGAGGGTAGTTCAAGCCGAACCATTTAAATCTCCTTGTCATGTATCTCTAACTCAATCTCTTTACTTATTGCTTTTTAATTGTTTGAGATTGTTTAGTTAACATCTTCATTGAAGTATTACTTGGTTTTATTGAGATTCGTGAGAGTGCTTAGTTTAATTTTCCCATTAATTTTTCAAAAATCCTATTCACCCCCCTCTAGGGTTGTTTTATTGGTTTCACATAGTTTTGTGATGTTATTACATGGGAAGAGTTTATAGAAGGCGAGGCCTTCACTACTAAAGAGGAATATGATGAAGAGACGGGCTTTATGTTCAGGCCCAATTTCGAGGTATCTCACCTAACCAGATCATGCCGAGTTTAGACTGTCCCCTAACCAGCTATATCTGACCCACTATTCTCTCAAGACCTCCGCCCCCCTCCCGCGAACGATGAAGTATTAAGACAGTTGAAGAAAACCCAGACAAACATCTTCATTTGGGGGTTGTTATCCGTTTCGTACTCCCACTGACAAGCCCAGATCAAACTACTCAACAAGGCCCTACCTATCCAAACTTAGCCTGAAGACATGTCCCAAGTGCTAGGGGCTATTCATTACGGAAATTTCCTCACTTCTCCGAATCAGAATTGCCCAACTTAGGACCCAGCCACAACGACTGGCTCCACGTCACAATGCCAGCACTTGATAAAAATCATTTTATCCTTGTAGACAACAGTTCTGCCTGAATGTTTTCCCCCTACGCAATGTTCAAGGCCTTAGCATTGACCCCTCAGAATTTTCCCCTCCAACTAAACCGTTCGAGCCTATGAGAATACCCAAAGAGGGGTGATTGGTACAATTAAGCTCCCTATGACTATTAGAGTCGCTAGCTTTGAAGTTGAGTTCCAAGTTTTAGATATATATGTCACGTTAAATCTTCTATTAGGATACAATGCCCAACCTCATTGTGTTTATCATCAAAGAGTCGGTCATCACACGGAAAAGTGCGTCGCTCTCCGCCATGCCATCCAAGATTTGATTGACAAAGGAGAAGTTAACCCTTCTGCCGGACCCAATACGAAGACATAATCTCCACTCGCACATCAAGTGATCATAAGCGAGACATATTTTCCTGCGCTAGATCTTTCTACACTCAACTAGAAGGAGGATATTGTTAGCCAGATCACCGCAGCATGAGAAAAGATCGGTTAGCTCTCATATTGATGGTCAAAGACTTTTCTAGTACTGTGCTGAGTATGATGCCGAGTCAGAGCCTTGGATGGTGTTCCTAGCATTTTCTAGATTACTCTTTGTTCAGACCTTTTTTTGGTTGTTTTTTTTTTTTAACTTTTGGTAGCTAATTTAGTTTGTTAAAAGGAAATAAAAAATTAAAAATATTTTGTTTCCTGAAAGTTTCCTTTAGAGTTTTAGTCAAATAGAGTTTGTGTTTCCAGTAAGTCTAGGAGTCCATCCTTAGTAAGTCGAAAGCATGACAATTTTCAAAGTAAGAGAGAATTGTCTGATTTCATACCGGTTGAATCCATAATTGACCAATCACTTCAGGATATTGTGAAAAAAAAATGATTTTGAATCTAAGGCTAGTGGTCTATCTCATTGACATTTCTTCTTTGCACATGGGGGGTAGTGTTCCCTATATTTTCATGTAAATACCAGAATTTCAGTTTCTTTGAAATTGATAGTAAGAAAACTTAATGGAATAACTTGGTTTATAATATAAACATTCAGGTGAGAATATAAGAGATTGTCAAGAGAAAACCGTGAATTCCTTTATTGGCCAAACCTCACATTCACCAGGAACAAGTCAAATCCACAAAGATAATGTGGTGTCATAACGATGTCAAGACTTTCTCCGGCTCAAAGCTAACTGCAACAAATAAAACAATCCTAGAGGGGAGGTGAATAGGGTTTTTGAAAGATAATGGAGAATTTAAGCTAAGCACAATAATGAATCTCAACCAAACCAAACAATATTTCAATGAAGATGTTACCTACACAATATCAAACAATTATAAAGAAATAAGTAAAGAGATTGAGTTAGAGATACTTGACAAGGAGATTTAAATGGTCCGGCTTAAACTACCCTCAAGCCTACATCACCTCTTCAAGGAAGTCCCTTGCAAGACCACTAGAATCCACTAACAACAATCTTCTTCCGAATCAAGATCAAAATTCTTACAACACTTGGTGATATCCCCATACCAAGCACAAGCCTTGAATCCTCAAAGATCACCCAAGACTTGACAAACTCAAGCCTTGATCACAATCCTTTTACAAAGATCAATTGTGTACAAAGAAACCCTATTGAAAGGAAATTAGTACAAAAGAAGCTCTAGTATAATGGAAGATGAGAGAATTGATTACTTGAATAATGCTCGCTCTCAATCAAAGAATTGCTCAGAAAGATGCTCTCTTTAATGATGTAAAATCATGAAGATGAAGAGAGAAAAATTTAATCTATGAGCCTTGATATTTCTCTAATGAATGGAGGCTTAGAATGTGGTTTCCATAGTGTATGATGAAGCCCCAAATCATTTTTATAGGGTAGCTATCAAGTATAGCCATTATGAGAATATTTGGCATGATTTTGGGCAAAACTAGCCGTTATTTTTCATCCAACGGTCAATCAATTCACTGCATTGGGAATGTAGTCGATTGCATTGCCTTAATGTCTGTTACTCGACTGCCCCACAAAACCTCCTTTCTTACTTTGGGCATAACTTTCTCTAGAAAAATCGGATTGAGGCGCTATTTTTTCCGTTGGAAAGCTAAAGAAAATGTTTATCAAAATATGAAATGATTATAGCCAAAAAAAAATTCAGAAAATCTGAGTAAGCTCCAAAGTTCACTCATTTTCAAGAAACACACTTGTTTGAAAGGTTATGAACTCACATGCAATACACAAGGTGTCCTAAGGTAATTTTAGGTCATAGTCATCAATCCAAGCATCAAAACAAGACTAGTTACATAATAGTAAAGATCAATAATAATTCATAGTAATTTAGCCTATACATTCTTTGTTACTATTTGACATTGGACTTGATGAAGCTTACATAGCATGTCCACTATATCTTTAAGCGTCTTCGGCTTTAACCCACATATCCAACTTCGCAAATGTGTCGTCGTGAGTGTGTATGCGTATACCTACTGAGAATCCACTCCAAGCACACATTAGGAGATGATAATGTGTTGTTATCATCAAAACTAGATGTAAGCCTAAGTTATCCAACAATAGGGCTAACAATCTCTCTTTTTTATGATGACAAACATTGATTCTATATAAGGTAAGATGTATCATATGGTAGTCAATTAAGCACATCAATCTCAATTAGAACGTTCCATCATCTCTAGTATAGTCAAGATATGTGAATTT
Organism: Escallonia rubra; assembly: GCA_033065855.1. Taxonomy (NCBI): domain Eukaryota; kingdom Viridiplantae; phylum Streptophyta; class Magnoliopsida; order Escalloniales; family Escalloniaceae; genus Escallonia; species Escallonia rubra. The sequence goes on along the minus strand of JAVXUO010000701.1, from coordinate 58,680 downwards.
ATCTCATATAGCAATTAAGCTTATAGCTAGCTCCCCTTAGCTAAAACAATATATGCTCTTTCTCTAGTGTTCTGTCAAACACGCAATCACATAGCATATAAAATTAAGATTATTTCTTCCCATTTGTCATTAATAATACGACAAGGGTATGCGTGTGTGAAAAGATTGTTATAAGCAGGATATGACGTGAGATGCATATAACTCATGAATTCATAGGATGACATCAAGAGTTCATTTATGATCCAAAGGAAAATCTGGAATGTAGCTCAATAATCTCATCTACTTCATGCATTTTTCAAGAGGAGCAAGATAGTGTGTGATTCAAGCGTGTAAGCTCCCCCTATCAAGTTACCGTGTGCATATTCCATCCTATTGTATGCTCCCCCTCAATCAATGCCACAATATCCAACAAACACAACTAAATGTCTAATCGAGTCATGCTCTCCCTTTGGCATTATCAAAAAGGCGCGTAGGTGTAAGAATAGCAATACAAAGTATTAAGACGACATAATTTCAACATGAAATTTCCACAAAGCCAATAATGGTCATCAACAAATATTTTCAATACAAGTGCAAGAGTCATTCATTGTCATCTAAATCCTACAAGTATCCAATATCATAATATAGAGAAATAAACGATCAAGGACTCAAAATTTATGTTTGCATATATGCTTATCAAGTAAGTTATATATATCATGAGAAATAGATATGACACTTTAAGGATGCTTCATGATGTATAAGTTTAGCACATATCACAATGTTGAATAGAGTATTAACTTTTACCCTCTTGATGAATACCAAGGATTCGATCTAATGCGTGATCATTCTTGAAGTCCATAATCTTTGACAAGCTTTGAGGCACTCCTCATTTGAAGTAGCATCTCCAATCTTGGAATGCTTACTCCCCCTTCAGATTTAGCTTGTTGCTCCTTCTTTTCAAATTTTGCTTGAAGCCTTCTCCTTGTTGCTATTTGTCTTTACTTTGAACAAACTACATTCACAATTTAGGTCTAGCTTTTAGTACCCACATTTTCTTGGGTCCATTAGTGTTAGTCCTAGCAACATTATGAAGTTCTTTAACAACCCACATTTTCTTTATACCTCCAACATATAAAATATTACAAGGACTCATATGGCCATTCTTGTTGCACCAACCACAATATGTAAAAGGTGTGCAATAGTTCTTTGATTGTCTTGGAAGAACATTTAATCTAGTTTGTTGTTTAAAAACTTTAGAGGACAAAATGAAGGGATCTAATCAAATACCGCCTTTGTTTAGGCAACTCTTTGGTGTTCAAGCATGACATCCAAATTCTTTTGACCATCAACAAATTTTTCAAGGCATATTTTCAAATCACAAATCTCAAGTATTAAAATTTCATTTTATTTCTCTAAAAGCAAAGTATCACGAGAGATTTGTTTTGTGCTAGGAATGCTCACAATCAATTCAACCAAATCATTATTCACATTCTCCACATATAAATGGCTAGATAAGCATTAATTCTTGGCATGCAACTCATTATTTTTACTTTTTAAGTCATCTAGCTCTTTTAAAATAGCGTGCTCTTGTCTTTTCTAAGCACAAATTTTCTTGGCTAATTTTATGATTCTTCTTATAAAAGAACATAAGCATCATAAATATCATCATTGAAGCAATTGCTACCACTATCACTATGTGAAGAGCTTACGTCATCTTCCTTTTGAGCCATGAAGCATACATTTGCATCCCTGTCACAGAAGTAATCACCTCATCTCCACTTGAGTCATTATCACTTCGAATAGTGGCTTTAATTGATGTTTTTATGGAGTGCTTCTTCTTTGACTCTCTCTTCTTCTTATTCTCATATGATGTACTCTTCGTGCTTGAATCATTCTTGCTCTTGAGTGAGTTCCATCTTCTTCATTTTGAGAAACTAATTGAATTCTTTTGCAAGTATGTCCATCTCTTTGTTATTCAAGTCTTCCTCCTCTCCACATGAAGATTGATCCTTTATCGATGAAACTTTAAGAGCAATGCACTTCTCCTTCTTCTTTGGACCTTTTGCCCGAATGATTCGAGTTACATTTCATAGGTAATCAAGGAGCAAATTAATTCAGCCAACGGGAAAGTATTGAGATCCTTTGATTCTTGAAGTATGGTGATTTTTGCATCCCATTCTCTAGGTAAATGACCTAATTACCTTTCTCACAAGATCACCGCTAGAGAAATATTTCCCTAATTGTTTCAAAGTATTAACAATTTTAGTGAAACAAAAATTCATTTCCGTAATAGATTCATCGGAAAACATTTGAAACATTTCATGCTCTCTATGCCATAAATTCATCTTCAAATCTCTTAGAAGAGAGGTCCCTTCATGAGTTACTTGAAGTGTATCCCACATACTCTTAGCCAAATCACACATTATAATACGATTGAGTTCATTTGTGTTTAGAGCATAAACAAGAAAATTCTTAGCTCTAGAATTCATACAAAGCATATTTTTATTGTAGTTATTAAATTCCAATTTCTCCTTTGACACAAGCTTATTTTCAATCAACTTGGTTGGAACGTAGGGGCCATCTTCAATGATTCCCCTAATTTCAAAATCTAAAGATTCTAAAAATACTCTCATCTTAATTTTTCATATACTATATGAAGACGCATAAAAAAAGTGGAGATCTAGTAATAGAATTCCCCTCAAGACTAGGAAACCCCATGATCTTTTAACTATTTAGGTGTTAACCAAAAAATCAAGAGCCGAGGCTCTACTACCACTTGAAACCAATAAAAAAAATCCTAGGGGGGGTGAATGGCTTTTTGAAAGATAATGGGGAATTTAAACTAAGCACAATAATGAATCTCAATCAAACCAGGTCGTTACTGTCAACACGTTATATATGAACTCGAGTTTGTAGAGAACCTTAGTTTTAACAGTTTAGGCTTAAGTAGTTAGATGCTTTGGAGTAGGTGTCGGTAAACATGATTTAAAAGGTTGGAAGTGATGTGGTAGGTTAATGTGTCGGGAGTTTGGCGCGATGGAGCTCTAGATTTTTGGGATGTTACAGTTGGTATCAGAGCAGTTCGGTCTTGTAGTTATAAGGGTATAGGTATTTGATTTCGTAGATAGGTAACCACAGAGTATAGGTGGCATGATTCTGTAGAACCGTATTTCGATTAATGAGAGTGGGGTAAGATGTTACAATAGGTGGGATGAAGGTAGAGTTAAGAAGTCTGCCTTTAACTTGTACTTATACTGTTCTTTAGACATGTGTTAGAATAGCGCTGATAACTATTCATTGTGTCAGTATGGCTCGTATGTATAGCACTGGCGGTTGAGGTAGTACAGAGGTCCAGGAGGTAGGGATGGCAATGGGGCGGGTCAGATGCGGATCTTATAAGATCCGCACCCGCCCCGCTACCCTTGAAATCCCACCCCGCCCCGCACCGAGTTATATACCCTCAAGTCCATATCCGACCCTAAAATGTTTTAGAAAACCCTTCCCTGCCTCGCCCTGCCATGTCTTTATGCCCTTCGAAACTGGCAGTAGATCACGGCAGCGATCAGATGGCAGCCATCATGGCAGTAGATCACGGTAGCCCAATATACTGAGATGGCAGCGACGTATTGCTAATGATCGACACCATCATCATAGGCGGCATCGATGACTTGGTGTCTGATGGCTCGCTATTACATTAGTCGCTGACGGTGCCGTTAGATCAGTCAATGGTCAGTCGCCGACTGTGCGAAGGAGAGGCCAGGAGAGAAGAAGCATGCGCAACGGCAGCGCGGCACCTTTGTCGGCATATGAAAATTAGGGTTGGTGCGGCGCCGCGGCACCTTTGTAAGCATATCATAAGTCCTAGATGAAAATCTCTCCTGATGGTGTAAATTCGAGCCAAAACCACCGAGATGGTGCACTTTTGCTTCTTAAGTGGATGGATCTGGGTGATGGCGAATCGGGATAGTGATGTTGATGGTGGTGGCTATCAGCAGAGAGTGAAAGATTGATTGGAAATGGAAATTAGGGTTGGGGAATGGGGATGATAATTGATAAGGACATATTATATAGGTGTGAGATGGACGGCTAGGAGTAAAGATGAATATGGTTAAATACCAGGGCGGGAGCGGGTCGCAGGGCGGTTTGGACTAAATACCATACCCGCCCCTAACCCGCTGTGGATTTAAAAAAAACCATATCCGCCCCGTGGCCTGGTCAAAGTCAAAAAGACCCGCTCCTATAAGAGGGGGGCGGGGCAGGGATCCGCCGGTTGCGGGTCTTATTGACATCCCTACCAGGAGGTCGCCGATAGAGAGGTACCTCGACCTAATAGGGAGGAACAACAGAACCCAGAACCGATGGTTGCGGTCCTAAACACTATGAACCAGATCCTGATCTTGATGACACAGAATCTAGCCAACGAGTAGCAAAGAGTACAGAATACGAAGGCTGACAAGTGTTGGCAATTTGCACAGTCAACAGCAAGGTACCCAAGGCCCCAGAACAGGGTAGAATCAAGAATTTAGGCCTACATCAGCTCAAGGATCTAGACCTGGGCAGAGTATCGGATTCAGAGGAACACAAAATGTAGGCGCTCTACTAGCTCGGAAGACTAGATTTGGACCATCATAGAGTTCTAGAGTTCAACCTACAATGAATTTTGGTCAGGGTGGCGGGCCAATTTTTCCAACCATCCCATGTGACATGTGTGGGAGAATTCATGGTGGTAAGTCATGCTATAGATTTATCGGAGGATGTTTAAGGTGTGGTAGTATGGAGCACCAAGTTCGAGACTGTCCAATTGTTAGAGATAATCAGTCAACTTTTCATCCCGCACCTACAGCTAGTGCATCGACAAGCAGGGGTTCTCGTCAGGGAAGAGGACAAGGTCCGCAGGGCCAGATTCAGCAATCTCAAGCCCAACAGAGGCAGGGGCTTGGGACATCAGCCAGACTTTACTCAATGTCTGCTCAGGATGCTACTACATCCGACGACGTGGTGTTAGTTACACTATAAGTTAACCCATTAGATGCTCGTATGTTGTATAATTCTGGAGCGTCATACTCTGTGGTATCCTTTACTTTTACTGTTTCATAAAAGTTGGCAAGCAACGTCTCACTGCTATGAGGTATTTCTTTTAACTTACCAAGTAGCAAATCAAAGGACTTGTCTGTCCATTTACTGGTGCATTTTAGATTAAATAACCACACAATAAATGATAGCTTTGTCTCAGTCTTGCACCCCGAATATAATGGTCGATCTGCATCGCTCTAAATGAATTATGTCTTTGTTTGTTCGTTTATTTTGTTTCTTGTAGTCGCTTAATTAAAGGTGAACTTCAATTTTGATTTCGGTCATTATCTATTCCAGTTTTGGTTATGCTTATACATATATTTGTATCTATAGTGTTTTTAGGGCTAATAGACGGCAGCTTCGAGCACGAGGAGGTCGCAGCGCACAAGTGCCATCACGAGATTCTCCCCAGATCAACGAGCAGCACAATGTCGAGGTATAAACTGATGCCAATGTCGCTGCGATTACCGATACACCCAACATCGAGGATGAGGCGCTTAATGCTGAGATGACCTGTCATCTTGAGGGGTCACAAAGTGACCCACCATCCACAGGTAAAGCTGAGTTTGAGAAGGAAAAATATGATTTTATGCTATCTATATTGTCATAATTGTAGTCCATGTTTGGGGTGATTAGATTGCTATCTATATTGTCATAAGAAGGTAGACATTTCATGTGATTGTTTTTCTATCTCTCAAAAAAAGTTTCAATCAAACATTACATGCCCTCATAATGTATATGTATAGTGTCTTTTATGAAATTTCTTACCAGTTTTAGGTTGAAAATCCATGGCTTGTGATAAAAAATCAAATTTTATTTTGGGATATGATAAGTGTGTTTACTGGGTCCCAAGCTCACTCTTTCATAATTTTTTAGATCTAGTTGAACCCGACATTCGTGAGACTCATGAGGACAGAGTTGCAGTAGATGGTTTTTAGAGGATTGATGTCCTCTTAGAACATTTAATTATTTTTTGGTTATAGTGTAGGACTGATCTTATATTCTGAAATTTTTTTGGAGCATAGATCTCCATAGAGTTTCAGTTATTCTTGTTAGTTGAATAATAAGAATGTTATTAGAGACTCATTTTGAGGAATCTATGAGTATGATTCTAGGCAACCTTGTGAATGGTTTAGACTTGGTGCTTGACTATAGAATATGCGTACAGATTGTAGTAAGGCTTAGCAGAGCCCTGAATGAAAGTATAATGGGCATGCGCCCGATCACAAACCTAGCTCATAGGCCCACCTGTGGGTTCAGGTTGTGACAGTGTCTGCCTCTATGCCCTTCTTATGTTTACCTAGGAGCTTCCTATGAGTCTTCTCTCTCGACTGTCGAGATTATGTATGTCTTGGCATGCAATTTGGTTTCTACTTAGGGGTTCCTTATGCGTCAAGTTTCATGACAGTCATGATAGCAATTGTCTTTGTTTATCTAGTTTATTTATGGCTAGTGTTGTCTAAATGTGACTCTGTCTAGGGGTTCATTCCAATTCCCTTTTGACAGTCAAGGTAGCGTCTATCTTTGTTTGTTCGGTTTAATGCACGCTTAATATCATATGCATATAATTTTTTCTAGGGATTCTCTGTGATTCCCCCTTTCACGACAACCATGACAAAGTTTGTCATCCTCCAGTCTGTTGCTTGGTTTCTTTAGTCTACATGCATTTTGTTTAGGGGATCCCTGTGATTCCCCTTTCACTCCAATCACTATAGTTTGTCTTTCTCCAGTTCATTTGGTAGTCAGCATTCGTCTACATACATTTTTTCTAGGGGCTTAATGTGATTCCCTTATCATTACAATCATGATAAAGTCTATCATCCTCTAGTCCGTTGCGAGGTCTATTTTGTCTACATGCATTTTGCCAAAGAGCTCAATGGGATTCTACCTTGGCAATCAGGATTAGTGTCTGTCTTTGCCTCGACTAAGTCTAGGTCTAGAATTATGTCTCCTGCCCTTAGTCTTAAAATTTAAGAAAAATAAAATAAATAAATATATATGATAAAATAGAAAATAAAAGAAAAAAATTCTGATACTTGCTGTGACTCTTCAGTCATGCTCCTTTTCGTTCGAGTAGAAGAGTCAATTTTTCATCTCAGTCCTTCACCTGTCATTCTCTCTTAGTCCATGTTTATGTCCGATGGTATTTGACCCCAATCCAGGTCGATACATGTAAGGCACGTGTATTCTTCTTTACAAATTAGGTTTGAACTACATTCGCCTTGATCCCTTCCGGATGAGGGTATGTAGGCAACCTTCGTTGGGTACAACAATGTTTAATCAGGTCTATGCCAGAGGGTAGTTGACCTTCAACTCAGTTTAATACGTGAAGCTCACATATGGTCCCCATTTCCCAACACAAATCTATGTTCGAGTGTACAAACCCTCAATTCAAGTTAACACGCAGATATCGTGTACCTTGCTCTATCCAATCTCAGTTTTTGTTTTCATATTCCTAGACGATCAACTATCCTTACTCTTGGCTCTGGCATCTAGGGATGCGTCCTTACAACTAAGCGATCAATCGTTATTACTATTGGTTCCAATTTTTAGTCATAAGCCTTTGTTATGTCTAGACGACCAATCATCGTTACTATTTGCTCTAGCTTCTATACATGCTTTTCTACTCACTCCCCTAAGTGACCAATTGTTGTTACTATTGGGCCCGGCTCATCAGCAATGCGTTTTTCAGTCCCAGTCCCAATTTTTTTCATAGTCTTAGATGACCAACCGTCATTACCGTTGGCTCAAGCAATTAGGGATACGTCTACATGTCTAAGCAACCAATTGTCGTTACCATTGGCTCCGGGTCTTAGGCATTACCTTTTAGTATCCTTAGATGAATAATTGTTATTACTGTTAGTTACGGCTTCTAAGGATGCGCCTTATGCCTAAGCGACCAATCATTGTTACTATTGGCTCCGCTCTTAGTTATAAGCCTTCAGTGTGTCTAGGTGACCAGTCATCATTACTATTGGCTCTGGCTTCTAGATATGTTTTTATTTTTAGATGACCAATTGTTGTTACCGTTGGCTCCAACTTCTAGGGGTATATCCTTAGGCTAAGCGACCAATCAGTGTTACTATTAGTTCCGGCTCTTAGTCATAAGTTTTCAATACATTTAGACGACCAATCGTGGTTATTGTTGGCTCCAACTTCTGAATGTACCTTCCTGTTTAAGCGACCAATCATTGTTACTGTTGGCTCCGATTCTTAGACATGATTTCTCAGTATCCTTAAATGAAAAATCGTTGTTACTATTGGCTCTGGCTCTTTAGGCAGTGAATTTTTCCGATCCCAGTTCCAGTTCCATCTCATGATTTTCAGCATTCTTAGACAACCAATTGTTGTTACCGTTGGCTCCAACTTCTAAGAATATGCCCTTCATCTGGTGATCAATTGTTGCTACTGTTGGCTTCGGCTCTAGATAAGGTCCAGTTTCACTCTCTTTTTGGTTATGTTCGACGACCAATCGTATTATTATTGGCCCCGGCTTCGCGTGATATCTCTGCCATCTGAACTACGTTGGCCTGATTCCTTTTCAGGGATACGTACGAAGCCTTATAAAGGTTCGACCTTAAATCAATGTGAGTCTTTGAGAGTCGATTTCGAGTCTTGTGGTCTTTTCGTGTTTCTACTGAAAAATATGTTGTCCTTTTTTTGGTGATCTTAGCCCGCAAGCGAACTCCATCGCCGAGGGGTTCTGTAGACACCCTATTTTTGTAGTTTTATTATATCTTTCTTATTTGTTTTATTGGGCTTTACTAATCATTAAGTCCTTTATTATTATGAATGTAGGCCTAATAATATAATGAGCCTAATCTATTTAAGAAAGTCCAATAGGTAGTCCAGTCATATTGGATAACTAGCATAGGTAGTTAGGGTTAACCCAAGTTAGGTGTGATTATGGGAAGTGTTTCCCCAATCTGGTATTACTCCTAACAATTGATTAAGATAATTGCCTATATCATGTCCCAAAATTTGTAAAAATTATATAAAAATTCAAGGGTAAACCTACTAGTTTTTGTCCAACCGCCCGGTTAGCTGACTCTTGTTAGTTTGTGATTTTAATCAAATATTATGTTTTATCATCATATCACATATTGATATCGTCATCTTTACCATTTCTGGCGTTCCAGACCCCTAAATATAAGGCCCTTGGTCTATATTTTCAAGGACAAGTTTTTTCTCCCTAGAGCTTATATAATATTTCTTTCAGAGAAGTGGTAGATCATCTCTAAGGGAAATTTAGCACTTCAAATTCACTTCTATATACACAAGTTACATGCATCATGAATTCATCATAAGGAATTTTGAAGTCTTCTAAGCGAGCGCCTTCTCAAGGTACATTTACAGTTTTTTTATTAGCTTAGATAATAATAGTCTAGAACGTCTCCCATTTCCCGTAGTCACATTTCTATCACCAAAATTGAAAAAAGTCTTTTACATTTTTGAGTCTAGGTCCAATTCTCGAAGTGTAGACTACTTCATGTAGGATTAGAGTCGAACTACGATGGTTCATTCCGGTTAGTTCGACCATAAAACAACTTGAGACCATGAAATTTGCAACTATTTGTTAGACCATGTGACTTGTAATGAAATGGCAATCGCAGTTAAATCACATCGCTCACCAGGCAAGCATTAGCGGTCCAAGAAGCACAATCAAACCGATTGATGTAACAACAAATATAAAACCCTTCTCAAAGCACCAAAAGAAAAAAAACACCCATCTATTTGGAGCACCTATTTGGAACAACAAGAAGCACAATCAAACCAAGAGATCATATTAATGTCTTTTCTATGTAATTACATGGCGATTATAATATTCTTATGTCTTGGCGAATTGTATACTGTGCACCATTGTTAGTAGGGATGAGCAACAAACCGATAAAATTGATCTGAACCGTTCAAACCGATGGAACCGAACCGATCGAATCCGAATTGTTGATGAGCTTGAATGATTTGGTTTGAGATTTTCAAACCAAGGCTGATTCGGTTCGGTTCACGGTTCAGGATTTTCAAACCGGCACTAAACCGAACCGAGGGTTACATTATTATAAATATATATATATATATATATATATATATATATATATATATATATATATATACCTTACCATGATTAGCTAATTATAACCAGGGTAGAATAAAACATGCTCACCCTAAATCAGCCTTCTTTTCTAATTCTACCCTTTCAAAGCCATTACTCACTATATATTGCATCATTTACACTATGACTCATGTAGTGTAAACATGGAGCCAATAGGCTAACTATATACAGTATTGCAGTAGAGTCAAGAATGATAAAATACAAGGCATGCCTACTTGAAGGAAAATCAACTAACAAAAACTTTAGAGAAGTGCAGATTTGTTAGATATTAAGACTTAGGAAATTATCTGTGTTTTTTTACTACTATTGTGATGCATACCCTCCTGGTCTAGTTTCCTGCTCAACTGTTAGGAAGTAAGTCCTAAAATTGGTGCTATGTTAATCTAGTAGCAATCATGTTGAAAGCCCACACAATGTAGGAAAGAAAGCAAGTATTCCCATAAACCATGAGCACCCAAAAAATACGGTAGCTGGAAAAATTTATAAATTAACCTTAAGAAAAGTTGTTATTGGTTATTGTTTATTTTTTCTTGAAAACATAATAATGTTTAAACTACGCTCAAACCGATCCAAACCGTTCATTTTGAACCGTTCAAACCGAACCGTTCAAACTGAAGTGTCTTGGTTCAGTTTGGTTTAAGAATTTTTGAACCGAGGTTCATTGGTTTGGTTTGCGGCTTGACCCCCAAACCGAACCAAACCAAATCGTGCTCACCCCTAATTGTTAGTACTACTTATGATTACAGGTTATTATGAAATGAATTAGATGCAATAATTAGTGACAATAATATATCCAGAAAAAATAAGAAATAAAACATGTGCTTACGGGAAGTGCCGTTGGGATATCTTTGTTATAACTCTGTTAAACCGATATGCCAACAATATAAACTGTAGGCACAGAAGCGAAAAGGCCTACAGTGTATTCTTGGGCAAAAGTCTTAACAATCTAGGCACAGAGGCGAGAAGGCTTATGGTATACCCGTAGGAAAAAGTCTGAAAAACCGTTGGCGTAAGGGACTTATGCCAAATTCAGCATTTATATGTCCCTACGGAACGACATTTAGCTTTTATCTTTGCTACCGTAGGCATTGTTCTATGCCATTGGAAGAAGCACCCACATCACAGTACGTAGGCATAGGCTATACCTACGGTACTTTCTACTTATACCAACCTTTCGGTATTGTAGGCATAAACCATTTCTCTTATAGTGAAAGTTGCATCAAAACTTAACAGAGACCTCCCAACCCTCCAAAACCTTCCACCCTGCCCCCCGGAAGCGTACGGCCATGACACGTTGAACACGAAAGAATAGGATAACAGTAGTGATGGAGCTAGAAGTGGCACTCCCAACCAAGTCATAAACGAAATTATGGAACCCGAACAAGGCATTCTTAACTATAAAGCACATTCAAACTAGCCCCACCCCAGGCCAAACTATGAAAAACGAGTACAAGAAGACAAAGCCAGGACACAAAGACCTATCTGGACACTACCAAAGAAACAAAGAAAGGGAAATTACCTTAAGAGATTTACAAAATCCTCAAGGACTATGTACAGATTAACATCCAAGTCTTGACCATACCCAATAATGATAAAGCCAACTGTTGCAAAACACACATCACAAGGTCCAAGATCAACACAAGATATTGAGTGATAATTACCGAAAAGAATAACATACTTTTCCTTGTATCTGAGAAAAGGAATTCTACACCAACAGGATGAGAGATGGAGTCATACCGAGGTCAAAGACAACAAAGAAGGCATAGCGGCATGAAGATCACCTTCAACCCATTAGTCGTCGACGACTCTCACCTAAAATCCTAGAAGTACGAAACCATCCCCACCCCTTGTACCACCAACCATACTACCACCACCACTCGCATAATAAAAAGGCAATGGATGCATACCAATTCTTGAAAAAGAGCAGCATTTTCCATTTTCCTTCTTGTTCATCAATCTATGATCAAGACAAGCTTGACACTACAGTGGGACGTGAAACTACTCGATATGTGGACTAGGATTGTTTGGGAAACATGGTCCAACCACAGTGAATGGTGTTTGTGGTGCCTGTTGGTGAGCCTCTTTTCATTAATGTCAAGATCTATCGGGTTTTGATGGATATTTCGACAGTTGTATCCTATTCCATGGTGTCTCCATAAAGGATCGACCAGATCAAAGCCCGCGACGGTGGAGCAGTTACGTGACCATCGGCCCGAACAACAGATTTCTTGGATGAATCGTATGCCCAAAAACTGGCGGTCGCACAGTGGACTGGTGGTGAAGGAAATTAATACGCATGCACCTCTCTGTTAGCTATTGTGGGGACTTTCTTACCTTCAGGTTCGAGTTTTTGAGGATGATTTCGGTGGTCAGAGATCGGCTGCCTCATGGTGGAGCTACGGTGAAGGGTGCTGCTAGAGCTTTGTTCCAATAACGTAAATTATTTCTTTATACTAGAGAAGACTAGAAAGAGACTTGGAAAGCAGGAAAGAGGGGTGGGGGAAACCTCTCGATCGACGAGCAAAGCCGTCCCTAGCGGTGATATTTTTCGTAGAGAGGAATTAGAGAGAACTAACGCCAACTTGAAGAAAAAAAATTGTTTTAAATGAGCTGTAAATATGGCTATTTTATTTTAGACTTTAATTAGATGTATTTTCAGACAGGTTGAGATGCCACCCTCAATTACCTATGAGGCTTTTACGGCCATTTACAAGATGTAGGCATAGGCTTTGACTGTCATCTAAAGATGCATGTATGGTTCTCAATTCTGTATATCACGAAAATTTCAAGCTTGTGATTTGTAGCACATTCATTGCAGGACCCACACGAAAAAAGGAACCAATAAAGACAACGAAAGAATTGAAAAGTACGTTTTTATAATCAAAGAGCTCACATACCTAACTTCAAAGTAATCTACTATGAATTTAATTAAAGTGGAGCAGGAGTAAGTCACCAAACCCTTTTATAGTGGTTAACACTCCTGCTTTTAGTTCTCGTCTTGCTCCCCCTTTCGCTTTGCGCTTTGATACTTTATTACAAAATACATGTCAATTTGTCGCGCTCCCACATGTATTTGGATACTTTTTGACACTTGTATTTGAAATCTCTCCAGACCTTTTAATGCATTGGACATGTCCAGTTGATTAAAACTAAAGTTTGGCCACTTCTGCCCATTTTTTTCTCTCTCGTTATCTTTTCGTTAATCGCTAATTGGCACAAGTTCGTAATAGTGACGAACAAAGATGCATAGGAGGAATTTAGTTTTATTGGCTATGTACTCTATTGCTTTTGGCCATTTATTTTGAATCATGCCGGTGATTTGTAGTTTTCAAAAAATCTATGTAGAGGCCTACTGTACACACAAATTTCGTGTCAAAATCTGCGATACAAGAAATAATGCACAACATTCGATTTAACAATTAAAATGTAAAGGGTTAAACCATTGATTCGATCTGCGGTTTGTTGACAATCCAAGGGTTGAAATAGCTTGATCTTGGAACGTGGATTTAGCTTCTTCAGTCTTTGTTGTTGAAAGATCGTCGAAATGATGCTTGATCGAGGGCTTCAAGACTTAATCCTGAACAAGTATGGCGATCCTTGACTTGTCGAATCACTGTTGTTGAAGGGAATCCCTCTTCGATATGAGGCAAAAGAGAAACCGATCTTCGTGACTTAGAAGTGCTCGATTGAAGAACGACACTGCATTAGTGCGTACTGTTCTTCAAATGAAGCACAATCTGGGAGACGGCAACGTACGGCGGAGCTTAGGCTTTTATCGTGGAGACCCTCTGTTTGTTCCTCTTCTCTACCTCAAGCCCTTTATTTATAGGCAGGGTGGTAGACTTATTTTTGAAAAGCCCGTGATTTGAGCTTTGACTTTGTAATTAAAGAGATTTTATCCCCCTTTAATTCAATCAGGATTTCTTGATTAAATGGATCCTTATTTTCATTTAATTTAGAAATTCTTTCCTTAAGTTAAAGTTGACTTATTTGAGTTTTATGGTAGTATTTGTTTTTCTAATCAAGTCAATACATTAAAGGGAAGAACTTACAAGAACAGAAACTTGGTTCACAGATTCATCCAAAGACAAAAGATGGTTAAAGGATGAGGAAGGAACCAAGCCAAAAAAGTTGGAATCATCAGCCCATTTAGCTAGATTATGGGCTAGACTATTTACAAATCTACTAATTTTCAAAATATTCCAACAATGGAGGAATTTTAACTTCTCCCTGGCTTCAGCAATGATTGAGGATCATCTCCAATTGGGCATCTGATCATGGTGGTTAAGCCAGTTAACAATTTCTTGTGCATCTCCTTAAAAAATAACATGCGTGCAATTGGTTTTCAGTTCTAAGTTTATCGCACAAAGGTCTGCTAGCGCTTCAGCCGCTTCAGGGTCCATTACCTCACTTGATGTGGTCTGGGCAGAGATAATTCGGCCATGGTGATCCCTAACGATTGCAGCTTGGATGATTCTTGATTCACGAACAGCAGCATCAAAGTTGACTTGGTGCCAATGAAAATGAGGGTTAAAATTAGAGTCAAGAGGCAGGTTATGAGTTGAAGCATGGATAATAGCCTCACAATATCTCCCAAAGTCCAGCTGTAAATGTTTTCTCAGTACACTGACATCAATTTTCCCTTCTTGAAATTCCACATTATTTCTACATCGCCAAATATGAACCATAATGCTAACAGCAAAGATGGTGTAATGAAATGCAATCTGTGGATATGTAATTGATTGGGAAGAAGGATTAAGAATACCTGTGAGCCACTGAATGGTGCTTTTTTATGGATGATCATAGTGATTATCCTGCTCTTGGGATGGCAAAGTCGGTGGTCTAAAATTCTCTGGTGATGTAGACCATAAAGCCCGAGCCAGAGGACATATGAGGAAAAGGTGGGCTGTGGTTTCTTCCTCGGAATTACACAGACGACATTGTGTATTAATTTCAGGGAACAAAGCTTGGAGTTTCTTCTTTACTGGGAGAATATTCCATGCAATGCGCCATATGAGAATTTTATGTCTCTCCCGAATTTTGGACTTCCATAGCTTCTTCCAGAAAGATTGGTTCCTTCCTTGATCAATTCGAAATCGATTTTCACTTTGGAATAGATAGGCTGATTTAGCCGTGAATTTTCCGAACTTGTTTGGTGTCCAGGCTAAGAAATCATGGGGCTTTGAGGAGGAAATACGAATATTTTTTGTATTTCGACAATAAGAGAATCCAAAAACAGGCTTTTCAGTTTGTCTAAATTCTAAGAATACAGAGTTTGATCAATAAGGCTGGAGACTTTGGGATCCTCCAGGGAATTACTTGGGATAACATTTGGCCGAAAGTTCTGAATGGTCAGTATCCAAGGATCTCGTGCGAAATTAATGTTTTCACCATCACCAACAATGAAGCATAATCCTCATTTCAAGATTTCCTTTGTTGAACAAATACCTTTCAAAATCCAAGAGGCTGTCTTTGGGGGCGTGTAATCCATGAAAGATGATCTTTTGAGATATTTAGATTCCATCAATTTGACCCAAGTCTTGTTTGGCTCATGAATCAACGTCCATCCCAGCTTTGCAAGAAGAGCTTGATTGAATGCTTGCATAGGCTTAAACCCCAGACCTCCTTTGTCTTTAGGGATGCATATTGTATCCCAAGCTTTTGGGCAAAAGAAATGTTTTTTGGACTCACTGTGTGTAATACCTCGAAGTTTGGGAGTCGGTTAAATAACCATCCGGGCTCTGAAAAATAAACGGGCGATAAATTTAAGTAATACTCGGGTATTAGCAGTGCATAGGAGCTTAAAAAAGATTTTGGGGCAAAAATGCATTTTTAAAAATTTTGGGGGCATTTTCGTAATTTTGGAAAAAACTTTGGGGACATAAATGTAATTAATGTTTTTAGTGATGAAAAAAATAATAAAATGAGTGGTAGTGTATATTTTCGTGATGTTTAATCAAATTAATCATGGTTAGACTAACTTTGAGGCTTAATTTTAATTATATAAAGTTTGGGGTTATTTTGTAATTATGGAGATTTTTTGGGTTTGATTTGCAATTTTTGGAAAATTGGCATGAGGTATCAAATGTCTAGAGGAAATCATTTTGGGAGTGCCACCTCTTGCTATTTGGTATGATGACTAATGCAAAGTAGATAAGGATTCTTAAAGGAATTAAAGAAAAGGGCAAATTACACCTATGTCCCTGAGGTTATGGTATAATTACAGGTAAGGACAATAGTTTGGACAAATTACACTTATGTCCGTTGACCAAACGGAATACAAAAATACGTAACGGTTTTGACGAAAAGATTGAATTTCCCCTGAATAAAATAAAATTTCCATTTTCTTCATCTTTTTTCTCTCTTTCCTCTCTTTTTCCATCTCCCGTCTCTTCATTTCACGGTGGGCGGCGAAGATGGTGCAGCAGCGGCGGAGGTGCTCGGTGATGGAGACCATGTCCATGTTCTTGATCTGACCATGGCGGAGGTGCTCGGTGACCGACCATGGCGGCGACCATGTCCATGTTCAGATCAAGATCGTCTCTTCATTTTAGATCTAGGTCGGCCGAGGGAAGGTGCTGCGGTCGTGGAGCGAGGGAAGATGCTGTCGTCGTGGGGCGAGGAAAGGGGCTGGCGTCGTGGGGCAAGAGAAGGCACGGGCTGGCGTTGTGGGGCGAGGGAAAGAGCTGCCGGTGTGGGCCGAGGGAAGGGTTTGCCGCGGGGAGGGTGAGGTGCGGGGAGAGAGAACAGGTGGAAGGGGAAGGGTGACGTCGCCGGCGATGGAGGCGACGCCGGCAAGAGATTGGTCACCGGCAATGGGAGAGAGAACAGGAGATTGGTCGCCGGCAATGGGACAGAGAACAGATCAAAATTTGCAAATTAGGTTTTCAAGAAAACCCTAATTTGCAAATTAGGGTTCTAAGAAAACCCTAATTTGTAAATTAGGGTTTCAACAATATCCTAATTTGCAAATTAGGGTTTCAATAAAATCCTAATTGTGACTTTAAATTAAGGCTTAAAATTTTAATTTAAATTTTTTAAAAATATTCAGTATATACAGTACAAGGGGTAGTATCGTCATTTTAAAAATACATATTGATGACATCATACAAAAAGTACAATTTTTGGACGGAACCCTAACGGATGGACACGGCTGATACATTTTAAAAGTATTTGGTCACGGTATGTTACATTTTAAAACTTAATGTCCTTGACTGTAATTATATCATAACCTCAGGGACATAGGTGTAATTTGCCCTAAAGAAAATAAAGGAACGAGGAGAATAAAGAAAAAAGAAAATTTCGGAAAGAAAACAAAGAAAGGAAGAAATAGAGAAGAGGAACCAGAAACAGAGAAGAAATAGAAAACATAGAAGAGAAGGAAAGTAAAGGAAGGGGAAAGAAGGAAAAGAAAGTTTTGGATTGAAGGTAACCTTCCTCTTTTGATTTTAGTGTGTGTTTTTAGTATGTGTGTGTATTTTTGCACTACGAAGTGTGAGGTGGGTGTGCCGAGTGTGAGGTGGGTGTGCCGTGTGTGAACCTGAGTGTGTTTTAGTGTGTGTGTGTGTGTGTGTAAGGTTTTGGGTTGGGGTTTGGGATTATGGGAGTGTGTTGGGTATAATTGTGTATGTGAGGAGTACATATGTTTGTATTTTGGGTATGTGAAGGTGTTTTAGTGTGTGTGTTAGGTTGTAGTGGAGTGGGTTTGTCATGGAAATGGGCTTGTAGGCGTGGTAACAGGATTGCCGAAGGACAGGGACGGTGAACAGTGATTACAGCTGGGTTTTAATAAATTTTTAACTCAAAAGTGTCGCTAAAGATTATTTATTCAAGCAGTTTCTTAACGAATTTTTAGAACACGTTTAACAATTTATTTGGACAAAGTTCCAAACTGTAACCCCTATTATTTTTAGGGCAAATTCCATGTTTCTTTTTATCTTTTTTTTTGTTTTCTCTCCTTTCTCTCTCCAATTCACACTCAGATTCAATCTCCCCACACCCCCACCCCCACCCCGTCCCCCTCCTCTCTCCCCACCCCGCTGTCGCACACTCCCCCTACGTCGACGTCGCCCCCGCCCCAACTCTTCCCCCCGCACGCCGCCGCTGTCCCTCCATCCCCACCACGCCGCAAGATCCCTCTCTGCTGCAAGACCCCTCTCTTCCCCACCACGCTCGATCTTCCTTTCTGTCGACAGCCCGATCTGTGCCGAGACGGGAGGCGTTGCCGCATTTGCCCACCGACAGCACCGTCGAGGGCTGCTGTACACCGGGATGGAGAGCGGGATGGTGGCGCTCAGGGAGACGGACGACGTAATCAACAGCGTGACGACGCCTGGGTGAGGACAGGTGAAATTCCTTTAATTTATTGAGTGGTCTTTGGTGATGGAATTGAATTGATACTTGGACGATAGTGATGGAATGAAATTTCTGGAATGGAATTGAATTGAGTTGATGGAATGGAATTGATGGAATGAAATTCACAGTGAATTTCAGATTATGAATTAGGGTTTTGGAACCCTAATTTGAAAATTAGGATTTTGAAACCCTAATTTGAAAATTAAGGCTCTAATAAACCCTAATTTTTGAAATCGGGAGGCACTAATCTTCAAATTAAGGCTGAAATCAAATTAAGGGTTTTAAATCAAAGATTAAAAATATTCAGTATATACAGTACAAGGGTTAGTATCGTCATTTTAAAAATACCTATTGCTGACATCATTAAAAAAACTACACTTTTTTTATGGAACCCTGACGGATGGACACGACTGATACATTTTAAAAGTGTTTGGTCACGGAATGTTATATTTTAAAACTTAGTGTCCTTGACTGTAATTACACCCTAACCTCAGGAATATTTGTGTAATTTGCCCTTATTTTTACGATATCTACGGCCGAAAATGTTCTAAAATACTTTTTAGAATGTTCTAAAATACTTTTAGGACGAAAATGTTCTAAAATACTTTTTAGTACAGAAATGACATCATGATGCTTAAAATAGCGTTTTAAGATATTTTGGGATTTTTTTCTGTGCCGAAAAACTCTAGGGGTATTTTGGTAATTTGACACCCCGAGAGGAGTATTTTGGTAATTTTACCCATAAAGGGCATTTTTTAGTAAATTTACATACGATAATGATATTTTAGTGTAACATGGGTATTTTGGTAATTTACCACCCTAAGGCGTATTTTTGGTAATTTTTTTAACGTAAAAGATATTTTTGTGTAAATTGACATACAATAAGGTTATTTGGGTGATTCTACTTACGGAAAGACCGTTTGAGTGATTTAAATCTAAGAGGGGTATTTTGATAATTTTACACCTAAGGGCATTTCGGTACGCGGTGAGGGAGGTTCATTTTGCGAGCATGTATGAGTCCGTAATAAGTTATAATATTGTGCTGTAAACTATGTTCTGATGATTTGATCATTCCGTTTAGGATAAAGCTAAAGATTTCCGGTTAGGATAAGCTAGCAGCGGATCCAGGTAAGGGATTCTATCTGAACCCTAGGTAAGGACTTTCGTCAGAACCCTTATTTTGATAACTCGTACTCGTAAGTACTCCTTTGATTTATTTACGACTAATGTCGAACTCTGAATTATGTATCGATATCAGCATGTTATTGCTAGAAAACCCCAATATTGAACCAGAATCGATTAATTGGAAATCTTGTGATGCTCGCATATTATTACATGCTGAGAAAATTTGATAATTGTTTGTATCCGTTCTTCCGGATTGTTGTGCTTAAATTCGATAATTATTCGCAATCGTTTTTGTTGTTTATATGTGATTTTTCTTATGAAAATTCCGATTTCTTCTGAAAATTCTGAATGCTGACTTATGTCAGTATGGTTATTGTTATTGGAATCCGAATTGATTTCGGTGATTGAGCTTATGTTAAAGCTCATTGATATTGTTGATTTTTCTGTGTTGACCTGGGTTTCTGTTCTGTGGGAGGGCGTAATAAGGCTGGTCTGAATCCTACAGGAAAAGCAGACTAGTACCTAAGTGGACTAGTATTTTGGTACATCATGCATGTGTACACTTCTGTGCTTTGCCGAAATGGCATCGCGAGCGCCCATGATCAACGTTGATTTTTTATTTTCTCTGCTCTGTACATTGCCGTGACTGCTATGGAAATGACTGTAAAGTATTCTCTGAAATAATTTATGCTCGTGTTGAAATCTTTTTGAGAAATCTTTAGGGTATTTTGGAAAGAACTGTTTTCAGATGATCTGTGTACGTCTTGAAATCTTTTGGAAAACCATCATCGTATCTTGGAATTGATGACTTTGAAAAGGATATTTTGTTGATCGTTTTGGTACCTGTCGTGATCGTATTTGGCGATTTTGGTATCTTATTTCTGATGAATTTTGATCCTATTTGGAAATCATTGAGTTTTGACCGTTTAAATATTCTGGAAATCTTCGTCAGTTGGATTCTTGGAATCGTCTTGTAATTTTTTCGTGGGTCCTTGTAAGACCTTACTGAGCTCTTAAAAACTCACCCTTCGTTTGACTCCCTTCTGCAGGTGATGACCAGTAGTAGATTGTTCGGGAATGGTTAGAGACTGAGTGAGATTCCGATGTGCCCATCACCACGGTATTATAAGACCCCTACGTGGGTCGATACTGTTATTTGATCTTAGGAAATTTGAATTACGAAGAACCTAAGCTGTAATAGTTAAGCTAAGCAATTGTGATCCAGTGTTTTGAGAAATATGAGTTGATGCTGAATTAGATGATTTGGAATATGTGTTAGTGAACAGGTCTGACAGGTTTGATGTGATCCAGTAGGTTTACGACCTGGGAGTTCGGGGTGACGAAGCTCTGGATTTTTGGAGCGTTACATTGTGCTCCCACCAAAATCTGCGAAATGCACTCTCAAGTTGCTCACAAATTTTAACTGGAAGGGAAAATGTTGACATTGCATAAGTGGGAATGGCCATGGCTACCGATTTATGAGAGTTCCACGTCCAGCCATGGAAATGCACTTGGTTTTCCATCCAGTTAGACGTTTTTTCACCCTTTCCACCATATCAGAGAATAGTTGATTGTTTCCTTGGTTTGTGAAGAGAGGCAATCCCAAATATTTATCCTTGGGAGGAGCTTTCTTGATTCCCAAAATTTCACAGATTTGTCTTTGATTGCAAGCTTTCGAGTTTTTGCTAAAGAAGGCTCTCGATTTGTTTCTGTTAATGGTTTGACCCGACCATGCTTCATAAACATTGAGGCACTTGACTATTTCCTTTGCTTCATCAATATGATAATTAAGTCATCAACATAAAGGAGGTGGGAGATGGCAGGGCTCCCAGGATTCTTTTGATTTTCAGCTTCTTTTGATTTTTAGCTTTTAGGAAGAGTCTAGTAAGAACTTCAGATCCAAGAATGAACAGAAATGGTGAAATTGGATCTCCTTGACGAAGTCCTCTATTGGGTTTAATGATCTCATGAGGACTTCCATTGATCGGGATAGAAATAGTAGAAGTACTGAGGCATTGATCAATCCAATGAATCCACTTATGGTCAAAGCCGAATTTCTTTAAAACCAGAAGAATAGAGGGCCATTCCATCTGATCATATGCTTTTTCCATATCAATCTTGGTAGCCAACAATCCCAGTTTTCCTTTCTTGTGTCTCATTGTATACCAAAGCTCTTGCACAAGTATGCTGTTATCATTGATTAGACGGGTTGGGATAAAGGCAGCTTGAAGAGGAGAGATCAACTTGTGAATGAAGGTTTTGAGTCTAGCTGCCATAATAATGGATATGAGCTTGTACGATACATTGCATAGGCTTATGGGTCTGAAATGGTTTACAGAAGTGGGCTTGTCAATTTTCGGGATTAAGGCAATATGAGTATGGTTTTGTTCTTTCAAGAGATAGCCACTAATAAAGAAAGATTGAACAGTCTTTATCACATCCTGCTTAATGATTTTCTAGTAAGTTTTGTAGAAAAGGGCTATCATACCATCTGGACCAGGTGCTTTATGAGATCCCAAGTGATTGAGAGCTCGTCTAATTTTAGCTTCTTCAGGGATTGCACAAAGCCTAAGATTGTCCTCATCCGAAATTGATGGGGTGATCAGGTCTTCAACAGTGGAGGGAATTACTGGATTAGAGGTTGCAAAAACTTCCCTGAAGTAATCATTGAAGCAGTCACCAATACTCTTCCTGCTTGATGTCCAGACACCATCACGGTTCTTTAAGAAGTCTATTGCATTTTTCCTTCTGCGAATGATGGTGGTAAGGTGGAAGAATTTAGAATTAATATCACCTTCCAAAATCTTTCTATGACGCGATTTGTCCCACCAAATAGACTCTTCTTGTTTTAACTCTTCCTCCAATGCAATTTGGAGATTGTGTTCCTTAGCAATGTTCTCAAAGGTTGGAGCCTGATTTTGCAGAGAGTTAATGACTTCACCGATTTGCTTGATTTTGGTTTGGGTAAAACCAAAATGAGAACTGTTCCATTGCTTGATGGATGCCCGGGTGTTCCGAATCTTAGGCAAAGTCTGGGGGGGGGGGGGGGGGAACCTCTGATATAAATATTCCAAGCATGATTCACAATAAGATGGCTGGTCTTGTCGCGAGTCCAGCACGTCAAGAATTTGAACGGTCTAGGCACACTAGATGTTTCTTCCATTGTATTCAGCAGAATTGGACTATGATCTGATTGATGGGCTGTGAGATGTGTTAACAGATGCATTAGGGAATAAAAGTCTCCACTGCATATTTGTAAAACCACGATTAAGCCTTTCTTTGATATTTGCTTGCAAAGGTCTTTTGTTATCCCAAGTATATGGATTTCCAGAGAACCCTAAGTCAATCAAGCATGTCTCATTTACCACCTTGTGTAGGCCACCAGTTGAGGAAGATGCAGTAGCTCCACCCCTTTTTTGTCACTTTGAAATATGACTTCATTAAAATCCCCAATGCCTACCCAAGGTCCAACAAAAGAGCTAATTGTCTTTACAAGATTATCCCAAAAGGCAAGCTTTTCTTGTTTGTACGGAGGACCATATACAGCTGATAGCATCCAGGGTGTGGAAACAGGGTCTGAGAAAATAAGTGCATTGATGAAATTTGCATTGGCCGAAATAATTTCAATGTCCACGCCCAGCTTCCAAGCTAGGCACAGACCTCCAGCGGCTTCGATTGGTTCAGAGAATTGGTGATTTGGGTAACCGAGGGACGCGAGAATAAGGATGAGAAAAGTAGAGAGAGTTTTGGTTTCAAAGAGGAAAAGAATTTCAGCTGGGAGTTGTCGGAGAAGCAGGCGGAGGGCTCGGATTTTTTTCTTCCTTCCGAGCCTTTGACAGTTTCGGAAGATGATTAACATGGGGGTGGTGGTTGGAGGGGAACGCCCCTTCCACCGCCGAGGGACATGACAGAATTGTGAGTGGGGGTAGCTGCAAGATTTGTGTAGACGGGCTTTTTGTTTCAAAGAGAGCTATCGTTTGTGAGGTTTTTGTGAAAAGGGAAATCTGGGTGAGGCTTGTGTGTTTTGGAGATTGTACCGTATGGTCTCGAGCAGAGTTGTTTTGTGGAAGAGTTTTTTTGTTTCTTTTGGGCATTGTTTTCAAGCTGAGCTGTTTTCCTTTTTAGATTTTGGTGTTTTGTCACTATTTGTTTTTCTGTGGATCGAGATGGGTCAGATGTAGGAGGGGTTTTGGTTTTAGAAAAAGTAGCTGAGTGGTTTTGGTTTGGAGTGTGGTTTGGTGGGCTATGGTTATGGACAAGAGCAGAAGGAAGCCTAGACAACCGTTGTGATTCATGGATGTGAGTGGGGGGGGTATTGGGTTTCTAGGCTAGGGGTTTTGATTTCTAGTGGGTTAAGCATGGGTTTGTCAGGAAAAGTAGAGTGACCTGAAGAAAGAATAGGTATAGGGAGCATGATTGATGGCTCAGTCGTAGGGGGTGAAATGGAATCTACCTCCGGTGCCGGAATTTCTTCCCGATTTGTTGTCCATTTCCTTTTCTCGATGAATTGCGGCTGTAAAGGATTATGAGAAGAATTAAAGTAGCTGTAAGATTTCTCACCTTCGTAAGAAGCTCTGATCCATGGAGTATACGACCGTAATTCTCCAGCATATTTCCATTCTGCATTAGGATCTATAGGCCGATTGCACCATTTTCTCACATGGCCAAGATACCCACATCTAAAGCAAAAGTCTGGAAGTCTCTCATACCTGAATTGAATCCAAGTGTCTTCATTTCCTTCTCTTTTCAGTGCAAATCCCTTGGGAACAGGTTTCTCAAGATCAATCTCCACTCTAAGTCTCATGAACCCAGATTCACCAATTCTGCCATTTCTAGAGTGTTCAACCTGTACCAAATCTCCAATTCTCTTTCCTATTGTAATTGCATTGTTGCTTGTCATTCTATTTGGGAGAAGACCATACACTCTGACCCAGAAAAGAGGATGTAGAAAGATTGATTTTTTATAGAGCAACATTCGGTGGCCATTCTCTTATTACAAGATGAGATCCCATGACAGTCCATGGTCGGTTGCTCAAAACCTTATGATAATCGGTTTCATTTTGGAATGTAAAAAGTAAACGATTATCTTGTTCTTTGATTTTGATTCCACTCGAAGAAAACCAGGCTTTGGACATGATATTTCTTACCGCCGTTTTATTGAGGGGTTTATCACATATGATTTTCCCCACAATAGTCAGAGGAGTTAAGGTGTCTGGAAGGTTAGGATCAGTTTCCAATTCAATTGGTTCTGGAGAACACGTGAGTCTGTTGGTCTGTTGGATAAGAGTGTTAATATTCATGCTGCAAGGAGAAGTAAGAAACAGAGTAAATGAAGGTTTTGAATGAAGGGGTCAGAAGTGAGGGGTTGAGTAAAAGGGTTTTGTAGTCTTCAGCTGAGGTACATCATTAATGCAGTAGCTGAGAGAAGGAAGGGAAGAGAGGGAGGGGGGGGGGAGGGGGTGAATAAAAAAGGTGGGTTACTGATGGATCGGTTAGGAAGAAGAGAATTTTGTTCAAGTAGTTACTAGAGGATTTTGTTCTGAAGATTACCAGAGAAGAGATGTCTACACTTGGGCTAGACGAAATAATTTTTATTTGGGCTAACTGTTCTAGCTTAATTTTGGATTGAATCTATTATCTTGTTTGGGTCCGTGTCAGCATCTTTATCTGCATTTTCCACAAGGTTGAATATTTGACTAGTAACTTTAATTATTTACCATTGCTGGTAAATAATTTTTTAGTGTCTACACCTACGAAATTATCTAGATCTATCGTAACTACACAGTCAAATATGAGGTCTAAGTTGATTTATTACTCTATAAATATCTTCGTAGTAATAATAATAATAATATAATAATAATAACAACAACAACAACAACAACCAGTCCATACTTCTCTGCATCTTTCGCTTTACATTTTCGTTCTTGCTCTCGCTTTTGTTACCTAAGACCGGATGTGTGCTGCATCATCATTATTTGAAAGATGGACCCAGACGACAGATGATTGGTCCAAATTCGTCGCTTTGTTTCATTTCTCCATTTTCTTGTTTCCTTTCATTTTCCCAGGAAAATCTGTGAAATAATCGTCGATCTTCTTCAAGTAAGAGCCATCCCCTTTTCCAAACGTTATGACTTCAGGTAATTCCTTAATTCAGTTTCGACAATCTATCACTGTAACGAAGCAAATAACAAAATTCATGCACGCTCGTATTGTTTCTATGTAATTTTTTTTAGAAATGTTGACTTTCTACATGACACCCATCTATTTATATCACGAATTCTGTTGATTCTTTGGATTCTACCATCTGGGTATTCGTCAATTTTCAGTGTTCTGTTTCTTTACTGGGTTCCGTAATTGTCGAGGTTTTTGCCCCTTAATTTTGATGTTTTAATTCTAGCTAATTATTTGAGTAATTGCAGATCATGCATCAAAAATACCAGCTGAGCTTGAATCAGCTTTGCGGTTGAGGGCTGCACAATTCATTGTAACACAACGGCCATGGCTTGGTAATTACCCAACGTTATGTCCCTTTGTAATGTGGTTCCTCTGTATTTCATGCTTTGTGCTACTTACAATCGAAAGCAACAGTCTTCGACTTTTTGGACAAAATCTAGAGTAGCTTTACTAGTCAGATACATAAAACGGTACAACTTCTATTGACATTTTTGTATTTAAATTTAAAAATAGCTAAAACAGGATATGTCAATATGTCAAAGGTGTCTCTCTTTTAGGGACAGAGGAAGTAATAATAGTGTCATGTGAGACTTCTGATTACTATACGGAAGGATTCATTTGTGATTTATGGTTGTTTGTGTTTGCACCTTTTATTCCTTTTGATTTTTGGCAGATCTTTATGGGGTTAATGTTAGACCTGTGGCTCCTTTTGGGAGTGCAAGTAGTAAACCAGTTGTTGATTCAGCTCTGCTTCACCGATCTTTGCCCGATGAGCTACTTTTTGAGGTAATAATTCTCTGCCTTTGAGGCATGAAATTTGCTTTCATCAATGTTCTTAACAACTGATACCTAGTTGTGTTGTTGTTTATAACCTTCTTAGCAGCTTCTCATACTTGTGCTATAATTTTTTTGTTTCATCTGTATATAAATTGCATATTCGCTTTAACACACGCAATTTGTCTCTTCTTTGCAAAATTATGTGATAGATGACAATTCATTGTTGCCCTTCATCTGCCTTTACTTTTAAGGAACATGTTTGCCAACTTGCAAGAAAAACTTGAGAATCCTCCAATCCCATTTTTGAGGTTGAACATGCGTTGCCATCTGATTTTTGCATTTTTCATTTAGAGACTCAAACGAAAAATGTCCTAATGTGTTGGTTTGGATGTGAAATAGAAATGGATACCAATATGATACTTCTTATATGCTAGAGAAGTTCTTCTTCTCACTGATATAGGAAGATTTTGTATGAAGTTCTTCTGGATGCGATTGTTGTGGCTAATCAAAGTCAGGCCTCAGGTTTGGCTTCGAAAAAGCCTCTGGTCATTCTAATTGGAAGTTCTGTTTCTTCTCTGCGTAGGAGGAAATGGAGAAAATGAATTTTGTTTTGCGTCTCCTCTGTCAGATCTTCTGGTCAATAATGGTTTTCCAGATGGTTTTGAGTTAAAGTCGTCTTCGCTAAGGACATCCCTATTGTCGATGCTTTTTTATTTATAATTGTTGTTGAAGGTCGGTCAGATTATCATCCAAGGCAGTGTTTTGGGTATGTTTCAAAGGCTTCTTGGTTAAATTCTGAATAATTTCGGAGAATAGCAGTATCTCACTTGTTATATGCGGATGACGCCTTAATGTTTTGTGCTGGCAGAGCAGCAACATCTTCATTATCTTCGCCCCATTGTACTCTGTTTTTTAAGCAGTCTGGCTTTGAAGATTAACTTAAGACTAAGTTAACTCATTCTGGTTGGTGTGGTCCCCGAATTGATTCTCTCGCTGCTATGTTGAGTGTAAGAAGAAGTACTTTCCTGTTACTTAGTTAGGTGTGCCTTTTAGTTCCTCAATCAGATCTAACGCCATCTGAATGTGGTGATAGAGTATTTTGAGAAGAGGTTGGCCCATTTATATGATCTTTTTGTTCCAACTAGAAATTGGTTTAGAAGAGTCTTATAAAGCTTCAATGTCACTTCTTGTGGGGTGGTTTGGTAGATGAGTTCAAATGTCCTCGTGTTTCATGGAATAAGTTATGCACTCCCATTCCGTTGGTGGTTCAGGGGTAAAGAATTCGCGTTTTCTTAATAAGGCTTTGCTTGGCAAATAATTGTGGAAGTTAAGGTCTGAGAGTGTTATTTCCTGCGCCCCTTTTTCTGAACGAACTTTCAAGATGGGAGCTAGATCTGTACGTTTTATTTAGTTCTCGTGAGGCTGTTAAGCCTCAAATTGTTTTGGACATTGGCATAGGAAAAAAGTGAGCATGAGAAGGAATAGTGTAGCTTTTTTTAGTGTTTTTAATGCACATATAAAATTAAGATTCGAACCCTTATACACTAGCAGCATGATATTGTGTGAAGCTCTCCTTCCCGCGGGGAAGCCCATAAGATGTCTGCCTGCAACAGCAATTGTTGACCATTTTGACCTCCGATGACCATCTTATGGAAGCTTGGGGGTACGGGGTTTGGTTTTTCCCTAGGTAAACTCTGAGGGTAACTGGGCTTGTCCCTCTTAATGATAGCTTGTTAATGAAATAGTTTACTTATTCAAAAGTAAAAGATCTGTTGACAAACCATTGAAGGCAGTGCGACTCGCCAAAATTACCTCAGTAACTTGAAATTCTTACTCGTCGGCATAAGCATAGATAAGGTGCAGACTTTCCACTCCGCTGAAAAAAGATGTCCGCTACTTGACCACTGATATATAGCTCTGAAAAATATATACTGAGAAGAAAATGCCTAATGCCTAGCAACACGATTAAAGAAGACTCCTTAGACAAAACGGGATACTGAACATTTGGAAGAAGTTCCTGATGGACATGAAGGGAAAAAAAAAAAAAAATGCCAAAAGCTATTCTGAATAGACACAGCCCAGCAGACATTAAGTTGAGTTTGTTTCATGAAGTTTCATGTAACCTAATTTGGTGAAACCTACCCTGTTAAAATGAGGTGATATAAGGGGAAAAATAAATTTAGATCAACGAAATCATGTAACAAGATAGAACTCCGAACACACTATCCAACATTTTACTTGCACAAAATACAAGGCAACTTATTTGATCTCGGGGAAATGAAAAAAGCAAAATTTGTTTACCCAACGTAGGAAATGTTAGAGAGAAAATGTTAGGGAGAAAAGTACTAACGTAGGATGGTGTGAAGGATTTAGTGGTTTTGGGACAATGTGATACTGCTTCTTTATACATCAGAAGCACATGTAAGCATAATCAATGGGAACTTGTAAACTTAAGCCTTAAAGCTTCTTTTTTTTTGGTGTGAAGCTCTTTAGTTGGTTTATATTGTGGAAGAGAGAGCTTTTAGTTTGTTTGTCATGGTGATTTGCATCTGCAGATTTTTGCAAGGATGACTCCATACAACATGGGGCAGGCAGCTTGTGTTTGTCAAAAGTGGCGTTATACTATTCGTAACCCCGTTTTCTGGCGTAATGCATGCTTGAAGGCTTGGCAGGTAGGCTCATTTCAGGTTATGAATCCTTCCCAAATTATGTTTTGTAACTGTCTAAAATTAATCTTTTACTTTTTTTTCCTCTTTTCTTAAGGTGTCTGGGGTGGTAGAAAACTATAAGATTTTGCAGTCAAAATATGATGGCTCATGGAGGAAAATGTGGCTTTCAAGGCCAAGAATCCGTGTTGATGGTAAGATGTGACTTTGCGCATCTAGATTCAATGTTTTAGTATAAGCTCCACTGAGAAATGTGTCTTTTCTTTTTAGTCTTAACTGGCTTACTTTCTTGGAACTTTGTTTTGAATCTCACAATTTTTAAAAGTGTTGGTAATTTTTTCTTATGCTCAGGTACATTTTTTCTTTTTTATTGTCTGTGTTTGTACATTTTTTACTTTGGTAATAAATTCCAACTGGTGATTTCAATCATGTTCTAGGGAGACCTCCATTAATTTGTTTTTGGTAAGTAAAGCTTAATGTCTTGAGCTGATTAAATGTTGCTTTTGTCGCCAAAGAGAGTGCAATGAGGCTGAACCTGCACTCATTTAACCGAGACTTTGGCATGTTGTAGATCATCGACATAATATAACGGGTGATTATTTATTTGTTAGGTCGTTGACCGTTGCAACATTTAGCTTTGTGTAGTAAGAAGGTTAAGATGATTATAGGAGTATGCAATGCTAAATTTTTTTATTCCAAGTACAGCCTGGTTCCCGTATAGTGGACCAATTTCACTTTATATAGGTTAAAATGTGTATATGGTAATCATATATATTTTTTCCTGTGTCTATATATGTGTGTTTCTTTATATACCAAACTATTTACCTTAATGTTCTAAATTTTGGTTGAGTGTAGGAATTATTTGTTGATTATTTGATGATATAACTCTAATATAAGAGGATGAAATTGGAGACGATCAGCACTCTCACCTCTTCTTTACACGTATAGCTTCAATCTCTGTTAACCTTTCTTCATTTTTTTCCTGAGTGTCCGATGAGAAAATAGACCACCTAACTGCTTCCAAATAAAAGAAATCCAATTTCTTTGGGGCCTGAGTCTTCCGAATGTTATCGCAAGGAAAGAAACATTCCCTCCAACAAGGATGATTAGAAAACTTAACCTTGGCTAGGTCCCTGTCATCCCTTCTATCTGAACACATTCTCCCTACCATCCCTCAGAGCCAGCAGCAAAGTTCCATATAATTTCCCTCCTGTTTGCCGAATTGACGTCTGAACAAAGGATCCGATGTAAATCATCCCCATCAAAGAAAATTATTTCCGCTGATGATGATTACTTGTCTGAGCGATATTGACAAACATTGGAACCCAGTTGACAACTGCAGTCACCAGCCATACATCCAATTAAAATTTGACTCTTGAACGATTACTAACATCTAAAGAAAAGAGGTCTGACAAATTCTCCCTACCATCCCTCAGAGCCAGCAGCAAACTTCCATATAATTTCCCTTCTGTTTGCCGAATTGATGTCTGAACAAAGGATCCGATGTAAATCATCCCCATCAAAGAAAATTATTTCCGCTGCTGAGGCTTACTTGTCTGAGCGATATTGACGAACATTGGAACCCAGTTGACAACTGCAGTCGCCAGCCATACATCCAATTAAAATTTGACTCTTGAACGATTACTAACGTCTAAAGAAAAGAGGTCTTGAAGGTATCCCTCCATTTCCTATGAGGAGAGTATAACAAGCAAAGGGAAGGGGAGGGCGCCCAAACATGGAGAAGCCTCTGTAGGCACTTGCGGCGTTAGTTCATATGGTCACAGTGATACTTGGCTGGTGAATGTTGACGGTCAATAGTAGGAATGATGTCATTTTTTGCAGAGATGGGCTGTCCTTATTTCAAGTTTAGCACTCTGAAAAAATTCATATCTTACTTGTGGAATACATTTCTTAGAAAGAGAAAGACATGGAATACTTTCATCTTGAAAATCCTTGTGCCGAAACTGGACATCATATATTCTTGTTCATTCTTTATTTTCGTACCCAGTGTCTTCAATTTTTAGGTTTGTGTAGTCCCATGATACTGACAATAGTTTTCACCATCAGGTCTTTATGTCAGTAGGAATACCTACATTCGTGCCGGAGTGGCGGAGTGGAAGGTTACCAATCCGGTTCATTTGGTATGCTTCTCATTTCCTTTTTTTGTTACACGCATAGTCACTCGTATAAAGTTTACATCATTAGAAGGCTGGCAAAAGTTTAACGTTGTTCTTGTTTCAGGTTGTAAAAATGCAAGGGGAGGCAACACGCCCTCACTTCTTTTTTTCAATTAATAACAGGCCTTCATCCTAAATAGTAAATGAATAAACAATTTAGCACGTCAAAGTATGTTGATCGTTGAGCCAATCATCAGGCTTGGCTAGACTTAATGGCTTCCGGTACATGAGTGGGACATGCCGGGGCGTAATGGTCCTCTACATGCATAATACTAAATGTACATTTTAGACACCCCATTTTTGCATTGTCTCATCTATCTAGGGGTCATTTTGCATTTATAGTACTTAATAATCTTGAAGTATACCATAGCTACACTAGCGCCTACTAACTATGTTTATTACACTGCGCTCCCTGTCGTTTGTCACTGTGTTTCGCGCACCCCCTCCGTTAGGCAAACGTCAAAAAAGTTGGGGCACCATATATTTAATATGGTATACCAAAAATGCCCTTTAGGTCTTCTCTTCTTTCTTACAGGCCAATACCCATCCACCGCCTTATGGTTGTGGTGATTCAACCACCGACCCCCCACCCACCACCACGACATCTATCCTCTCTCTCTCTCTCTCTCTATCCTCTCCTTTCATCATCGCCGCCACTCTACCAATGCCCCACCCCCACCACTAAACTTATCCATCACGCACCACCGTTGGGTCAAGTCGCCGCCACACCACTGATCCCCCACCCACCACTACATCTATCCACCAAGCACTACCCTTAGGTCAAGCCGCCTCCAAACCACCAAT
The DNA here is from genome assembly GCA_033065855.1 of Escallonia rubra. NCBI lineage: Eukaryota > Viridiplantae > Streptophyta > Magnoliopsida > Escalloniales > Escalloniaceae > Escallonia > Escallonia rubra. The sequence continues at coordinate 26,440 of JAVXUO010000701.1, read as the reverse complement.
CCCACACCCATCGTAGATCTGCCCAGATCTGAATCCAAACCACCAGTTTTCTCTCTCCACCAAGCACCAATGTTGGGTCAAGCTGTTGCTGGTATCTCTGTCTCACTGCCGCCACCCCCATCTCGCTAAATACCACCGACACTATCCACCGTTACCCACCGCTATCGTTGACCAAGATTACTCCGCCGACGAAAACCCCATCCACAGAGACCTACCTGCCCGTTTGGATCTGAGTTTTTGGTGGCGATCTGAAGACCGCTAGCCATATCTGATGCTTGTGGTTGTGGTGAAGACCGGCGGTGGTTAGTTATTTTTGGGCTGTGGTGGCGGGGCAGTGGTGTAGATTGGCAATGGTGAGTGTTTTTTTTTCCTTGGTGATGGAACGTTGGCTGTGGTGGATTGCGTCAATTTATTTTCTTATGAGGGGTATTATTGTCTTTCATAGATTCTTTTAACTCTGTCAGCTGAAAAATAAAAAAAGTGTAGCTTGGTGTAACAAAAATAGTTAATAGGTGCGGAGTGTAGTTATGATAAGTCTCAGGAGGTCTAGCCCATTTATTTAGGTGTTAGGTTGTGATTTATGCTTATCTTGGATTTTTATGCTTGGTAAGAATCGAATTTGCTGCACGTGCATAGAAGTTCACATTGATGAACAATAATTGACTCATATTGAAGAATCAGACTATGAACTTTACATCATTAGCAAGGTCTTTAAGTTAGCTTTCCATGGACGTATTATGAGCCCAATTTTGCTAGTTATTGATTGAGATAACTTTGGATTACTGAACTTTTTCCAAATCTGACATAACCTTTTGTTTCCTGAAAATTTTAGAGATATACTTAATATTGTCGAGTGATTCCAGTTCCATGTGAAAGTAGACTTACACATATTTATATAAATTAGGCCTAAATCGGACTTCAGATGAGAGAGCACAAAACTCTCTAAGTTTGCTCATCTGTGCCATCCTGTCGGACACTCACTGCATCAAGGCTGGTATAGGCTCCCGAAAAAACAAGCTACTGATTTACCGGCCTGTACACCTTCCCTCAGCCACGTGAGGAGGTCTGGGACCCTCAGGATTAATTATTTTAAGGGTATTAGGTCCCTTTTGCACTCAAAGTCGGTTTCGTAGCCTCCAAGGACCATAAATTAAGGTCTTAGACCTCATTCTAGAGGAGGGATTCATCATAAACCACCTTGATACGCATGAAAATCACCTTTCACTCATAAACCCTAATCCTCCGTCATAAATCTTAATCACCAAATCACCTCCTACCAATCCCACATCCTTAGACGACGATCGAGGAACTAAGCAATCAACTTTTCCTCACCATTTAAAGGCTAATGTGAGGGATTATCTAAAGTCAAGCAATCAAGATCTCTACCCCGGGTAACATTAAATGTCGCTGAAATATCTTACTATTTATATCGCATGCTCTAGCGTTTATCTTTAAATTCACTTACCAAACATGCTTGTTATTGATTTAGCATAATTATTGATTAGATTGACATGCTTTAGGGTTTTACATTTGTGATTGATATTCAGCATATTATACATGGGATTTATTTGATTGATATTATTATCTTGTCATGATTATTGGTTGACTATACATCAACCCTAATCCCCAGTTTTGGAATTGTGTCTACGGCTTGGTGACATAGAATTCCGTTTTTGTCCAACAAATTGATTTTCCGAAAAAACTTTCATATCTCAAACATTATCTTTTTTAACAATCAATTGGATTAAAGGTATAATTATATATATAAACACTTTTAAAGGAATTCTTTGAGATCAAATCCGGATACAAACTCTAACGTTTTCAGTCGAACTACGTTGGATCTGATTCGCATAGTCCATCGAATACGTAGGCAATCCGGGCCGCGTTCTCAGGTTGTAAATCTTCTCTTATTCGTCAAGTCGTCTTTGATTGTAATATGCTGCTTGTGTCTTTCTTGTTTTCTTCAAAAGCACGATTTTAAACTAACTAGGTAATAACATTAGGGTCTCTATGGGGTGCCTGGTACCTTCCCGTCACATAACATTATCCCCGACTCCAAATCTTGGTTTTAGCATGCCAGATTAGCTGTTTGAGTTCACAGAGTCAAACTTAGGGTTTTTGTGTTCTTTCCATATTTATGAAAATTAAATGGCGACTCTTTTATAGGTGAAAGCTGGCGAGCTTTCACCCCATGAGCGCAGGTTGTCACATACATAGGTGTTTTTTTTTTAATTAAAGCACTTCAAATGAGAGGCTCTTCTGCTTCTATCTACTATAGATGTTATTCGATGAAGCTCGTTCTCTCTCTCTGGCTCGCTATTCACAAGAGTCGACCCAATCGTTGTTTGGCCCAATGTTGTCGAGCAACCAGTTATTTCCAATAACTTTTTTCAAAGAACTTCAGTTTTAGGATATGTTGTTAGGCCCTTTGGAGTTGTGATATCGTGAGAGTATTTTGACTTGTACCTTGGCAAAGGTTTAGAACTGGTACTGCACTTACTTTATACAACGAGGATAGGCTAATAGCACATGCTTGGAACGTCTTGGGAAATCCGAAATGGGATTTGCAGACGTGAATGATTCACTTTCTTAAATAAATAAAAAGAGATGATTTATCAAACATGCTACCGTTGAATGCATATTCTCTGTACGCTTTTTGATTCGCTGTTTAATACTTTTAGAAGTGCTTTTCATCTTTTTTTCTTTTTTTGGTATTTTGGGATGGTTTATTTCCAAGCATTGAGTCAATCACCTTCAAAGTAACTCGATGTTTGCTGCACTCTTGCATCTCTTTCATCTTGTTTTAAAGCTCATGCCTTTTACTTATATGGCAATTCATGGTTTCGAAAGGGTCTGGAATTCATTGCACAGTTGTATTAGTTCTATTTAAAAGAAGATAATGAAGGATAATAGGGGAAACTTTTGACTGCCAGCTGAGTGTGTTTAAAAAGTTTTGGATACGCGCATCACTGAACTTAAGTTTAGAGAGCAAATTTGTTTGGAAAAAATGTTCTCTCCATTTACCTTCTATTCACATTTATACACCTATTTCACTAGTTTAGTCTGACACTTAGCAGACCAGCTGACCTTTTAAGCACATTGTGCTGCGTTTATACATTACTTGCTTGATTATCTAGTATTGAGATTTTCTGCAGATCTTGGAGTTTTTACTGCTGCTTTCTGTTCTAAACATGGCTCTGGACCAAATTATTATCTCATAGTTCTTACCGCTGTCATCCTCTTGGTATTCCAGGTCTGCTATTTCCGCTACTTGAGATTTTATCCTTCTGGCAGATTTCTCTACAAGGTTGTATCTGTTAACTGGTTAAAGTTCATTAAGAGTAGTTAATCAGAAAATGTTTGGTTCCTATAGCTAATTACAAGCATGTTTTTTGTTCATCTTCAATGATTAGAATTCGTCACAAAAAGTAAAAGATGTTGCGAGATACATGAACTTTCGTGCACCTAAAGTCGACGGTGTTTACAGTGGCCACTACACATTGTCCGAGGACAAGGTCAGGATCTATTTCTTGCAAGGCACCTCAAGTGTCACCATGTATTTTCTAGAAACCAATGCTGTCGTGTGTTCAGTGATGCTCCATCAAATTGCAGATTTAATAATGATTTTTGTTTAACATAAGAGGATTCCCATCCTGCTTAATTTGTATGTTTTCTTATCATCATCATCATCTTTGATGACGGTGATGATTTTCATCTTCAAAGTGCCAAATTCATAATCTGCAGTTTGAGGGAAATTATGGCTGCCCTATTATTTGCAGGTTGAAGCTGCTGTTATGTATCCTGGCTTGCGTCCCACTGTGTGGAGGATCCGCCTACGGTATTCTTTTTGCTGGCCTATACATTTGTCAAACTAAGATTATATAGGTGCCGTAAGTTTAACATGAGGTTTTCTGTTGGCTGGTCTGTTGTCATCAGAAGGCTTTTCCACGGTGAAGGATGCCGTGTTTTATCTCTTTTAGATTTTGTTGCTCGAAACTGCATGCTGTTGTGGCCAGAGTTCGTTGTTTTTGTCAGTTGTCTTATCAATGGAGCAACTTGAAAGCTTTCATGGTGAAGCTTGCTGTCACATGTGGCAAATGCTCTGTGTGCTATTTTCTCTGTGCTATTTTCAGTTGTCTCAACTTCTGTGGCCGTTTTGGCTAGGTGGATTGTGTTTTGAGCAAGTACAAATACATGAGTTCTTTCCTATTAATTTGCATGTGGAGTTATACATATCTCCATGAATTGTTTTTAACTGGGATTTAGTGCCTCTTGTCTGTAAAAACTGATAACCTGCTGCCATTCATTCTGCCCTCAATGTGTCCGTAAGCAGACATTTATGTGTTTGGGTGCATGTGCGTCGAGCACCATTGGACTTTCACCAAGGTATACATGGCTAACATCTGAGGGATGCGAAGTTTGAGAGAAACTCTCCTAGGGTTTCACACAATGCATTTTACCCTTCCACTGCCTCTCTGCCACCCCTTCTGCCCATCTGTACCTTAATTACTACCCTCTGCTCCTTCTCCCGCTTGCTAGTTCCTTCATTGGCTTCTCCTGAGTAGAACGCCATCCCTGTGAAGAGCCCCATGTCAGATCTATAATTTTTGGCCCGGTTATCTAGTGGCCTAGTGCGAAGTCTTGACAGTCGTTCTCGAGGCTTTGTGTGCTGAGATTGTCATCAGATTTAGCGTTCTTCGATGATTCATCTCTCAACATTTTCAGACCTTGAAGGAGAGAAGTCTCAACTTATTTGGTAAGTTCTAGATCTGTGAATTTCTGTACGGATCTCGGCATATTGTCTTTGTGGTTTGAAGGTTATTTAGGTTTAAAAATTAGTGAGCGGTAAGGTTGGCCACGGGTGGGACTGAGTTCGCCTGTGCTTAATGAAATTAAGTTTGGTGGCGATTTGTTGCGCGTCTAATTAAGTCGATTGATTTGATCGACAGAGTTGTTTAACCTGTTTATCTGCTGAGTTCTGCTTTCCTTATATTTCCAACTGGTGGTGATATACTGTAGTCTCTGACAAGTCTGCTTTTGTGAGAAGAACTTTAGATGTATACATTTTGTTTGACTACTTTGTGACGCAGTTTCAGATCTATGGTGCTTTTGGGACCAAGACTGCAATTATTGCTTGGTGGTTGTAGATGAGATATAAGTCTCTTGTATTTTGATGGAGAACTTCATTAAAGAGCTTTGTTGCTTGTTATGATGCTAGGGCTTTGAATTGAACCCAGTCAGTTTCCTATGCTGGGAGATAAGTGGATTGAGTTAGGCCACAGCAATAGAGTCTGGGGAGCTTCATGAGATGATGGTCCACGTATCTCTTGGATAATCCAAGATTTGTTGGGTTTCACCGAGGGGTTTGTGATAGGTAAACTGTTGGGTTTGCCATGGACTGCACAGAGTTGATTCCCAAGTGGAAATAGGCATTTAGAACATGGTGTTTGTTGAGTTTTGCCATGTGGTTAAATGGCATCTATTCCAGGATTGTTATTCATATATCAGATTGGTTAAGGCTGATGGCCTAACATAGATGGTGTAGGCTTGCAAGTAATGAGATCTTGAGCCTTAGTTGTCTTTGTATATCTACGACATTGTTGCTCTTGTTTGACTATCTAGATTTGATCATTGGCGAATTTGTTGCAGCCATAGTTGTCAGTTTCTTTACGATACTCTATAGTTATCTTACGACCCGATAACATACCGAAATAAAACAACACGATGCAACATGCGTAGCTAAATTGACATTGTATCACTCATAACTTGCGGCAAAGGTCCTGATGCTCTCTCTAAGTTTCCCCGGGACAGCTTGTCATAAAGTGACATGTAACATTCCGCGGGGTTGACATCTTCCTGAGGTCGTGCCATGTGCTAGTATTTAGCTGTACCGTTGAACTGTCTTACTCACTTGGCCTGTGCTGCACAACTTTGCTCTGTCTTGGAAGACAGACTCGCATGATACCAGTGCGCAGGAAATGCCCTCGTTCTAGTCAACTGTTCAGTACCCTTGCTAAGTCCCCAGAAGACGTAAGTAGACGCAGAGAAGTTTGCATGGTGGGGAAGCTCGACTGCAAGGCGCCAATACAGAGCCTCGGTTCCGGAGCACATAGACTAGTCATGCTGTATCATTGGTGATGGTAGTGCCCCGGAGTTGCCTATCTCGCGGTGAGTCCTTGTGTCGAGTCGAGCACTTGGACCGTGCCGAGTTAGTGTATCGGAGGAGTCGGGTAGCCGACAGGCTGAGGCAGTGTTGTAGAGGAGTCGCCTACCTAACAGCCTAGCAGATGAGGAGTCGTCGTGCCAGAGCACTTTGAGCTCCCCAACTCAGTGTCTAGGAGGAGTCACCTACCCAAAGGGATGCTGCTCACTCTGGAGAGCGGGTTGTAAAATGTTCCACGATTAAGGGCTGGTGGTGTCGCGTATGCTGTGTTAGGAGCACGTCGTATGGAGACGGTGCGACGGAGGCATGTGGTGCTGGGGGCAAGCAACATAGACGCGGCGCAAGATTGTGACGGAGGGTTGTAGTGCTGGGGGCACCTAAAGTGGTGACGAAACAGTGGGGGTGTGGTTGGTGTTTTATCCAAGAGATCTTGGTGTTGCACCCCCCTACGAGGCATGCTGCTGCTTCTCCAGGGGAGAGGTGGCAACACGTGAGTGACGGCGTGCGTCATGGGATGTTCAAGTACCCAAGACCAGCTGGTAGAAGGTGGCATGACTGAAGGGTGAAGAAGAAGAAAGAGGAGGCCAAGGCAGGCCGTTCCTAGTTGGGCAGGCCGTCCCCTTTTTGGGCAGCGTGACCTCCCTCTTGTGCTGGAGAGAATTCATCTTGTGCATGGTGACCTCCTTTTCGAAGGGTGACCCACTTTGTTTCTTCCTTCATTTTGTGCCTCGATGATCCTTTTAGTTGGTTTGACGGCACGTGACACGGTGGGTGTGTTCTGGGTTGACTGGGTTGGATTCGCTGATGGTTGACAATTGAATATTTCCTGACGTATAACAAAGGGGATCCTGAGCATGGTTCGGTGTGCATTACAAAAGCGGGCTAGCAACAGTTTGTGATTGTCCCCCACATTTTCGCTGTGAAACAATCTGACCCATTGGGAAATTTTTCAATAACCCGCCCCTTGCACCAAACTTCGGATCTTGGTATCGAAATTAGTCATAAAAGAGCCAAAATTTCCTACGCAGAGTTTATAGGGGCAACTTATAATTTACTTTCTTCTCCAAACTCTACCGTCCAAGCCCTAGGCTGCCATTAAAGGCCACCCCAAGCTCCAACCAAGCACTACCATGCCGCAGTAAGCTTTAGTAGTCGCCTTACAGCAGTAATACATCTCTGGCGGTGACAACACCATTGTAGGAGTTATTCTTGACAAAGCCCTAAAGAATACCTTGAAGCAGTCCCTCCTTGGCTATCATTAGAGCTCGATCAAGCTTGGTTAAGCACCGGTCGACCCCTAACGTGCCAAATTGGAAGAATAGAAAGACATTCATGCCAAAATCTCAATGGGTATTACAAGACATTCATGGCTCTTTCTTAGTCATTGTGAGTTTAGCATGAGCATCGCTGTTTGTGAAAAGCTTTTACATGATTGTCATTGAAATGAAATAAAACCTCACTGGGCTGTGGGCTGATAAGCAAATGAACCCTGATACTGCCCACAGCCCAGTGACGCAAGGAGTGAACTTGCCTACCCATATTCAGCATATATAGGTGAGAGGGGCGGTTTAAAAAAATACCTGAGGGCAGTGGCTTGTTTGACCCAAAAACGCGAAGGGGGCATTTGTCTTTACCCCAAAAAGTAGAATGGAAAAAAGAAAAAAAAAGAAAAGAAGACGTAGACGTGGCTAACATTAACTAATAATAACTGTGCTCACGGGTACCAATAAGCTAACAGGGTTCTCTCTTTGTTCTTAACAAACTCGCTAAATGACAATGTTCTTCTGAAGTTTATTAACCCGCTTATGACAAGAATCAGCATTTATAGCTATTAAAAGTGTTGTGATTGAACTTGTAGTTAGTGCAACAGAAAGAAATCTTGATTAAGGCAGTCTTAATTTTTCTCTCTTTTTAAGTTTGTTTTTGTTGTCATGCTCTAGCTATCTGATAGCTTTTTGTGTTTGGTTGAATTGCTCTTTCAAAAGGTTGAGGAGTACAGTGGCTGGGGCTAACAATCGGATGGATCTACTATCCATTGTTACGAGTGGGGTGGACGACAGTGAGGTTAGTGAAGATATTCTTGGAGTTGTTGAAGGGTGGCAGGATAATGAAACACACAACCCAGATGTCCCGGCTATTACGCATAAGAGGGGTCTTACACCCTTTGTCTTTGTTCCATTTGAAGAGGTACCTTCCACTTTCCTTCTGTGTTGACATTTTTCACCAAATACTAAATGCTCCAGGAATAATTCATGGATATTCTTGCAAAGATAATCAACAATCTATAGTTGATTACCATATTATATTTCGACTCTAAACTAAACTAGACATGCTTCTAAACCTTAGTTCTTCTACGCATTAAGAATTTCCTGAAATGTATATATATGTTATTGAAGTCTCATAAGTTAAGTTTCTCATTGGATGCTCTATTCATTATCTCCATGTCATTGACTCTTTTATTTCATTTTTATTGTTTTTTTTGGGTGCACTGTAGGTGGAAACATCTGTTCTGAATCTTCCGATCGAAAGGATGGACTACTACGTACCTGGTTGATGTGGATGGGATGAAGAGGTTCATCATGTATACAGAGATACAAAACTGTACAGGATAGTGGGCACGCACGATTTGTGAACAAGTACAAACCATTAGCTGAGTGGCTTATAGTAATGTCCGGTGCAGGGTCCATGGCGTGCAACATGTTTGTTTTGCCCTCTGCATCAGCATAGTTTGCGAACCCATTAGGACGAGTGTGTTGTCCGAGTTGCTTTGTACGTCTTAACAGTTTTGTTTTTGTACTTGAAATTCAAAGTAATCGTTACTGAAAAGTGGAGTTCCTATAAAGTCGGGATGTGCATCAAATTGCTTTTGCTTGTATTTAGGGGTGAGTACGGTTCGGTTTGAGAGTCGAACGGCAAACGAAACTGTTATCCATTGGTTTAGAAAATTTTGGGCCGAACCGAACCAAACATATTAGTTTGGAAGGTTCTTTTTGGATAGGTTGCATCCATTTAAAAAAATTGCCTCTTTGTACACATTAATCGATCAAATATTATCTATAATTGAAGTTATGTTATGCCTAAATTGCGCATAATCTTATAAGTGCACGTGTTAATGGAAGATATAAGTGTTATTTCAATTGTATATGTACGCCTTTATCATTGATGTACGAGAAACAATGATGAGTATATAAGATATATTGATCATTAGATTTTTGTATTTGAAAGTACTTTTGATATTTTCATTTCTTTTAACTTTCAATGTTTGTTTATTTGACTTTGCTTATTATCATGTGTGTGAAAATAATCGATGAATGTTGTCAAAAATAGATTAGTATATAACAGGTCGTTTCAGTTCATAAGCCGTTTTTAAAAATTGATCCTTGAACTGAATAAGCCGAGGTCGGTTACAAATATAAGAAACCGAACTGTTAAACTCAAGATCTAGTCTAAACTGAGTTCGGTTTAAGAAATGAGAAACTGAACTCAAAACTTCAAGATCTAGTTTCATTGAAGTAAGGCGTTTATGGCACCCTATTTTCTGGAAGGCTATTCCATGTTCACAAAACTATCAGCTTTTCCCTTCAAACTAGAACTGCATCACGAGTTGCAATTTCATGGTCACCTTACCTACTTGTACGATGTATTGTCACCAATTCCCGCTAAATATTTTTTAGCGACAAAAAATTGTCATTATAAATTTTAGTAACAGCGACAAAACACTTTCAGTGACAATCTTTTGTCGCTAAATGTTGTACAACACTTATGCTGTACAACATAGAATCTTGATCCAGTTACAGATGGAACTTGTGGCAAACCTACTACTAGAAGTAATGGAAAACCTTGAGGAAGAAGGATTTGCATAGGGAGATACAGAGAATGAAGACAAGCATGATTAGTTCTCAGAATCTTCCGACGCAGAATCAGACGAAATTTAAGTCATATAGGTGGCTCCGAAAGTGATGAATTACCAACTTAGGACATGGCGGATTCTGTGTTACCCAAAGTCACTGTCGCCGGAGAGGAAGGCGGCCACCGCCAATCACGCGGCGAGTGGATTGGAAATATCATCTGAAAAGATCCTGAATCAAGACAAGTCAATGCTCACCATGACATCACATGTACATCTGGATCTCCCCAAAATGGCCATGTGTAACAAGCTGCAAGTGGGGGGTTCAGTTCGTTAGTATATACTCCCTCCGTCCCTTAAAGAGTGATCCATTTTATTTTGCACGTACATTAAGAATTTATGTTATATATTATGTGTCTTTCCCATTTTACCCTTTAGAGAGAGGGGGGAAGAGAGTGGATCATGAGAAAGAAAATTGGTTGGTAGAGTGTTAAATGTGGAGAGAGAAATAAAATAAAAAAGTGTAAAGTGGTGGGCCAGGAGAGAGAAAATAAGTTGGTAGATAATTAAATGTGGTGAAAGAAATAAAATAAAAAAGTATAAAAAGGGTAAATATGTAAAAATACTTACAGAATCTTTTATAATTTGGAAGTGATCACTTTTTGTGGGACGGCCCAAAAAGAAAACATGATCAGTTTTTTAGGGACGGAGGGAGTATAATATATCAGGACAAAAATTTGATTCTCGTGGATTTCTTATTTTCTATAGCGAAATGGGCCTTGTTGGACTACAGGCTTTATTTATGGGCACCCAGTAGCGGAGCCAACAGGGGGCACCGGTGGGCCGGTGCCCACCTGCCACTCCATGAAGGTTCTTTTTTATAGTATATTTGATACCTAATAACAAAAATGCCCACCTAAAAATTTTGAAAATAATTTAAAGAGATGTCTTGTTAATTATTTTATGTGTTAGAATACCTTAAATTTTCAAAAAATGGTATAAAAGTTATCTTTTTAGTCATTTTAAATGCTAAATTTACACACAAATGTGCAAAGACCAAACACCAAATAAATAAAATGAACAGATAAAAAAGAAGAGATAAAAATTAATGGGTCTGTTTTCATTTCTCAAGGCCATTATCGAGTAAAAAAAGTCTCTTGCTATTAAATCCATTTCCCAAGGCCACTACTGGCTGAAAAAATCTCTCTCCCAGACTCTCACGATCTTCCAAGCGATAGTCGGTGGAAGTCAGCGACGGACGACGCCTCAGTCCCTTCATCGGCTTCACGGGCCACGCCTCAGGCCGGCACGTCGCCACGACCTCAATGTTTCGACCGCTCAACCAGTTTTTCGCTTCCCTTCTCCTGTTCAGGCTGTTCTCTTCTCCCTCGTCAATCCTTCCGCCGACGGCCGGTCCAGCTGCAACGTAATTTGCGCAACTCGGCGTAGTATGCACACTTGTCCATTCACAATTCCTCCCATTCTCCGATTAGTCACTCACGACACAACAATAGTCGCCAATCGGCGACAATTTTGACGTCTTAGAAAGGTAACATCCATTTTGATTGAATATCTTTTTTAATTCATTAAGCAGTTTCTTTTTCTCAAATCTCAGTACTAGATTAGATTTTTAATTCGATTTTGAATTTGACATTTGAGAATTTGACAAATATTACCTCGTGGATTTATAGTTTAGAATCTCTAAATTGAGTTTTCTAGTTGGGATTTGTGGCAATTGCTACCTGCTCGGTACTCGTGGTGACCATGTGAATTGGGAATGATGAGATTGTTTATTTGAGATTGAGATTTTTAATTCAAATTGATAAAGCGACTATTGCTGCTCGTGGTAGCAATTGAGAATTAGGAATTGGCAATTGCAATTGGAGAGTGGGAGGAATTGGGAATGGACAAGTTGGAAATTGAAATATACTGCTCAAATTTAGAACTCTTAACCTGGAGAAGTATTACAAATTTGGAACTCTTAACTTTGAGCATTTGAACTCAATAGAATGTATATAATTTGATTTATTCAGTGTAAATTTTACTTAAATTTAATACTTCTAATGCATATATGTTTTTCAATTTATACATTCCAATGTATTGTTTGTATAACACTAGAACAAGTTTATGGTCTGTATATTCCGGATGTGTATATGGCAGTATACATTTGATTCTTGTTAAACTCCAATACGCAGTGTATATGTCACAATCTGCATTTGATTCTTGCTTATATGTGACGGTGTATGACGGTGTATATTAATTATACATTAATATTTAATTGATTTTTGTGATAATTTTTTTTTATGTATTTTGTGCCCACCTTAAATAATAATTCTGGCTCCGCCACTGTGGGCACCCAAATGTAACAAAAAGAAGAAAGTCTTGAGATAGAAGAATCTAGGAACCTCTCTTGCTTATAGGAACTTTTACCAAGTCTTAACCCCTACGGTTAAAACTGGTACTAATTATATCAGTTAAAGCTGGTACTAATTATCTTTGTCTCGATATAATTATCTCTGTATCCCTGAATATAATTATCTTGTGGAATTTTTATAACACCACCATATAATTTAATGTCAAATGGGTAGGCCCACCATTCACATAGACTAGAATCGTTATGGACACTGCTGCACCTACCAAAAAAAATAAAAAAATGACAGAGGGTTCGCAAATAATGCATGTACAATTTTATTCCCCATAAAAAAAAAAAATATTACAAACCTAGGGTACAACCAAACACCCCCACCCCGCCCTCGCGGACACTGACCCGAGCACCACCTTTCTACATAGACCTAAACGATTTTAGCCAATGTGGCTTATGCACCAACAAGGGAAATGGGTTAAAAACCGCTTGGTCTAGCCACGAGTGGGGGCCTCCTCCTATACAATGTAATAGCCCGGTGGAAATATATGATGAAGATGCTGGCAGTATGGAATATAGAAAATTTTGGGAACATTTAAACCCAAATTCTTGATGCAAAAGCCCAATACAACACCTTCAATCACTCAGTCCTAGATGCTCATCTTCTTGAACAAAATACTAAGAGGAAATTAGACAAGTTACAGGATTATGTAAAAACTCAATGGGCACAAAAAGCCACTTCTAAGCGGCTACAACAGGGAGATCGAAAAACCCATTTCTTTTATTCAGCAGAATACGAATAAAATAATATCCTTAACAAATGATAATAGTACTACCCTACAAGCTCGTTAGAAAATATTTTATGGAGTCGTCATCTTATTTAATTAAAGAAAATAAGAAAAATCTGTGACTCTAAATTTTCAAAAGGACGACTAATATATCGAAAACCGGGAGATGGTTTCAGGGGGATTAAGTTACGCAACGGTAAGGTGCTAGGTTCTGCTACGCCCTTTCGGTCTCTACTTCACTTTTATTGATCATTGGCCTTAAAACACATAACACGCACAAAATACAATAAAACTTGCCATAAGTTGATTTTTGTGTTTTTGGCCTGAACTCGACATTGGGGGTCGAATTCCTTACATATCCAGTATGACTAACCGTAATCAAAACCTCCATAGTTTGACTCTGGTCCTACGAAAAGTAATTTACATTTGAACCTAGACACAAACAAAGAAATGTAAAAGACTCTACTTTTGTGTTTTTGAATAGAAATCTGACTATGGGATTGGGAGACAACTCTAAAGTGTTTTTTTATGCCATAAAGCTAATAAAGATACCTATTGAAGTAGCTTTTTGCGAAGACTCGGGAACGCACTCCGAATGATCCACGATGCAAAGACTAAAAGGACTTTTAAGGAGTAAATATGGACTGCCAAGATTCTCAAGAGAGATTGGGCATCACTTTACCGAGAAATGGTACACAAACTCTAAAGAGAATGAGCTTTTGGACTCCTAGAAATGAAGGCCAAAACCCCTTTATAGTCCTCAGGGTCGCAGAATCTGATAAAATTGGCTTTGCCAAATCTGCAAGCTTAGAGATAAGTCAGAATATTGATAAAATGGCAGGTGGACAAAATTCAATTAACCGGCCGGTTAGTCAAAAACCAGCCGGTTCATCTTATAATTAAAAAAAAAGATTTTTTTTCTTCTGGATTTTGAGGTATTATCTGACTCTAATTCACTAATGATCTCTGATTTCACAGATGGGATGTACCAGATTCAACGTAATTCATATCTTAACCACACTCTTTGCACCAAGGATAATTCACAGGTTATTTCACCAAAATTATTTAGACAAACTAATCAAATAATATCTAGACATTGGACTGGATTGACGCAAATGGAGTGGACTGACTGACTGGACTTCATTGTTGGTTTGGACAAGACTGGTGGACTTGACACTTAGCAATTTGACTTGACTGGTCTGGACTAAATTAATTAACTAAGTCACATTAGTAGGCCTAAACTCAATAATGTACTCTAATTATTAATAAAATCCATTAATTATCTAATTATTAATAACTAGAAAAATGAGGTGTCTACCGAGCCCTTTGGTGAGGGAGCTCGCGTGTAGGCGAACATCACCAAAAAACAAGACATTTTTGTAGGAAAACACGAAAAAAAGACCACAAGCCTCTAAACTGACTCGAGGACCGTGACACAGATATATGGTCAGACAAATGTAGTTCGAAACAAAATACATCTATTGTTCGAAGCTGGAGCCAACAGTATGGTTGTCGAACAATAGGTGTATCCTTAGAAGCCGGAACCAACAACGCGTCACTAAGCGGTTGGTCATCCAAGGATACAAGATATGGAATTGGAAAACTTACTGCCTAAGAGCAGAAGTGAACAATGCGACACTAAGCAGTTGGTCCCTCAGGCAGATGAGAATAGCATGTCTAAAATTTGGAGCCAACAACAAGTCACTAAGCGGTTGGTTGTCTAGACACAATGAGCTTATATCTAAGAGCCAGAGCCAACAACGCCACTAAGCGGTTGGTCACTTTGGAACACTGACATATGTCTAAGAGTCGGAGCCAACAACGCGTCACTAAGTGGTTGGTAGCCTGGACACTCAAGAATAGCATGCCTAGAATCTGGAGCCAACAATGCATCACTAAGCGGTTGGTCATCTGGACACACTACAGATTGGATCTGGAATTGGAAAACTCATTGCCTGAGAGCCGGAGCCAACAACGCGTCACTAAGCGGTTGGTCGTTTAGACACACGAAAAAAATACAACCTTAAAAGCCGGAGCCAACAACAAGTCACTAAACGGTTGGTCGCTTGGACATACGGAGATTTCAAGAATGTCACTTAAAGCTGGAGCCAACAATGCCATAAAGAGAATTGGTTGTTGAGTGTCGAATATATCAATATAAATGACATGAAGAAAATATTACTTTTAGCAACATACGTGAGATCTTGTATTGGCCTTACACCATACAAGAATCACTGACCTAAGCTACAGATTAAAAAATTTGGATTGTATAACAATCCAGGGATAGGATAATGAATATGCACAGGCCAAACAGGCAAGCACACAAGTGTTGGATTAACGCGCTAGGCGGAATGTATTAGATGTCATTCGATATGCATAAGCAGGCAAGACACAAAAATTTGTGGGAAAGTAATGATGATGCAAACACACAAGGCACAACGACATACATGCATATGCATAATATTACACACATGAATGCAAATATTTTTAGGGCTTAAAACCGGCCAGTTGATCAGAGTCCAGGAATGTTTTAAAAAATTCAAATTTTTTGGGTCGAAAACTGGCCAATTAGTCAGTAGGTTTTTGGAAAACTGAAATTATGGCACGAAAACCGGCAGGTAAGGCAGCAAACGTTGGGATTTTTTAAAATTGAAGAGTTGAAAATTGGCGGATTGGTTAACTGCGTTGACCAACTTAATGACAAAACTGACTGGTCAAGCCACCCAGTTTTGTGCGCGATTTAAGGGTTTTGTCAAACACTTTAAATCAATCCAACTTTAATCTCTCTCAAAGTTCTTGCTCTTAAGAACTCCAGATCGTGTAATTCTACCCTAATCACACTCCTACCATATAAATTTGCTCCATCTTCTAAGAATTTCTTTCAATTTTGTTGAAGAATGGCCGAATACATCCAAGCATGAAGGGGCCATGAAGGGGGTCCTCAAATAGGAAAAGTCTCTCGATTCCGGCCAAAAAATTGACCGGATGATCATTCCTTGCTAACTTTGGAGAAAGAAACGCACCTTAGCAAACACTTTTTTTCGCAGAGGAGGTAAGTTTTCCACAAATTTTTTATGATCACACACACCATGCCCATGCAAAGTAGGACCCACGTGTAAGATTTTCCTTGCAATTCATGCACGAACCGGACAATTGCTTAAGATTTCTCTCCCGTTTTTTTGATTTTGCAGCCCTTCCCTACAAAATTAGTGCTGTAGGGGCTCCCCTAATCTCGTCAGAGTACCCATAATGAATAGCGTTGCGTTAACTAGTTTTGAGCGTTGGTGGAATTTCACCAACATATTCCATATGCCGTTAGGAGAGGTGACAATCACCCCGTTCGACTTCACGAACATCACAGAGTTCTTGCTCGAGGGAGGCCTGTACCTTGGGCCCATGATCTCGATAAAGATCGGGACCTCGTGGTTTGGTTGCTCGGCTATGAACCGTTATACAAAAAGGGCTGTTCCATCTTGTTGGGCACCCTAAGTGTGCATTATGAGAACATGGATTTGGAGGGGTCGGAGGGTCCTCGTCCAGTGTTTGATTTGTTCATTCGGGGATTTTTGCTTTACGCGCAGGGGGAGACCCTTTTCAGCAACGAAGATGATTATGTTCAGCGGTGGTGCCTACAGGCTCTAGAGAGGACAAAGGAGATTGGGAGTACGACTGGGGTAATCCTGCTTTGGCATATTTGTTTCGGTCTATGGGTACAGTGTCCCGGGGGCAGTCCCTTAGCTTCATGGGCTACTGTGCTATTTGGATCCCTGCTCCTTAGATTATTTTTTGAATTATTCCCATGCATGCTCTAGATATCTTGCCTCATAAGTGGTGTATGTTCATAGAGTTGGGCTTTCGAGGTCAATGGTTCTTGGCACATGGGCAAGACTTCACTGGCGATGGTGTACCAGGATAGCTTCAATGGGCTAACCCAACACCCAGTAAGCAATTTTCTAATTTATGAATGTCTCTATATGCATGCTCATTGAACTCTAAATGTTATCTCTCTCTTATTTCAAGCCTCTCTGTCCAGGTGGAAGATGGCTGCAAAGTATCATGAGGAGCTGACCTGTACCCAAAGTCTAGTGTTGCTAGTGGGACCCGTGTAGGATAAGTTCTACTTGGGAGACAAGGTGCTCTTCCAGCACCATCAGGACGTTGAGGTCTGGATTTCGGCCTCCCTCCCCCTTGAAGAGATGAATCATACGGGGGAGCTTGATATGAGCTTGAGGCAGAGTCTTGTTAAGGCCATCGCAGTATCCTTCTTATGGTGGTAGAATGACCTTCGTACCTACGAGGCATTCATGAAAGAAGACTTGGTTTCTCCTTTGACCTCGGAGTGGTCAAAGAAGGTGCAGAAGAACAGGGAGGCTTAGGACAAGAATGAGAAGGGTAAAAAGGAGGCGGAATACGCGGATAACATCCTGTCCCTTTATGGACATGCCGATCTTCTTAAAGGGGAGGATAGAGGAGCAAGAGCCGATTCCCAGGCCACAGAAGGACTCCGAGGTGTTTGGGTTGAAGAAGCTAGCAAAAATCCATACGGTAAAATCTAGGCTTGAATTGATGATTATTTTTATTATTATTTGTTCCTGCTAGATTTAACTCAGTGTCCTTTTACATGGTAGGTCCCTTCTTCGGTGCTCAGAGATGTTTATCGGATGATCCATAGCCTCAAAGTATGGTGTCTGACTATCAGGATATGCTATCACTGTATGGACCCTCGGAGGAGGCTATGGAGGCGACTACTCTGACTCCCTCGGTGCCACCTCCGGGTGGTGGATTGAGTGGTCGACAGAGCCCCCGACCTCGCTACTGGTATTGTGACCCTTAAGGTGACCTCGGTGCTGAGAAAGGAAACATGGGTGAAGACTAGGGTGGTGACTAGGACATGCACGAAAAAATTCGTCAAACCAAAGCTGACGCCCTCTAAGGGTAAGGAAGTGGCCGCCGGGAGCAAGAGGAAAGCTCCAGCCCGTCCATTAAAACAAAGACAAAAATTATCCTGGATCACCGCGGTGTTTAGGCATACATACAAGAAGTCCCAACCTAATGAGACTGTGATAGTGGAATCGTTTCCTGAACCTGAAGGCAAGGAATATGAATATGAAGAAGATGGTGATGATAAAGCAACAGAGGATGAGGAAGAGAGTGATGAGGCCAATGAGGAAGCCGAAGAAGCTTTGGAGCCAGTGGCGAAAATGTGCCCAGCCCCAGGAGAACCTAGAGAAGGTTGTGAAGACGATTGCTTATGTTAGGTCTTAGAGTAGGCTAAGAGTCCTTTAGGGACTTCCATTTCAAACTTCGTGGTGTATTTTTGAATTACTAGTAATTCCTTTTTGATGTGTAATGTAAAAATTTTCTCACACACATGCACAGAAAAGAAGAGGATGGGATAAAACTGGTCGAGAAATTGGGACATTAATTTGAGTTGTTGATAAGTACGGGGTTTAGCCTAAATGTAAGCAAAACTTGTCAATTTTCCTAGAAACTAACTAACCAGCCGGTTAGTCCGTGATCCAAATAATTTTTTGAGAAAACCGGTCAGTTGGTCAAAACCCAACTCAAATTGTTATGGTAAAACCGGACGGTGGATCAGATACAAAATTGATTTTCTAGTAAAACAGGCTGGTTGATCAGAAGGAAATTTTATTTTCATGATAAAACCGGACGGTTGATCTTAGAGATGGACCATGGAATATTCAAATCAGCTAGGCAAACTGGCCGTTTTGTATGAAAACTATCTGATTTTCCTGATAAATTTTTTTTATAATTTTTTTGACTTTTATCTCTATACGATTAGGGCTCTTTCACTATATATTCAAGATTCATCATTTCAGAATGACCGTCGACTCTCATTCTCTTCCAAGAACTCGTATTGGCTTTCAAAGATGATCCCACAATCTTCGAGCTCTAATTTTGTGCCTTCTCCGATTCCTTCAACAAGATCAAACTAATATATCTCATTGGGCGAATCAATCTGAAACCTGTCATGAGTCTAGGGAGTTTGGTTGTTCACAAAGACATTTTCCGTGTAGCATGCACACTCTGGGATGACAATGATCACATATTCCGTTTTGGTTTAGGTGAACTCTGCCTTACCTACGAAGAGTTTTCTTCTACCAATCGCTGTTCTGGTCATCCAAGATGGTTATCCTAAGGCCCTCAAGACTTTACTGAAGGTCAAGAAAGAGCGTGCTAGATCTTTCATCCGGGGTGAAGGTATGCTGCGCTCTTTTGTCATAGAATGTTTTGCTACTAAACTGAGTGGTCTTGATCAGCGGTATGCATGTGGTCGGTTAGCAGCTCCGGAATTATGCTTGGTGGCCAAATATCTCACTTTTTCTAGCCCCGATGTTGCTGCTGTGAGGCTAGCTGACATATCGATTCAGGTGACTGCGAAAGGTAAAACCCTAATCCCCTTAGTGGTTGCATGGTATTACCGATGTACAAAAAGATCCAAGTGTGCCTTTTGGAGGTTAGCCCTTTGCTTCTATATATGTGTTTGTTGGATCACATGCGTCTGATAGCTCCTCCTACTAAGGGAGGGTATCGCCCCAGTGCTTTCAATTCTCGAACTTTGCTCTTTGAACGTCATTCAGGCATAGATGAATGGACCCATTTCTTCTGTGTGCGAGAGTCCAAGGATATTCGTTGGTTCTATCCCTGGTGAGGAGTTTGTGGCTCTACTCTACAGACGTCTGGATATTATTGTGTCTGTCACTTGGGATACGGCTTTTCGTTGCTTGTCAGATTCTGAGAAAATTTGGATATAATCAGGTTGTTCTAGACTTCTAGAGTACTTTTGTTGCCTTGGAGGACATCATTAGCCCATTTGTGATCAAAGTTGCTATGAAGGGTTTGGGTTCTCTTCCCTGTTTTGATCATTTTGTAGGAGGTGACACTTTCGTTTGCTTTAATGTTATCTGAGGAGTATGTCAATTGACTTTGGTTCCATGTTGAGAAGAAACTTCAGGCTTTGGAGAGTAAGCTGAGGGCAGAGCTGAATTGGGATTTTCGAGTGCTTGTGAAATAAGGTATTTAAAGAGAGTTAAGGAGGAGGCTTGTGCTGGTATCAATTTGAGGCCGGAAGCACTTGAGTCTGGTAGATCTTCTTAGAGTTTAGTATAAACTTTTCGTAGCCCTTAGGCTGAAGGCGAAGTCAGGGTTACTTGGATCAGGCGATCTTGGATCGGTTCTGAACTGTTTGAAAAGAAGTTCGATGTTGATGGGAATCTGATATGGTTTCTACACATGTATGAGCCTCGCCAACACCATTCTTTGTTGCTTAAGGAGAAATTACAGATAAGGCCTCCATTTATCAAAACCACTCAGAATCAGGAAGCTGATATGGATGTTTATCTCAATGGTCGGTTTGATCGCGAGGGTATAAATGTAAATAGAAACTGGATCAAACACCGACTTTCCAGGTTGAAGAGTTGGAGGATGTTATCCTGATCTCTCAGAGGTTGACTTACAAGAAGAGTATGGAACCATGGAAGTCAATCATAAGTCTGGATGAGGAGGATACTACGGCTTCAAACATATGCTGATAGATTTTTAATAAGTCTTTTTGCCCTAACTTTTCCTAAGGCCTCCCTTTGTAGGGTTTTTTTTCCCAGCGGGCTTTTTTATTTTTCTTAGAATCTAGTCTTTATCTTAGCCAGAGGAATAAAATAATTTTATTAAAAATTTGACCCCATCCGAGGTAACTTTACGGGCTGCCTATGTACCTCCATCTATGTGTTACATCAATTTGTGTATACTAGAATGATGTTCTTAAGGAGGATCAGATCAGTTGTAGTTCAATTACAAATTTTTCTTAAGTGTAATATTTATTTAGTCGGTCTAGGTTGACTAATTGTGACAACTCCATTCCATGTAAATCGAATAACAACGCTGCACCCCTAGTCATGATTTGCTTGATCATATAAGGATTTGACCAGTTGGGTTCAAACTTTCCTCTCAGTTTCCAAATCTGTCCACTATTTTATTTTAACACTAAATCTCCTTTTTTCAAACCACGACCTTTCACTCGCTTGTTAAAGGCTCGGGCAATCCGTTTCTGGTAACCCTGCATGTGATATATTGCTTTTAGCCTTTTTCTCATCTGCTAGTGCTAACTCTTCAAATCTGTGTCTCACCTAATCTTGCTTGGCTATTTGATTCTTCAACAACACCCTCAAAGAATCGACTTCCAATTATATCGAGAGTACGGCCTTCATACAGTAGATTAGTGAATATGGGGTAACTCTGGTTGAGGTTCTCACTGATGTCCTGTAGCCCCAGAGGGCACATGAGAGCTTATCTAACCAACTCCAACAGGAATCTGTCATTTTACTTAGCATGCTTTTGATGTTCTTTTTGGTGGCTTCTACAACCCTATTGGTATGTGAACGGTATAATGACGAGCAATGTTGGGTGATACTGTATTCTTCGGTTGGGTCTAAGACTTCTACTTCGAAATACAACCCATTGTCTGAGATCAACTACCGGGGCATTCCGTATCGGCAAATGATATTTGTTCTGATGGACTGGGCCAGCTTTCTAGCATTGAGCATGGCATACGAAGGGCCTTATCCCATTTCATGAAATCTATGGCTACCATTATGAACTCGTGTCCTTCAGATGCCTGAAGACTGATCTTTCCTATAACGTTTATTCCCTAAACTAAGAATGGCCAGGGAGACATCATGTTATCTAACTCTAGGGAAATGGTTGCTGTAGGTTTGCATACACTTGACACATGTGACACCTTTTTACATACTCAACGCAGTCTTGCTCCATTGTGCTATGATAATATCCATGTCGGAGGATCTTCTTCGCTAGCATTCAACCATTCATGTGCGGTCCACATTTTCCTGCATGTGTATCTTCCATGATTTGATTGCTCTCTCTCTCTCTCTCGGTTATACACATTAGGTGTTCACCATTGTAATGTCTCTTGTATAACCTTCGGTCAGACATAATAAACTTGGCTGCCCATCTTCTCAAAGCTATTTGGTCTTTCACGGAACATCCTTCAGGATACTTACCGTCTTGAACAAGATTCGGTGCCATCGGCTATCCATCCTGCAGACCTATCTCCTGCACAACCTATTCCTTCCTGGCACTAATGATTTACAGGCTGGATTGATATTCTTTACCCAGGTAATGGAATTCAATTCAAAACTTCTATAATTTTAAATAGGTATGCCTGTGGAATTCCCCTCCACAAATAGTCAATTAGTGCAGCTCCATGGCGTAATCTATACTCGTGGTTTAATCTCAAATCAATGCCCAATCATGTATTTAGAAGGTGTTGAGTAATGCAAAAGGTAACTGCTACACGTCATAAGGGGGATCAATAGTAAAGCTCAATGTTGCTAATCATTTCCACGAAGTACGGTGGACGGCATCCATGAAAACACTCGATGCGAAGTACTTCTTAAATTATTCTTCGGCTGGTAGTGGTCATGGCCTTTCTTAATCGACATTACCCATCAAGTTTGCACAGCAACAAAGCCACGTTGAACCTCCCAATACTGGCTTTTTATCTACTTCATGGGATCCATTCTGTAGTATAATAGCGAAGCAAACATAATGTCTCGCTCTCTGTGTTATTCGGAGAACACGTCTTTTCAAATTTAGAGTAATAATCCTAAGCACTCTAGATATATGCTCAATACAAAGAATCCTTTGCTAGGCAAACATGGCTCCAGCTGCAGTATCAGTTACAGTTGGGTATAACAACAAAAGTGTTACCAAGGATCGACAGGCTCAGGACTGGGGGATTGCTAAGGTACTGTTTGATCTTGTTGAAAGTTCTTCGAATAAAGGGTTCCATTATTTGGTCGAATCCTTCTTCAACAATTTGAACACAGGCTCACTGATTATGGTTAGTTTGGATATGAACCGGCTAATGTACCGAATTCTACACAATAATCCTTAGATCTCCTTCTCGATCTTGAGTGTGGCATCTCAATTATGGCTTTGATCTTGGCAGGGTCCACCTCTATTCCTCTTTTGCTCACCATAGAACCTGGCAACTTCCCGGCAGTAACTTGTAACACACATTTATGCGAGTTTAGCCTCACGTTGTATTGCCTTAACTCTCAGAGTATTTTCGTAACACAGTGAAATGATACTCCTGCTTCCTTGACTTTATGATCATATCATCCATGTACACTTCTTCCTCCTTATGAATCATATCATGGAATAGGGTAGTAACGAATCACTGGTATGTAGCCCCGACATTCTTCAAACTGAAGGCATCACAGTGTAACGAAAAGTGCCCCAAGGGGTTGTGAAAGCCATTTTCTCCTGGTCCTTAAGAGCCATCTTTATTTGGTTATACCCTGCAAAGCAGTTACAGATGTGGTCCACAGGTGGAACTCTACGTACCACATGCTTTTACACATTCTGGCATACCGAGAAGTCTATACTCATTTTCTACTAACCCAGTTCCCAGCCGGCTTGCCAACTCAAGAGGAATGGCAGATGGCCATATACCTAGCTGAATTTTTGGAGGTATTCTACACGTCTACCAATTTATTGTCTGGTACGTACTATCCCACCTCTCCTCTCGCTTTAATAGAAATTCTGAAGATGGCTACAATGTTAACAAAATGGAGATATATAGGACCATTTAAGGATATAGTAAAAGTGATGGATGCAAAGTTCAATAAATATTGGCGTAAACTGCCTGCTATTTTTACTGTGGCTACTTGTTTAGATCCTAGGTTAAAGTTGCATGGCGTGAACGCCTCGATACAAGAGATATCGAAATTAATGTGCTACACAGCAGATGACACAACCTTACTCACAGCAAAAGTGAGCAAGAGGTTTGATGACTTGTTCAACCTCTATCGTAATTCTGCTGACATGCGCGGGCGAGCTACGTCATCATCCACTGCTGAGAGGTATTATGCGCCATACCTTCAAGGCTTTGAACATCTAGTAGCAAGACAACTACCAGGTGAAGGTACTTCTAATTCGGGAGGTTCGTATAATTTTTCCTCTTTTAATGAGATTGGTGTATATTCAAATACTGATCATTATTCTGATTTATCAAGGCAAGAACAGGTTAATTTTAATTTGTTAAATTTTTGGAAAAAAAATCAAAACATGTATAAAACTTTATCCCAAATTGCACGGGATGTACTGCCAGTGCAAGCCTCCACGGTTGCTTCAGAGTCGGCATTTTCAGCAAGCGGGAGGGTTTTGGATGACAGGAGGAGTCGTCTTAACCCCGAGTCGCTCGAGCTATGTGTATGTTGGAAGGATTATCTTGATGCGAAATACCGCGAGCAAGATAAACCGATTGATGATAGGAAGAGCAGTGACTCGGATATTGAAGTACTTCCGGATGATTAGGTAATTTGTTTTTATTTTTCCTCTTTTCATCCTTTTGGTTGACGCTGCAGATTTCTTGATCTTTGGTTGCTGATATTTTGGATAGACATACATTATTATTTTGATTGTTAGAGTTTTAAGAATAATTTTTTTCAGAAAATATACTTTTTTTCCATATATATAAAATAAATTTTTACAAGCAAGATATATATTTTTTCGTATATATAAAAAAATAGGTAACTTCGCCTGTTTGTTTACAAGCAGCCGGTCCCAAGCCCGGATAAAAGGAGGAGGGCCTATGCACACATTTATTATTTTTCTATATAAATTGTTATGTGTTAAAATTGAATAACATGAAAAAAAAAGGCCCAGGCCCGGCCCAAGCCCGGCCCTAAATATTGGGCCTAGGGCCAGGGCCTGGACTGGGCCTAGGATTCCCTTCGGCAGGCCCGGCCCGGCCCGGCCCGGCCCCACTGCAGGCCCGATGGGCTTGGGCTGGGCCGGCCCAAGCCCGGCCCTTTGACATCTCTAGGTTTAGGTGAACTCTGCCTTACCTACGAAGAGTTTCTTCTACCAATCGCTGTTCTGGTCATCCAAGATGGTTATCCTAAGGCCCTCAAGACTTTGCTGAAGGTCAAGAAAGAGCGTGCTAGATCTTTCATCCGGGGTGAAGGTATGCTGCGCTCTTTTGTCATAGAATGTTTTGCTACTAAACTGAGTGGTCTTGATCAGCGGTATGCATGTGGTCGGTTAGCAGCTCCGGAATTATGCTTGGTGGCCAAATATCTCACTTTTTCTAGCCCCGATGTTGCTGCTGTGAGGCTAGCTGACATATCGATTCAGGTGACTGCGAAAGGTAAAACCCTAATCCCCTTAGTGGTTGCATGGTATTACCGATGTACAAAAAGATCCAAGTGTGCCTTTTGGAGGTTAGCCCTTTGCTTCTATATATGTGTTTGTTGGATCACATGCGTCTGATAGCTCCTCCTACTAAGGGAGGGTATCGCCCCAGTGCTTTCAGTTCTCGAACTTTGCTCTTTGAACGTCATTCAGGCATAGATGAATGGACCCATTTCTTCTGTGTGCGAGAGTCCAAGGATATTCGTTGGTTCTATCCTTGGTGAGGAGTTCGTGGCTCTACTCTACAGACGTCTGGATATTATTGTGTCTGTCACTTGGGATACGGCTTTTCGTTGCTTGTCAGATTCTGAGACAATTTGGATATAATCAGGTTGTTCTGGACTTCTAGAGTACTTTTGTTGCCTCGGAGGACATCATTAGCCCATTTGTGATCAAAGTTGCTATGAAGGGTTTGGGTTCTCTTCCCTGTTTTGATCATTTTGTAGGAGGTGACACTTTCGTTTGCTTTAATGTTATCTGAGGAGTATGTCAATTGACTTTGGTTCCATGTTGAGAAGAAACTTCAGGCTTTGGAGAGTAAGCTGAGGGCAGAGCTGAATTGGGATTTTCGAGTGCTTGTGAAATAAGGTATTTAAAGAGAGTTAAGGAGGAGGCTCGTGCTGGTATCAATTTGAGGCCGGAAGCACTTGAGTCTGGTAGATCTTCGTAGAGTTTAGTATAAACTTTTCGTAGCCCTTAGGCTGAAGGCGAAGTCAGGGTTACTTGGATCAGGCGATCTTGGATCGGTTCTGAACTGTTTGAAAAGAAGTTCGATGTTGATGGGAATCTGATATGGTTTCTACACATGTATGACCCTCGCCAACACCATTCTTTGCTGCTTAAGGAGAAATCACAGATAAGGCCTCCATTTATCAAAGCCACTCAGAATCAGGAAGCTGATATGGATGTTTATCTCAATGGTCGGTTTGATCGCGAGGGTATAAACGTAAATAGAAACTGGATCAAACACCGACTTTCCAGGTGGAAGAGTTGGAGGATGTTATCTTGATCTCTCAGAGGTTGACTTACAAGAAGAGTATGGAACC